>JAUPFN010000030.1:13505225-13956694 GCA_036924255.1 Apodemia mormo
TTGTCTGTTTGTCTGTTTGTCTGTTTGTCTGTTTGTCTGTTTGTCTGTTTGTCTGTTTGTCTGTTTGTCTGTTTGTCTGTTTGTCTGTTTGTCTGTTTGTCTGTTTGTCTGTTTGTCTGTTTGTCTGTTTGTCTGTTTGTCTGTTTGTCTGTTTGTCTGTTTGTCTGTTTGTCTGTTTGTCTGTTTGTCTGTTTGTCTGTTTGTCTGTTTGTCTGTTTGTCTGTTTGTCTGTTTGTCTGTTTGTCTGTTTGTCTGTTTGTCTGTTTGTCTGTTTGTCTGTTTGTCTGTTTGTCTGTTTGTCTGTTTGTCTGTTTGTCTGTTTGTCTGTTTGTCTGTTTGTCTGTTTGTCTGTTTGTCTGTTTGTCTGTTTGTCTGTTTGTCTGTTTGTCTGTTTGTCTGTTTGTCTGTTTGTCTGTTTGTCTGTTTGTCTGTTTGTCTGTTTGTCTGTTTGTCTGTTTGTCTGTTTGTCTGTTTGTCTGTTTGTCTGTTTGTCTGTTTGTCTGTTTGTCTGTTTGTCTGTTTGTCTGTTTGTCTGTTTGTCTGTTTGTCTGTTTGTCTGTTTGTCTGTTTGTCTGTTTGTCTGTTTGTCTGTTTGTCTGTCTGTCTGTCTGTCTGTCTGTCTGTTTGTCTGTTTGTCTGTCTGTCTGTTTGTCTGTTTGTCTGTTTGTCTGTTTGTCTGTTTGTCTGTTTGTCTGTTTGTCTGTTTGTCTGTTTGTCTGTTTGTCTTTTTGTCTGTTTGTCTGTTTGTCTGTTATTCTGTTTGTCTGTTTGTCTGTTTGTCTGTTTGTCTGTTTGTATGTCCGGGGTAAACTCAAAAAGTACTGCATGGATTTACTTCAAATTTTGCATGAATATTACTCATAGGTCGGGTCAACATATAGGCTACACATTACCACGCTTTCACCTACGGGGGAGGAGCTGCGCGGAGTAAACGTTGTCCGCGCGGACATACATATAGGCTTCATATTATCACGCTATCACCTACAGGGGAGGAGCAGTGCGGAGTAAACGAAGTCCGCGCGGACAAAGTCGTGGGCAACAGCTAGTTTCTTGATAAAAGCGCTTAACCTTCCAAAGTATTACTGAATATTTGAAATACTGTGGTCAAATATAAATAATTACTCTGCAAGTAAAGCAATGGCGTACAAAGTCGCGGGTACAGCTTGTCGAATAATAAAATTATTTAACAAATGTTTTGTTTCATTTGTATTAACATATTGTGACATTCCTACCAAAATAGGTAACAATTTTGCATGTTCTTAATCAGCTAAACCTCTGTTCCGTTTATCTACTCATGTGTTAAAAGTATGGAGCATCACGCATTCTACCATACGGCATGCAATATTTACAAATTATATTGAACTCTTATTACATTGTTTATAAAAAGTATTTGATCCTTGTTTCCATATTTACTTAAGGCCATACAATATTCTTGTTCTTAATATTCTGATTTGAATAATTTATACATATAGGTACCTATTTAAGTCATTAGATTTTATTAACTTTTAAAATAGTCAAATATTCTATTATAATACAAAATGTCAAAAAAGGGGTACCTACAGGGTTTTACAGCTATCTATATACATCTATATGCATACTAGCTGTTGTCAGCGACTTCGTCCGCGCTGGCTTCGTTTACTCCGCACAGCTTTTCCCCCGTAGGTGATAGCGTGATATGTAGCTTATATGTTGACCCGACCTGTTAGTAATAATCATGCAAAAAAATGAAGTAAATCTATGCAGTATTTTTGCAGTTTACCCTGGACATACATACAGACAAACAGACAAACAGACATACAGACATACAGACAAACAGACAAAAATTCTAAAAACTATATTTTTGGCTTCGATGTCGATTGTTGATCACGCCCCAAGTATTCTTTAAAAAATATATTCAATGTACAGTTTTGACTTTCCTACGATTTTATTATATGTTTATATATATATATATATATATATATATATATATATATATATATATATATATATATATATATATATATATATATATATAAAACATATAATAAAATCGTAGGAAAGTCAAAACTGTACATTGAATATATTTTTTAAAGAATACTTGGGGCGTGATCAACAATCGTAGTGACTCGCATAGCCAATCCCTTTTACGACTTGCCTGGAAAAACGGCAGTTAGTCTGTTCTTCAAAGGAATCCAGAACCAACACGGGGATTCACTTACGGTCGACTAAATTAGCAGAGCAGTTTAACACCTGTTGTAAAAGATTGTTGCTCAACTCTAATAGATCCCACATTACAGGTCGCCTGGTCTTCACTTTGAATTGATATATCGATGGTCCCCACGTATAAAGGGACATGTCAAAAACTGAGGTTTACTAAGGTTCGTTAGCGTAATTAATGTTCAAATCTCTCTTGAAATAATTCTACGCATAATTATAAACATTTTTTTCTACAATGAGTTATTAGATTTAGGGAGTCCATAAAAAATTAAATACTTAAATAAGTATTCAAGTTTTTTCAATATTTTCCCGAAAAAACTGATATCTGACTGCTTTACATCGACGTTCATATCAGACAAGTTGGAGATATCTCTTTATACGCTGAAAACAAAAAAAAAACGGAAAACATAACGCATCTCCGCTCAAATAGATCAATTAAAAAAATCGTAAAAATCACTTTTTTGTACCATTCGTATCGTATTATGCCATAGTTTTATCTCGAATGCTGATCTACTACTGTTTTTGATGATTTGATACTAGATGGCGCTAGTGACGTTAGTGGCGTTGAACGGAAAAGCGAAAAAAATAGACAGGAGTAACTTTAAGGCGTGGTAGGAGTACGATTTAAAAATGTCGATTTTACTCACATAACTGCATATTACCGCGTAATCTAATATTATATTTAGAAGACGTTGAATAAGGATGAAAATTGCAAAGCAAAGCAAACAAAAATATTTTGTTAAAACTGTAACTAGACTGCAAATAAAAATTTAATTTGCTGGATTTCTTTAAATAACTCAGAACATACGCATTTAATTCAATATTTGTCTGGTTAAAGTTTTAATAAAACTATATTTCTATTATATTCTTTTAAAAAAAAGTTGTTGTTACCGCTGAAAATACAGAGAATATCGACGCCAAAGTTTATTTTTATGAAGCAAATTACGATTTTTTTTATTGAAAATATTAAACAAATATTTAATATTCTATTCGGTTAACATTTTTCTTTAGACCTTTTTCTACGCTCTGTATTTTTTACGTGGGATATTTTCTTTGAGTTTCCTCGTACTCGTACGTTAAATGTTGTGAATGTTGAGCCAACACCGCGCCTTAAGCCCCTTTTACTCGAGAATTGTTTTTTTGACTTATGACCACCGACCACACAGCCTATAGACGGCTAAGGTTTGATTTTCCGTATTGAATGCATTCTGGCAACTAGCTGAGGTAAGACGAAGTGGGGTTGCAACGCCGTAATTGGCTAACTCAAGGCCACAGTGAAAGATAGTAATGTACAGAGCATCTGATTGGTCGATACTGATTACTCAATCACTACTCATTGGCTCGTGGACATTTACATCGGAACTACAAGTCATATGTGTTGACACAAGTCATTCGTCTATTATTAGGTGTCTATGGGCTGTGTGATCGGTGCTTGTGACACTATTTGAGCGACGCGGACTGTGCGAATTATCATCGATAGTTGGCGATCATATTATATGATCGCCAACTATCACGTCCATAAATATTAAAGGTAACTCACCAGTCAGTCTGTATATAGATAGATTAATGTCGTGACTATCACCAAGCAAATAATTAGATTTCCTAGCGGTTAGATCAATTCGTGTAATTATTTATCCAGTAATATTGGAACGAAGTTCCATAACGCGCGTTGTGGAAAGTGGTTAGACGGAAAAAATTCTCACGAAAAGTTGTAACGACTCTTTTTGCTATAGTAAGCTATTGTAAGCTGTGCGGCGTGTGCATATTTCTCTGTCTGTCTCTCTCCATCAACCATCACCTATAGACATCAAAGATGTTTTTATTTATTTTTTATTTATTTACTTTTATGCACTAAAATTGTACAATGGTTAAACTTAATGCCATAAAGGCATTCTCTGCCAGTCAACCAGCAAGTGGAGCAGAAAAATTTCAATGGGAGGTGCAAATAAATATTTTAAATGGAAATAGGAAACAGTATGATGGGCTAAACGGAACAAAAATATAATATTTACTAGGAAATAGAAAATATAAATAGATACATGTTTACATAAACATATTTACATAAACATATATTAATAAACAAAATAGACTTTATACATACATAGTACATATAATAAACAAATTATTTAACTAAGCAAGTAAGCATTTAGTAATGTCTGTCTGTAGATAATTTCAATTTCTCTTAGATATTTTGTTGATAATTAATACTGAAAACTAAGTGTTGAGGTGTTGTGTCCTTTGAAGGATATACCAACTGCCGTTCTGCCAGGCAAGTCGTAAAAGGCGACCGAATGGCTATGCGAGTCACTACCATCGTGGCTACTAGGTGGTAGAGTTCTGCATTGTCTCGCCCGGGTCTGGTACCACCGCCATACCTATTCTAGCCGCAATAGCGTCAATGCCTGTCACTGTCGTGTTCCGGTTTGGAGGGTAAGGTAGCCCGTAAACTTATGCATGTGGCATTAGACCTCGCCACAAGATAGCAACGCACCATTAACATCTTTGGTGTCTATAGGCGATGGTTGACTTAAAAATGATTATCTAATAATTATAGAAAATAGAAATAAACTAACAAACATCGATAATTTTATTAAAATTTCAAAGTATCTTGTTGATACGGGGATTTATAAGCAATAATAACGCAGTAAACATGTCGACAAACGGGTTTTTAATTTGTGAAAATATTAAAATATGTAAAATGAGCAAGTTCAGGGATATTACATGACAAATTAACAGGTTATCAGATCAGTAAACTGTTGAGTCAGCTGTGGTGTATACTGTATTGGTTAGTAGTGGTTATTCAGTTCGTTACAGACGGACGTGTCGATCAGTTTTTGTAGTGTTACGAATTGTTTTCCTCAAGTTCGGTAAGTTTTTTCTCAGAAATATTTATTTCTAGAGATTTTTGGGGAAAAGTAAAATTTATTTTATTAAATTAATAAAATTATTCGTGACAACCTTGTTATCTGTTGTGTGTTAAATTTCAATTGTATTACAAATGATGGTTTTACAAAAATAAAATATTTTTTTATTTTATTTTATTTTGTAAACATTTTTATTATCAGATTGTTGTTATTATTAAACAAATAGGTCTTTAAAATGAATATTCTACTAAATAATAAGTCTTACTCGAAAAACTGCTTAAAGTTTTTCAGAAAAATATTTTTTGTATACGAAAAAAAAATCTTACATAATGTTTTAAATAACATTTCTAAATAATGAGTCGTGTACCCGAAAACTCTTTTTTTAATCAGCAAAAAAAGGCTCTGTACGAAATTTTTTTTAATAATATTTCAAATCAAATAAACAATTTAATTAGAAAATATTTTGCAATATTTTTCAATCTCTGAGAATTTTATCGTATTTTTGCGTTGTTTTTATTAATAACTTGATACCTATTATGCGTTCTATCATATTTTTATCATCTGATGAAAAGTTTTATTTTCAAATTATCTATTCTATATACATGTAATAAATTCGTAGGAAAGTCAAAACTGTACATTGAATATTTTTTTAAAAGAATACTCGGGGCGTGATCTGCAATCGATATCGAAGCCAAAAATAGTTTTTAGAATTTTTGTCCGTTTGTCTGTTTGTCTGAATGTATGTCCGGGGTAAACTCAAAAAGTACTGCATGGATTTACTTCAAATTTTGCATGAATATTACTAACAGGTCGGGTCAATATATAGGCTACATATTATCAAGCTATCACCTACGGGGGAGGAGCTGTGCGGAGTAAACGAAGTCCGCGCGGACGAAGAAGCTGGCAACAGCTAGTATATAAATATTCTAACATATTATCAGTAGCTTTAATAAGTTTTTCCGAATAATTAATAACTTTTTAAATTGCACTTGTAGGTACATCCTTAAGATACCTAAAAAAAGTGGAATCAATTGGGTATAATTTACTGAATATATATTTATTGTGAAGTGAAAATAAAGTAGGTAAAGTGTATTTTTAATTGTCTAATAATTATGGAATATCGCCAATTGCTGACGATGGAAAATATAGAATATACGTTTAAATGTTTTGTTTTACTGATATAGTATTTTTATCTGAAAATAATACATATCTTTTTTAATCAAAATATATAATATTTTAAGTAAAAAAAATATAATCTTTGTAAAACTGACAAATCAATCTGAAAAATGGTAAATTTTATCGAAAAATTATTAATTTTCGATGAATAATATCGCTACAAACTATAAACATTGAAAGGTACCCACTTAATTTTTTCTTCTTCATTCTATACATATGACTATGAGAATACATAAGAATTTACTTTATCTTATCTACTGTATCGAATATCGATGCTAAAAATACAGTTTTTAGAATTTTTGTCTGTTTGTTTGTTTGTCTGTATGTATGTCCGGGGTAAACTCAAAAAATACTTCAAATTTTGCATGAATATTACTAACAGGTCGGGTCAACATAATATAGCCTACATATTATCACGCTATCACTTATGGGGGAGAAGCTGTGCGGAGTAACAAAGTCCGCGCGGACGAAGTCGCGGGCAACAGCTAGTTAAATAATATAATTCTAATACATAATTAAAAAAATCTATTATACAATATAAATACCTAGTAATTTAAATCTAATTGTTTTTTTTTTATATTTTTTATTTTCAACATAGAACTATCTCAAACAACTGTTTACCTAAGTTTACGAATAGCCTGTTTATCCTAATTTCTTTGCTAGGGACAAAAAAAGAAATACATTAACTTTATGACCATTTAGTTGTGCCCGCGACTTCGTCTGCGCGGAAAAATGTCTAAAATAAAAGTCCCTGGGTTTTATCCGCATAGTTCCCGTTCTCGTTGGATTTTCAAGATAAAAACTATTCTATGTCCTTTCTCGAGTCTCAAACTATTTTTGTACTACATTTTATTTAAATTGGTCCAGTGGTTTAGGCATGCAGAAGAGACAGACAGAGTTACTTTTGCATTTATGATATTAGTATGGATATATGGCTCCCCCTTTGTTGGTCACGGGCTCCTTGGAAGAATAGGCCAACTGCCGTTCTGACAGGCAAGTTCTAAAGGCGAGATATATATATATATATATATATATATATATATATATATATATATATATATATATATATATATATATATATATATATATATATATATATATATATATATTTACAAATCATTATTAAAGTGGTCTCTTCATTGTCAATAAAGGTGATATCCGTTGTATATAATCTGCGGTATAACTTAAAAACTGCTAAAAACCGTGAAATACGACTAGCTGACGTATTCGCAATAAATTTACATATATATTATATAATATATCGATTACCGTGTTGGTCCGGGATTTTTTTTAAAGATTTAATTGGAATAGACGTATGTCTTCCATACTTACGAATACCAAATTTTTATTCCCAACAAAATCTTATTCCCCACGAATACCAATACATAACTTTTAGTACAGTCACAGAAACAATTTATTTGCATTCTAATAATTTAATATTGTGATTTTAATACAATCATAAACCTTTAGTTTATTTCATTTCAGCATTTTCATTTAAAAGTAGCTTAAGTTAACTTCAGCTAAGGTTAATTAATAAAAAATAATTTTCGAAAATTTTTTATTACCATAAAATATGAGTTTGTTCTTTTAAGGGTTCTATTACCTAAAAGGTAAACGGGACCCTATAACTAAGCCTATATGATTTAAATACGTAAAAACACACATAAAAGCATTTTAATCACTGAATTTAGGTATCTCATACTATTTGATTTGTTTTGGGATTTGTTTGTGAGTGGTATTCGTTCGGATTAAAAAAAATGATGTGGTGTCGCGGGACATCATTTAGGAACGAACTTCCTTCGGCTAAACGGCACTACTCGCTTGTGTACGCGACTGTCGCGCCTGCGCACGTCTCATTTAACGCTTTTATTCCACGCATTTTTCTTACGGTTTTACTATCACATTTTTTTCAGTTCGGTCGCGCAGCAAAATCCCTATCCCCTCCAAGCCTGCCGAAAGGAACTTCGTTCCAATATTAACGATATTAAACTAATACCATTGGTATTAGTTTTTGATATTAGAAAGGAATTCATCAAAAAGGCACCTAAGATTATACGTAGACTACTCGATAAATTTTGAAATGTTCGATTAATAAGCAAATTTGTTCAAAACTAGAACAAAAATAGCTAATTAGTTCAATTTAAAAAGAATAACAATATTCCAGTCATTACAATTATTGTTCCCACGTTTTTTCTTTAAAACAATGGAGCTTAACGGTTAACCGCGAACATTGTCACGGTAATTAATGTACAGTGACATGGCGTCCTGTGATTTTTTACGATTTTGAATTTTGTTATACCGAACAACTAAGCTTACAACGATTATAATCACTACTAGCTGTTGCCTACGACTTCGTCCGCGCGGACTTCGTTTACTCCGCACAGCTCCTCCCCTGTGGGTGATAGCGTAATAATATGTAGCCTATATATTGATCCGACCTGATAGTAATATTCATGCAAAATTTGAAATAAATTCATGCAGTACTTTTTGAGTTTACCCCGGACATACATACAGACAAACAGACAAACAGATAAACAGACAAACAGACAAAAATTCTAAAAACTATATTTTTGGCTTCGATATCGATTATAGATCACGCCCAAAGTATTCTTTTAAAAAAATATTCAATGTACAGTTTTGACTTTCCTATGATTTTATTATATGTATAGATCATCAGCATTAGGGCACTCTGTTCCATCCCGGGCAATAGTTTTAAGATGATTCTGTGAATGTAAGACCTAGTAGATTTTTTATATCATAAGATAGCAAACTAGCAGATGGGTCTCCTGATAGGAAGAATCAACCATCGCCTATAGACACCAAAGATGTTAATATAACAATGCTATCTTGTGGCAAGGTCTAATGCTACATGCATAATGTTACGTGATTTGGGTTCGTTTTGTTCAAATAAACACCACTTATATTAAAACCGTGTATTTACGACACAAATACCGCCCCGTTGGTCGAGTGGTTAGCGACCCTGACTACGCAATCAATGGGGCTCGGGTTCAATTCTCGACAGGGACAGGTATTTTTGTGATGAGCATAGATATTTGTATTCCTGGGTTTGGATGTCTATTAAAGATATTTAAGTATTTACATATGTATTTCTATGTATTAATATCGTTGACTAACACCCATAACACAAGCAAATAATTTGCTTACTTTGGGGTTAGATCAATTCGTGGAAAAATTGTCCAGAGATATTCATTTATTTAAATATACAAAACAATATAATGCAATACGTAAATACACTGATATACACTAGTCGTACTCACTGTACTGACAATAAACTTAACCGACTACGCTGAACTAGAACACTTCTCTTCACTGTACTGTATCGCTTCACACTGGTCGCTCGTACTATTGCTTCCGATCGCTGTATAAAAACTGCCCTCTATTTGCCAACACATCCCTATTTATACCCAGGGTAAAGTTTGACACTATTCGCGAATGTTCCGAAATTATTGCATAAACAATGCTAATTGTAAAAAAGTTACTGTAAAGGTCAATTATGGCATAATTATTCGGGTATCGCTGGCTATTTGTTTATCAATATAAGTAGCTATCTCTTTATTTTATTTCTAGATCTCTCCAGCGCACCAACTCTTTACGTTTCTAGATTATTCGCAACAATAAGTTTGCCAGCTACCTTACCCAAATTGAAACAAGACAGTGACAAGCACTGATACTATTTCGGCAGGAATAGGTTAGTCGCTGGTAGAACCGGGAGAGAAAATTCAGAACTCTACTACCTAGTAGCCACGATGATAGTCACACGCATTGCCAATCGGTCACCTTTTACGATCTGCCTGGCAGAACAGGAGTTGGCCTATTCTTCAAAGGAGTCTGGACCAACACGGGGATGATCATAGAAGCGATCGCCCGCAAACAACGGTTACTTTTTTTATATTATAAGATAGCAAACATGCAGATGGGTCTCCTGATGTAGAGTCAATCATCGCCTATAGACACCAAAGGTGTTAATGGTGCGTTGCTATCTTGTGGCGAGGTCTAATACCACATGCATAAGTTTACTGGCTATCTTACCCTCCAAACCGGAACATGACAGTGACAAGCACTGACGCTACTGCGGCAGGAATAGGCAAGGCGGTGGTACCAGACCCGGGCGAGACAATGCAGAACTCTACCACCTAGTAGCCACGATGGTAATGACTCGCATAGTCAATCGGTCGCCTTTTACGACCTGCCTGGCAGAACGGCAGTTTTTCTATTCTTCAAAGGAGCCCGGAATCAACATGGGGGAGCCCGGAACCAACACGGACTGTTTATAACGATTTCTTAAGTGGAAGGCACATGTTGCATTAAGAATGTTTATTTTTTGATTTAATAATTTATTTTTAATAAAATGTTGTTTTTGATTGCGGGTATCTTATACTATACATATTATAAATGTTAAAGTTTGTATGTTTGGATGTTTGATAATCAATCACGTAAAAAATGGCTGTACCAATTTGGATTTGGACTCGGATATAAAATGACCTGGAATAGTACATAGAATACTTTTATACTAATGCAGAAATCTGCAGCTAGTCTCGTATAAATTTTAAGTGACTGTTTATATGTACGAGTTGTTTTATTTACATACTAGCTGTTACTCGCGGCTTTGCTCGCGCATATTTGCTTTAGAACTTATTTAACCTTTCTTTATTTTATTAAAAATCTCTACATTGCCGGGTGGGCCGCTAGTACGTTAAAAGTAATATTTACATATTCATCTTAATTATTTATATACGACATTTTTGTTATTAAAATGTAAGTAAAAAACGTAAGATCTGAACTTCCTATAACTTCTAAATTTTCTATACCTAATATCATAACTAACTATACCTCAAACTAAAAATACCTATTAGTAACACACCTATCGAAAAAACTAACGTAATTATAAAAGAAATTTATAATTAACAGGACATATCTAATCTAAAATTACCTTTGGCAATAATATTAGCCGCTCACTTCACTTTGGTAACTAATGAGACCTCTGACAAAACTCCGTTAATACACTATGGTATCTATAGGGACCAACCAAGGAACTTATATACGATAACTGGAATTACTACGAAGCAATATTTGAAAAATAAAAATGTACTTTATTTCGTTCTCAATAAAGTTGACATTTGTTTCTTACATAACAGAGGGGAAAAACGTTCCGAGCAAGACAACGACATGAGTGGATGTTGTCCCTTTCTTGCGATTGCCAGTGTAAATAAAACTTTCGGATGGTAGATTTTTATATACACGGTAATCGTTAAATCCCTTTTATTCATACACGTCGATAGATACATTAGCATAAAATGTATTGTAATTAACATAGTAAGTTCTAAAATGTGCTTATTTTAATTATTACGTAATTACTTATACAATGCAAAAACTGTTTCTCAAATTAGTAGAATTACTTAGTAGTAATTTGCAAACTACGCATAGCCACACTTATGGCGATAAGTGTGGCTATGCGTAGTTATATTGTATTACATATATACCGTATGTATATACGCCGGAACGAACTCGGAACGTGTGCGCGTAACGGTCCGTGTTTTTTAGAAAAAAAAATGCGAAAATGGCTGGTGGTGTGAGCTGTTATATGTAGTAAACTATACTCTAAACTAAATATACGTATCTATTAGGATTTCTGTGTATGTAACACACCTATGTAACCAACTAATGTAACTATATTAAAAAAATCTGTGAGCTGGTTGACCCCACAGGCCACCTTAATCTTCCCGCTAAATTTAATTTTTTTAACCTCAAAGAAAAAAACTATGCCTAATCATAGACTATTGAATTAAAAAAGTTTAAAAATCCAAAGTTTTTTTAAGTGATACTTAGTTATTCAGTATTTAAAAAGATGTATAATTTTTCAAAATCATCAACGAGCTTGATCTTCCGAATAACATTGAACACAATTTTTTAGCTCTAAATTGTTTTACTGGAATTTTTCATACGAGGGTCAATAAAATTTTCAGAAGCCGACATCGCATTAGTAACTAACCTATTGTGTTTCAAATGTCTATGGGCAGTATTCGCTCGTACGTCTGCATATACTATAACTAAACAAATCTTCGTTTACATAATACTGCAAAAAAAAAAAAACAGTAGCAGTCGTGGGACTGCCGATAGAAGTGAAAACGGAACTATTAAGTTGAGAGTAATTAAAACTATATGCAAAAATTATATGAAATTTTTTATGTTTTATTTATTAGTTACATATGATGGGTTGAATAATAAAATACAGTCAGAAATAGTCGATGTATTAGTGTATACGTGTACACAGGCTACTGCGCGTGCGCTAGTCTGGCTCTCCATAGCTATAGATATACTATTATCATTAGCATGTCGGCGACGCGAACCGAGGATTTTACCCTCTACCAAAACGCTCAACGCGCCTAAAGAAGTTTTCACTTCAAAAAACAGAAAAACTGAAATCTAATTCAAAACGAGAATTCTACGAAAAGCTAAACTTATTTCTAGGAAATTAATGCGTTTCCTTACTATATTGTCGATACATTACATAATAAGTCTGAAAAAAAATCGTGTCTGTTATCATGTAAGAATCTATGAACTTTATAACGTAGTCATAGTCACCATTGCAGTAAATTTCCTATTTCTGTATATTCTAAATCTATTAGACTATGCAAACTAAATGTATCAATATCAAGCGTCAAATACTACATGGCTATAAACCCACAGTTTGCCTATATGTGTAGGTTCTGTGTAACAGAACCAATAACCTATAACATTTAAAATATAAATAAATTATTTTAATGGTCATTATTTGTTTGATTGATATATAAATGTTCTACGCAAAAACAGATTTTCGAGAAGACTTTTTTTTATGTAAATTTCACAAACCCTTAAAATACTACCTCAATGCATAAAAATATTTATATTCGACTCCACATGTGCCTTGTTCTACCGGCTAACTTAAGTCAAAAATTTTATTGCCTTTTGTACATTGTTTTTTTAAAAATGACTTTAAATCTTGCGTTTAAGGTTGAATATGCAAAAACACGTTTGTGCCATTACTATAAACTTTTTAGACTGAATTAGCGACAGTTTTGAGTGTCAGTTTTGTTCGGAACTGTGTATCTTGGGTATTTTATATCAATGCCCGTAATTTTATTATTTCATTTTAACGAGAATCGAGTACCGAGTGCTCTCCAGAGTGTTAAGTGTGAGTTTTTCTTTTCGTATTCGATCGTGAGCGCGTTTCGAGTTTAGTAGGAATTTGTATGTGATTTGTACAGCGCCACCTAGTGGTAAACTGGTTTCTCACGTTTGCCACTAGGTGGCGCTGTACAAATCACATACAAATTCCTAGTAAACTCCAAACGCGCTCACTATCGAATGCGAAAAGAAAAACTCACACTTAGCACTCTGAAGTATCGAAGGTAACTCACCAGTCAGTCTGTATATATATATATATATATATATATATATATATATATATATATATATATATATATATATATATATATATATATATATATATATATATATATATATATATATATATATATATATATATATATATATATATATATATATATATATATATATATATATATATATATTAATATACAAATCTAATGTTATCTTGATAATTATAATCACGTTTCATAATTACAGATTTGAAAAAACTTAGAAAATTATTTAAAATGGCTTTCCTGTTAATGTGAACACACACTTATCCGAGCCGAACGCGCCGAAAGAGTCGACCGAAACGAATTTTGGAATTCTGTATATGAAATCGCATGGAACCTCGCACAATCACCTGCGTCGAATCGACGTCGAATTCATGAGAATTTACATACAAAATTTTAAAATTCGTTTCGTTCGACGCGTTCGGCTCGGATAAGTGTGCGTTTACTTTAAAGTTTAATATATTATGTTACATTCGTCAGTATTTTACGATTACGATTATGCATTCACGTTAGATGTGTGGTGCATTGTTTGAACAAACTATTTTATGATAGCGCGTTATAGACTATAAACTATATTTTTCTACGCTTTACGTTGAGTACACATAGCGCGCTATTATTATAACGCTATGCATTATATCAATAACTACAAATCTAATGGACGTGGTTACACGAAAAGGATCCAATCTACACAAAATCACTTTAGAAATATTAAAGTTTGAAGTTGGATATTTTTAAGCTATTGCAAAGCTTCTATCGCGGGCCTTGAGCGTGAAGACCGAATCCAGAAATTCCGTAACGAAAAAACCTAACACCCCCCACTCCGACCGGCACAGCGGTAATACTTTTTAGTTTTTCCATCTATCGATCAATACCAGAACTGTTAATGACTTTTTGAAATATCACGCTTGTCTCTTTAGTTCAGCAACCCGCCTTTAGATGGCATTGGTTGTATTGGAATACTACCGTAATCAGCTGTTTGTGAGAAAGTATATAAGTGTATAGGTATTTATCATCTACGTACAACAGTGAATATCTGTACTCGTATAATTTGTGTACAAAGTGTTTTAAATATGAATATTTTTTGTCGGTCACCACGCTCAAAGTGTAACTTGGATTAATATCAAAGAGAAAAAAACAAAGAAAAAAAAACTGCATAAATAAAATAAATATATAATTGTAATTGCATAAGTTGATAAAAAATGCTATGCAATAGCTTTACCGCGGCAGTCTCCGAGTGCCACACGTCTTTTTTTTTATTTCTTAACGTGCCAAACGTGGGGACTAGTTCTGACGTTGAATAAAGTAATAGAAAGATATTTTTGCTTAGATGTTTTGTACTGGTCAATTGTACTGAGGTAGTTTAGCATCAGTTTGGTGCACTTAACTCATTTTTTACCATATTGTGGATTGGATCCTTTTCGTTTAACTACGTTCAATTCACGTAATGCTGTAGTCGCTCTTGTGTATATCGTTCCGAAGTTATATGCGCAAAGGCACACGCAGCACGGAATGTATGCGAAAATAGCCGATAATAGCCGGTCACATCATTTATCGTGGCATTGCACGAAGCTTTGTGACGATAGAT
Organism: Apodemia mormo; assembly: GCA_036924255.1. Classification (NCBI taxonomy): domain Eukaryota; kingdom Metazoa; phylum Arthropoda; class Insecta; order Lepidoptera; family Riodinidae; genus Apodemia; species Apodemia mormo. The sequence continues at coordinate 13,520,489 of JAUPFN010000030.1, forward strand.
GCAAGTGCGACTGAGGCATAACCCGTTTTTATTATTTTTAGTAAACTCTATCGAGTAAATAGATTAGAGACCTTATAACAGGTCAATTGTTCTTTCAACATATCAGTCTAATAGATCTTATAAGTAATCCTAACCGGCACATAGGAACTAGTGTCGACCAATCCTGTGCGCTGTAAACACGTGCGACAAAATACTCATTTTGAATTAGCCAATCGGAACATCGTGTTAGTTTTCCCCGCGCATCTGATTATTGACTGAATTAATTTGGTGCAAGAAATCTAACATTATTAGTCAAGTGTAGGTTGACAATATAGCTCTTTTGATCAAAAGAGAATATATCTCTCTTTTAGCTCTGTAGCTCATTTAGTTCTTTTATATATTAAATTCATCTAGAGCAACTTCATCTAGAAAAAAATACAACTTCACATTTATAAATAGGTACTAAAAAAGTCAATGCTTAATAAATGTATTATTGACGACTAAATAAACAAAAATCTATCAATCGTTGAACCATAGTAGGTAAGATTTTTAAAATAAGACGGGATTGTTGCGACCCGGTATTTTATTTTGATGGCCCGGTACCGGCCCGCGTCCCGGCAAATGGGAAACGCTGATCTAGAGAACTAGTGTCTTCATTTCTTTGAAATAGTTCAATGTCTGGGCTACGCTTATCGCATATGCTTGTGACAAAGGTAATCTCTTTTCTATCCTCTATGACGCATGTGTAAGGTAATCTCTTTTCTATCCCCTGCACACACTGTTCTTTTGACATCAACCTTTCGGAAACACCCCCGCGGGTAATTGATTTCCGCGGGTGATTGATTGAGGCAAAAACAGTTGAGAAAAACACGCTATCAACCATTGATATAAAAAGGGAAGATATGTTACGCTCTAATATCTCAATTGCTAAACCTAAGCTCGATCAGTTGAACGCAAAGTAATGCGACGAACGTAGCAAACTACGTTTCTCTCGCTTACTTTTGTATTGTACTATCTCACTCTCGCAAACATGAGGAACTAAACAATAATCTTATTTTCAAATTGTTTAAACCGTACTTACGAATGAAAAGTAATCCCGTGTGTCTTATTTTTTTCCTTGAGTGATTATAACACTGGCTGAATATACAAGAAGGTATTTTGATACATGTTTAATGTTAAAAACAGTCGGAAAATATAAGTGTATGATATGAAATCCCGCGCGTGATTGATTGTCGCCAATTGTTACTGTGTCTACGGACCTAGTTTTGTAGGACCAGACGTTGTGACTAGGTAACGTATCTTCTCTTTTTATATCAATGTCATCAACTAGCTCTCATAAAATCATTTAGAGTTTAAGCTGACTGAAAAACTATGTGGAAAAACCTCTTAGGAAATGACCAATTTAATAACAAAAATAAACATTAATTTTTACGATGTTATTCACCGATTGTCTGAGTTCGCAAGATCATATCTTTGAAACTAGATGATTACGATCGTAGATTATTACTTTTTGTAGATATTTTTTGTCTTTCAAATGCAGTCAACTAAATGGATATAATAATGTTCGAAAATTTGTTGTTACCACTCACGTTTTTACAATAACTAGTCATCGCCTGTGGCCGAATTTCGTCTATGGTCCATAGACTATGATCTATAGCAGGCATTGCCAACTTTTATTTCGCCGGGCCTCCCCGAGCCAAAAATCATATTTTCATGCCTCCTTTATATTCCTTATTTACCTACTAGTTAATTTTTTTTTGGAAATGTAATCTTATATATTACGTACGACGCCCTCCTAATATTTCTCTACGCCTCCCTAGGGAGGCGTGCCCCCCTGGTTGGAAAGTCCTGATCTATAGAATAAAGAAATGATCTATAAATAATAATAATAATAATAATAAATATTCACGGGACAAATTCCACTTACCATCTTACTTAAGTCCAAAGTAAGCAAATTATTTGATTGTATTATGGGTGTTAGTCAACGATACTAATACATAGAAATACATATATAAATACTAGAATATATTTAATAAACACAGAAACCCGGAAATACAAACTTTTATGCTCATCAGACAAATGCTTGTCCCCGTCGGGGATCGGACCCGAGCCCCGTCGATTGCGTAGTCAAGGTCGCTAACCAACGACGGGCAAATAAAATCTCTTTAAGTATGTCGACAAATTTCAGGCGTAAAGAAAAAAATGGTTAAGTGCGTTTCGGGCCACGCGCAATGTAGGGTTCCGAAATTCCGAAATAATGCGGACTAAGAAGAGACCTTTTATAGTTTCATACTATGGACATTTAAGCTATTCAACGTCAATGACAAATATATATCCGCACCACAGGTTCACCGCCTATAAAAAAAATTCCAAGTACATTTTATAAGTTGGTCGACTATTACTCAAAAACATGCAAAGTCTTCTAAGCCGTAATAGTTTTTCTTTTAACTTCGTTATATTTACTACTGTCATGATTTTTTCCCAACCCGAAAACCAACCGTTTAGCCTGCAGAGGGGGAAGGGGGCACTTAAGTCTAATAACCAACCGTTTAGCCTGCAGAGGGGGAAGGGGGCACTTAAGTCTAATAACCAACCGTTTAGCCTGCAGAGGGGGAAGGGGGCACTTAAGTCTAATAACCAACCGTTTAGCCTGCAGAGGGGGAAGGGGGCACTTAAGTCTAATAACCAACCGTTTAGCCTGCAGAGGGGGAAGGGGGCACTTAAGTCTAATAACCAACCGTTTAGCCTGCAGAGGGGGAAGGGGGCACTTAAGTCTAATAACCAACCGTTTAGACTAAAGAGGGGAGAAACTAGACTCTAACAAAAATTAGCACTTAAAATCTTAATATTTTACAAACGAGTGCCTTAATGAAAACTTGTTTTCACAAACCTACAATATTTTTTAAAAACCCATCCAACCTCATACATTGGGGAACATGACTAGGTGGTAGAGTTCTGCATTGTCTCGCCCGGGTCTGTCGCTGTCGTGTTCCGGTTTGGAGGGTAAGGTAGCCGGTAAACTTATGCACGTGGCATTAGACCTCGCCACTATTAACATATTTGGTGTCTATGGGCAATGGTTGACTTTTTCCATCAGGAGACCCATCTGCTTGTTTGTTATCTTATGTTATAAAAAAAAATGAGAAAAAAATATTATAATAATAATAATAATTCACGGGACAAATTGCACTTACTGATCTAACCCCAAAGTAAGCAAATTATTTGCTTGTGTTATGGATGTTAGTCAACGATACTAATACATAGAAATACATATATAAATACTAGAATATATATAATAAACACCCAAACCCGGAAACACAAACATTTATGCTCATCACACAAATGCTCCCCGTCGGGGATCGAACCCTAGCCTCGTTGATTGCGTAGTCAGGGTCTCTAACCACTCGACCAACGGGGCAGTCAATTATTCCCACTTTACATGTAGAACTACCCTCAAAAAATATTTTTCAAGATTTTATTTTACCACTTTCATTACGTGACTCATATGTATATTCGTGACAAATTACAGCCTTCTAGTAATAAGGATCTCTGAGCAATCGTGTGGACGGACGGACGGACGGACGGACATAACGAAACTATAAGGTTCCTAGTTTACTTTGGAACCCTAAAAACGTATACATGTGTGTATATTCATGTAGGCAGGTCAAACGAATATATTTTTTTATATCATTCGATAGAAAAGAAGCAGATGGCTCTTCTGAGTGCTAAGTGTGAGTTTTTCTTTTCGCATTCGATCGTGAGCGCGTTTGGAGTTATTAGGAATTTGTATGTGATTTGTACAGCGCCACCTAGTGGTAAACGAGAGAAACCAGTTTACCACTAGGTGGCGCTGTACAAATCACATACAAATTTCTAGTAAACTCGAAACGCGCTCACGATCGAATGCGAAAAGAAAAACTCACACTTAGCACTCTGATGGAAAGCTGCTATAGTCTATAGACACCAAAGATGTTAATGTTGGAGAAAATGGACGGATAGTAATTAACAACATTTCAAAATTATGAAGTCGCTAAAATAAAAATACCATTTTTTATTTTTCAAGCCTGATTAGTAATATTTAAGTTTTATTTTTTTCTGTGACTGACTAACGGAGAAAAAATAATAATGAAAAAACGTGTGATGATGTCATCAGAGTGCTAAGTGTGAGTTTTTCTTTTCGCATTCGATCGTGAGCGCGTTTCGAGTTTACTAGGAATTTGTATGTGATTTGTACAGCGCCACCTAGCGGTGAACGTGAAAAACCAGTTTACCACTAGGTGGCGCTGTACAAGTCACATACAAATTCCTAGTAAACTCGAAACGCGCTCACGATCGAATGCGAAAAGAAAAACTCACACTTAGCACTCTGAACTACAAATAAGGATTACATTTGCTCAAACATATAATTTAAAACATAACAATTTTCAACGTAACAATTTTGCAGTAGGTCGCATTTTCAACATAACAATTGGACGTAGTTAAACGAAAAGGATCCAATCCACAATATGGTCAAAAATGAGGTAAATGCACCAAACTGATGCTAAACATTAATACAATTGCCCAGTAAAAACATGTAAGCAAAAATAGCTCTATATTACTTTATTAAACGTCAGAGCTTGTCCCCATGTATGGCACTTACTATACTATACATAACTATAAAATAATATCCAACTTCAAACTTCGATATTTCTAAAGTGATTTTGTGTGGATTGCATCTTTTTCCTGTAACTACGTCCATTACTAGTACATCTATTGCTGTAAGTCGCATTTTCAATTTAAAGATTTTGCAGTAGGTGTCTATTGCAAACAATCAAATAGCTCTTCTGATAAAGAGGCACGGTCGAAACTCTTCACGTACACAATCTTCTTCTTCTTCTCCTTTATACGAATGGCAATTATCAGAGAATTCTGCCAGTGTCGAGTAAACGTACCTACACAATCAAATTTGATACATAAAAAAAGTATCTTCACGCCTGTATCCCCGAAAGGGTAGCCAGAGATACAACAAGTGCACCCACGATTAGCCGAAGATACTTGATCCCACAATGTGATAGGTTGCAAGCCTATCGCCAACCGGGCACTTTCCAATCCAGGGCAATGTTGTTTTTATCAGAAAACTGGAAAAACACATTTTTAAATTGCCCGACCCAGGAATCGAACCCGGGACCTCATGTGGTCAACTCCGACACCGGACCATTACACCACAGAGGCGATACATAATATCTAAATGTCAAATTGTAATTCTAATTTGAAAACCTGTTTGTGGTGACATTTTACTTTTATTATATACCTACTTACGAAAATGGCCTTGTATCGAAGTACAGAGCCCAGCTTAAGTTACTTCCTTTTCGGTATCGCAGAAATGCCTATTCATATTTTGTGCTTATAATATACTATATTATAAGCACAAAATATGAATATTTTGTGCTTATAATATAATACTAGCAGTTACTTTTTTCGCGTGACCAAAAATCATTACTTTCATTTGTTCATCACGTAAAAAGAAGCCTATGCTGCTCTTGGATAATGTAGATTTTTGAATTGAATTTTTTTTTAAAATAGTCAAGTAGTTTTCGAGTAAAATCGTAACAAACAAAACATCAAATTTTTCTTGTTTATGAAATCGTGATGTTTATGAACTCGTGACTTCGTTATCCGAAATCATTACTTCCTTTTGCTCACTTGGATAAAAGGTAGTCTATGTCCAGCGACCAGCCCTATAAACTTTTTGATCTTTCAGTGAGAGATCCATCAATCTATTTTTATAAAATACTAGCTGTTGCCCACAACTTCGTCCGCGCGGACTTCGTTTACTCCTCACAGCTCCTCCCCCGTATGTGATAGCGTGATAATATGTAGCCTATATGTTGACCCGACCTATTAGTAATATTCATGCAAAATTTGAAGTAAATCCATGCAGTACTTTTTGAGTTTACCCCGGACATACATACAGACAAACGGACAAAAATTCTAAAAACTATATTTTTGGCTTGGATATCGATTGTAGATCACGCTGCAAGTATTCTTTTAGAAAAATATTCAATGTACAGTTTTGTCTTTCCTACGATTTTATTATATGTATAAATGTATGTATAGATTTCACTGGGCGCATATCTCAGCATAGAGCGCTTCATAAACCTATATAAACTGATTTAAGCATAGTAAGTCAATGGGTTTTAGCCAAAAACTTATACGTCACACACAATGTAGATAAAAATTGGGAGCGGCAAACTTCAAAGGAAGGTTTTAAGAAAAAACCTCTATACAGACAGACTGGTGAGTTACCTTCAATATTTAAGGACGTGATAGTTGGCGATCACATATGATGAGAAAAATAACATTAGAAATAAATATTAATTTACTTCTTAGTAAACTTAGTAAACAGTAAACCGGGAATCCTATATTTACCTGCGCCATACTTGGACACCACGCGGATGCACGGGTCGCGCAGCGCACTATCAACACAGAATACGTATTCTACGGAAGGTACAAAACAAACAGAACGGCGTGTTTAGAGAGTATAATGTCCACATTTCACTTATTTTTAGAGAAATGTTGTTAAAAATTAAGCCCCTAATTTTATTATTTCATTTTAACGAGAATCAAGTTCCGAGTGCTCTCCAGAAGTATCGAAGGTAACCCAGTCAGTCTGTATATTGGTTTATTGCTTAGGTGAAGAAAATATCTTTCTCTTGTCAAAGGTTTATTGATTCAATACCTTTATAATTTTGCTCCATAAAAAATCGGTATTTTTTTATTTATTTCTAAGTAACAAAAGTTTTGCACTTCTAGCTAATTGGAACTATTTGAATTTCGAATGTTATATTTTTAAAACGTTGCAACCTTCTTAGTAATAAAAAAAAACAATTGGCGGGAAATGATTTGTCAATTGTTTTTATATCACACATCAAAGTTCTACGTACCTACGCAACGAAAATGGAATTAAGTCGAAAAGATTTAAGAGCGATGATTTTTATGATTCTGATGATAAGTTCTCTTTTCCGCAAGACTGTGCCGCTCGTCTTCAAAATGCTTTTGGGAGAGATGCACCTCGTTTGAGCACCGTGAGGCGATGGTTTGCTGAATTTGAGAGAGGCCGAGTTTCTTTACATGACGAATTTCGTGAAGGGCGGCCTTCAACTGCCGTCAACGAAAATAATGTGGCTACTGTTAAGCGGTTACCTATGAGACAATTGGAGGACTATTGGGGATTGGTATGAGCCAAATTCAAAAAATTTTACACGAAGAATTGAAAGTTCGGAAACTTTGTTGTCGTTGGATCCCTCATGAACTGACTGCGGAGCAGAAGCGGTCTCGCGTGGAATGGTGCTCACAGATGCTACTGAAGTACGACCACGGACATTCTAATGGTGTTTATGACATTGTCACTGATGACGAAACATGGATTTATTGTTTTGAACCCGAAAAAATACAGCCATCTTGTGAATGGGTATTTGAAAATGAGAACAGGCAAACAAAAGTGAGACAGGCGAGAAACGTTGGTAAAAAAATGATCGGGTTTTTTTTCTCAGCTGCGGGTCCCATCTGTGCAATTCCACTTGAAGATCAAAAGAGTGTTAATGCTGAGTGGTATTGTACCATTTGTTTACCCAGGGTGTTAGAAAAAGTTCGCGAAAGACGACCCAAACTCTCCTACACCATGATAACGCTTCTTCACTCACGGCGAACAAAACAAAGTCATTTTTAGCTTCCGGAAAAGTACATCTCGTCACTCATCCTGCACATAGCCCTGACCTAGTACCCTATGATTTCTGTATTTTCCCCTAAATCAAAGATTTGATGAGAGGTTTTACTTTTATCAACTCCGAAGAGGCAGTGATAGCGTTTAATCAGCACATAGAAAACATGCCTTCAGATCTGTGGTCCTCCTGTTTTAAAAAATGGTTCGATCGCATGAAAAAATGTTTAAAATGTAAAGGAGATTATTTTGAAAAGCAATAAACATAATATTTTGGTTATAACATGTTGTTTTGTTAAGTTACGCAAAACTTATAGTGTGACCGACGTACTTCGGCCTTTCAGGGGCTGATTTCTGAAAAAAAAAATTAGCCTATGCTTAACCCGGTATCTTCAATTATTTTCACGCCATATTTCATGCAAATCGGTCCAGCGGTTTTGCCGTGAAAACGTAACAGACAGACAGACAGACTTTCGCATTAATAATGTTAGTATGGACTAGTATAGATACCGATAATAATTACCTTAAATCAATATAGTCAATCATTCCTTATTTACTATTTCCTAAAAACTAAATGAGACTACTTTCGGGGTATATTCATTCCAAGAAAAAAATAATTATCAAAATGGATTACTCTGTAAAAAGTTATGGGTGGCTTAACATAAAAAGAATACACGTCAAATTGATAACAACCTCCATTTTCGTCGGTTGAAAAATTTTGACTTATAAAAAATTTTGACATAATTATCCAGTAAAAACCTTAAATATGGTCACCCGCGCATAGATATCGAAGTTTATTGTTTACTAGGGATGAGAGTTATAGCACAGAATATATAATAGTACAAGTAAGCTACTTTTATTTAACTATTACGTCGTCGTGAAGTTATTTGTTTTTTGTCACTGTTATATCACGCGTGAAAAATCACGACCATTACATTTTATAAATGATGATTATTGTCATAGTGGGTGCATTTTATTCCATTTGTTACATGTCGCAGTAATAATATATATATAATATAATATACTTGATATAGTTATTTATACGATTACAATTCGTAAGTGATTAGTGAAGTGAAATAGCCGTGTCGCTTAAATGTTGTTGCTTTGTCTCTTTCGCACGATGGAATTTTGTGAATTATAAGCTTAACCCGCCATTGGGGACGTATATGTCTGAGAGACCGAATGATTCGAAAGATTCGAATAAATTTTTCGAGTTTTCGAATTCGAGTGGCAATTTCTAGTAACTGCCTCATTTTAAGTCACACACCGTTGGTACCACTCATGCATTTGCCACGGATGCACGTTCACGAGTATCAGTACTAACCCGGTCCGTAAGACCAGCGTCACACAACATGTAAGTAAAATATTTATAATATTTTCATATAGTAATATTTGGATACTTTCCATCGTCGGTCGGCACTTGTTGAAACTGCATTTTGAAATAGATATGATAAATTAACTCACTTGTACTTCCAGTTCACTTGTACAGATCACATATGAACTGGAAGTACAAGTGAGTTTATTTGTCACATGTAATATTTTTTTACAAGGACATATATTTATATGTTTATTTTCTAAGTATTTGCAATGTCCTAAGATTGACAAAGGCAGATTTTAATAAAAAAAATTAAACATTTTCACTAATTTCAATTTTTTTATAAACATATGGGTAAAGAGAATATTTTTAGTTTCGTGAGTATATTTTTTACTAAGTAATAAACAACCTGTGATCGACTGAATTTTTGTGTTTTATTTTCATAAATGTGTTTATAATAAAACCTGAACTAACTAAAAGTAGGATAACTAGTCAATGGTTGACAAAATCTTAGGTTGAAAACCCTGGTCTGTGAGACCGGCGTCACCAATGTTGTAAGTGAAATTGACGTCACCAATGGCGGGTTAAATAGTGGCTTGGCCTGCGTGAAATTAAATCACACTCGCGTTATATGTAACAGACGGTTTCGATGCATATAACACGTGGCACGTGAATTATAACGAGTGATATAACCAGTAATGAGTGAAATGTGCCATGCCTATTGTTTGCAAACAACGATTTGATGCCGCGGCACGTGACAGAGCGCGCGGCCTATAGCCCGAGCGGTTACCATGTTTTTTGAATATTTTTACATTAATTTCTTTGAGGTTTTCTATGTTCTTAAGCAATATTTCCTTTTTGTTATATTTTTATTAGTTACATGTGTGTGTCTTTTACCGTCCGGCCTCCGTTATTAGTTACATGTGTGTGTGTGTGTGTGTGTGTGTGTGTGTGTGTTTTACGGTCCGGCCTCCTTCAAAAAATAGGCCAACTGCCGTTCTGTCAGGCAGGTCGTAAAAGGCGACCGCTTGGCTAACGTGTCACTACCATCGTGACTACTAGGTGGTAAAGTTCCGCAACGTTTTCCCCAGTTATTTGGTACCACCACATAACCTATTTATACCGCAATAGCGTCAGTGCTTGTCATTGTCGTGTTCCGATTTTAAGGGTAAGGTAGCCGGTAGACAGACATATAGCATTGCCATCCCACTACACATATAGAGACGCACTATTAACATCTTTGTTGTCTATAGGCAATCGTTTTTCTTTTTATCAAAAAAAGTGCAGCCCACTGCGTTATAAAGATTTTTGGCAAACCCCGCGGGATCACCAAATTTTTTCGGGATAAAAAGTAGCCTATGTGCTATTCCAGGTCATCGTCTGCCTGTGTGCCAAATTTAATTCAAATCCGTTCAGTAGTTTTTGCGTGATTGACTAACAAACATCCATCCATCCATCCAAACATCTAAACTATCGCTTTATAATATTACTAGCTGCAGTGTGCAGCCCGCTGCATTATAAGTTTTTGGTGAATCCCGCGGGATCACCAAAATTTTCCGGGATAAAAAGTAGCTTATGTGCTATTCCAGATCATCATCTACCTATGTGCCAAAATTGACTCAAATCCGTTCCGTAGTTTTTGCGTGATTGAGTAACAAACATCTATCCAAACATCCATCCAAACATCTATCCAAACATCCAAACTTTCGCATTTATAATATTAATATATATTAATTAATAATATTAATATTAATTATTAATATAGATAATATTAATACAGATTAGTAAGGATAAAGAAAAGGAAATAAATGATTTTTAAAATGTTTTATTTCAGAAATGGCGGTAGACGTAGCGTCAAAATATATTAATCATTCATCAAGAGACGTCCCCATCACGAGTCCTGAAGCATCTCAAATTCAGAGCATGTTTGCAGGATCCACGGTTTTGGTGACTGGTGGGACAGGATTTTTAGGAAAGCTACTAATAGAAAAACTCCTAAGGTTAGTGTTATCTATACTAATACTAGAAATAGAATTTTATTTAAAGTTGTTACACTATACATGTATGTATGTCTATGTATGTATGTCTATGTATGTATTAATAATATATTCATATAATATAGGATCCCGTAATAGAACGACTGGTTGATGGATGAAAAGTTTTTTATATCTAATTAATTTGTCAATAAAATAATATTTAAACTAGGTTGATTAAAAAATTCAGTCCAAAATATGATAAATTAACAATTGTTTTTTTTTAATTTCATTGGTTTAGTTAATAAACAAATTCCATACCAATTCAAAGTATGAAGCCTATAGAATATGCAAACGTTGACTATTTTTTTGCCGTCTCAACTCTTGGGTAGGCTGGTAATTGGTAAAGCAATATTTGTAACTTGTTTTGTCTGTTAATGGTATTACATGTTATTAAAAAATAATTAAAAGTTACCATCATATTATAACATGACATGGAGTGTAAATATTTAAGAATTATTTATATTAATAATTTCGTCAAAATTATGGTAGACTCAACCAAAACCTTACCTGAATTATAAAGCGTAAAAAATATTAATTTTGAGTTGACAACATAATATATCCGCAAAATTCGGATTGTCGAGTATTTTGTTAAAATAGTGATTAAAATTTCTAACGGTGCTGAAAGGCAAATCGGCCATATTTCTTTAAAGATTACAAATATGTGGTGTAGATGGCGTGAGCATTTATTAAAGTACCAACCGTAAAACGGAGCGCAGATTATCGTGAACTTTATTTTCTCTTCGTTCATAAAAGAGTAGAAATTAAAAAATATTAACAGTGTTGTCTTTATTAAACCAACGTAATAATTGAAAGAAGACGTCACTACAGTGTTGCTATTTTTTTATACTATTTGAGTTGGTATATAAGATTGCGTATTATGAGAATTCCGAGTGAAGCCGGGTTTTCATCTAGTAATTTTATATTTTAAGAATTATTTTATAGTGGTCTCTCCGTCTGTAAATATCCTTCATCTCGGGAATGCGTGAATATATCAAATAAAAATGAAAACCATCTACCTATTCAAGTCAATAATTTTTTGAAGCTGTGAAAAAATTAAACTTCTAAATCAATTTAAAAATGATACCGCCTACTAGACGCTAGTAAAATATCCATGAGTTCGGAAAAATCAAATCTATGAAGCAAAATTGTACATGTGGCGCCATCTATATTTGTCAGAAGAAACCGTTTGATTTGTACCCATTTTATGCCTTGAGATAAGTCTCTATTTATGTATGTTACAAAGTACTCTGTGACAGGATCACAGAATACTAATTCTGTTCTTAATACAGCTAGCTATACTATGATATGTGACGTGCGAGACTAAATACAAGTCAGGCAATGCTTTGCTTTCATGATGTCAATTTGGAATGTGAACAACTCACCTATACTTTTTAACATTTTTACTGTTACAGTTACAGTTTGTCAAGTGGTAAGTGACCCTGACTAAGCAATCGATAGGGCTCAGGTTCGATTCCTGACAGGGACAAACACTTGTGTCATACACGTTTGTATTTCTGGGTTTGGTTGTTTATTATATATATTTCATTATCTATATATGTATTTCTGTGTATTAATATCGTCAACTAACAAGCAAATAAATAATTTGCTTACTTTGGGGTTAGATCAGTAAGTGTAATTTGTCCCGTGAATATAGATAGAAGATAGATTTTTTAACTTTTAAACCTTCGCTGGACTTAGTAAAAAAAAAAGATTAATTTTGTTATTTTGAACGTCGAAATGTTCTTTAGTAGAGTTAGTAGAGTAACGTATTTATTAGAACGAGTTTTACTAAATAAATATTCTAGAGTAGCTCTGAGTGCTCCTAAAACGTGATGCCCTAAATGGGTTAATCCAGCATTGACAAAATGTTACAGAACACCATTACATTCTCTCTTTTTAAGAACTTGAAACTAAGTTAATCCTCCATTAAACCAGAACCGAAAACCGAAATAAACAAAAAACCGTAATAAAATATGGCAAGATTTTATTTAATGTACGAGCTGAACCTGCAACATCGTCTGCTGGAAAAACTTCTAAATAATTACTCCTGGTTTAAAAAATAGGCAGTCCTGGGGTTTTGCCCCTGTTCCTGTTCCCTTGAGATTTCTGAGATATTAACTATCGCCCCTTCTCGGGTCTTAAACTATCTTTGTACCAAATTCCATCCATATCGGTTTAGTAGTTAAACGTAATAAAGAGACAGACAGACAGAGTTACTTTCAGATTTATTTTAGTATGGATTAATTATACTCCAAATTTTTATCTATAAATAAAAATATATCATTTAAATATTCATTTGTTTTGTTAATAACAATCCCTGTCCAAGGCCAAGCATTTATTTATTGATTTAAATGTAATTTTTAATTTATTAATTTATTTTAAACCTTTAACCTATTATATATACATTATTTATTGCCTTAGAAGTGATTCTTAGTTTTTTATTTAACCTTTTTAACCTCTGCCTCGCTTGTTTAGTTTTGAATACGGATTATACTGGATACGCCTTTCAGGGCAATTTCTTATGATGTCAATATCGCTTGCACTTAAACAGAGAAATACAAAGTTGCAATAGACCGTGATCCCAGGAAAAAGCTTTTTTTGATTAATATCAAGCTAAATTTTTGTGTACAGCTTCGTTTTGACGAGACAACCATCTTTTCTATCTTTGAAAAATCTCAAATTGGGTAGATAATGTTATGGGGCTTTGAAAATTTTGTTTCAGTGAAGGAAAAATATTTACTAACAACAATAATTATTTTCGACTTTAATCGCTTGATTATATTATGAAAAACACGATGAGACTTTTTTTTACATATTCGATGGTTTTTCTGGTGAGTCCTCCAATCTAAACTTTCGAAATTATGGAGATGTTTAAATTGATATTAATCAATATAATAACAAACTAATTTTCTCACAACAGCTTGTTAATTATTACTGTTATTCAAGGGTAACATTGTCCTACACGTAAAGTAGAAACTTTTCTTAGTCCGACATTCTAAAGTTTTCTTTGTTATCTATTTTTATTAGTTACTCGATTCGAGATTTTTCGAAGATAGAAAAGATGACTGTCTCGTCAAAACGAAGCTGTTCACAAAATTTCAGCTTGTTATTAATCAAAAAAAAGTTTATTCCTGGAATCCCGGTCTATAATGTTTAGACCGGTCTATAATAAAAAGGAAAACCTCTGTCATATTATTTCGTCATATTATTTCGTCGATACAATATGACTCCTGAGGTTTTCCTTTTTATTCGATACGATAAAATATCACAATATGGCATATTTCTATTGTTCACGATATAATATATTATTTATCAAGTGTTTGGCATTTCCATAAATTTGCTCATATGAGCGGCTAAGCATTTTACGCCGAACAACGCGTCTATTAGTATTTGTGCGGTCTGGGGTTTTGAGGAATATACTATGTTCCTTCTTATTGACTATTGACTGCCCCGTTGGTAGTGGTTAGCGACTCTGACTACGCAATCGACGGGGCTCGGTTTTGATCCCCGACGGGGACAAGCATTTATGGGATGAGTATATATGCTTGTATTTCCGGGTTCGGGTGTTTATTAAATATATTCTAGTATTTATACATGTATCTTCATGCCCATATCCCCGAAGGGGTAGGCAGAGGTACAACAAGTGCACCCACGATTAGCCGGAGATACTTGGTCCCACAAATGTGATAGCTGGCAAGCCTATCGCCAACCGGACACTTTCCAATCCCGGGCAACTTTGTGTTTCTCAGAATACTGAAAAAAAAAACACTTTTTTTTAAAGTGCCCGACCCGGGAATCGAACCCGGGACCTCATGTGGTCAATGCCAACACTGGACCACTAGACCACAGAGACATTTATATATGTATTTCTATGTACCTATTAGTATCGTTGACTAACAACACCCATAACACAAGCAAATAATTTGCTTAGTTTGGGGTTAGATCAGTAAGTAATTCGTCCCGTGAATATTTATTTATTTATATATTAGCTGTTGCCAGCGACTTCGTCCGTGCGGACTTCGTTTACTCCGCACAGCACCTCCCCGGTAGGTGTCAGCGTGATAATACATATGAAGTAAATCCATGCAGTACTTTTTGAGTTTATCCCGGACATACATACAGACAAACAGATAAACAAACAAACAGACAAACAGACAAACAGACAAACAGACAAACAGACAAACAGACAAACAGACAAACAGACAAACAGACAAACAGACAAACAGACAAACAGACAAACAGACAAACAGACAAACAGACAAACAGACAAACAGACAAACAGACAAACAGACAAACAGACAAACAGACAAACAGACAAACAGACAAACAGACAAACAGACAAACAGACAAACAGACAAACAGACAAACAGACAAACAGACAAACAGACAAACAGACAAACAGACAAACAGACAAACAGACAAACAGACAAACAGACAAACAGACAAACAGACAAACAGACAAACAGACAAACAGACAAACAGACAAACAGACAAACAGACATACAGACAAACAGACAAACAGACAAACAGACAAACAGACAAACAGACAAACAGACAAACAGACAAACAGACAAACAGACAAACAGACAAACAGACAAACAGACAAACAGACAAACAGACAAACAGACAAACAGACAAACAGACAAACAGACAAACAGACAAACAGACAAACAGACAAACAGACAAACAGACAAACAGACAAACAGACAAACAGACAAACAGACAAACAGACAAACAGACAAACAGACAAACAGACAAACAGACAAACAGACAAACAGACAAACAGACAAACAGACAAACAGACAAACAGACAAACAGACAAACAGACAAACAGACAAACAGACAAACAGACAAACAGACAAACAGACAAACAGACAAACAGACAAACAGACAAACAGACAAACAGACAAACAGACAAACAGACAAACAGACAAACAGACAAACAGACAAACAGACAAACAGACAAACAGACAAACAGACAAACAGACAAACAGACAAACAGACAAACAGACAAACAGACAAACAGACAAACAGACAAACAGACAAACAGACAAACAGACAAACAGACAAACAGACAAACAGACAAACAGACAAACAGACAAACAGACAAACAGACAAACGGACAAACAGACAAACGGACAAAGAGACAAACGGACAAAGAGACAAACGGACAAACGGACAAACGGACAAACGGACAAACGGACAAACGGACAAACGGACAAACGGACAAACGGACAAACGGACAAACGGACAAACGGACAAACGGACAAACGGACAAACGGACAAACGGACAAACGGACAAACGGACAAACGGACAAACGGACAAACGGACAAACGGACAAACGGACAAACGGACAAACGGACAAACGGACAAACGGACAAACGGACAAACGGACAAACGGACAAACGGACAAACGGACAAACGGACAAACGGACAAACGGACAAACGGACAAACGGACAAACGGACAAACGGACAAACGGACAAACGGACAAACGGACAAACGGACAAACGGACAAACGGACAAACGGACAAACGGACAAACGGACAAACGGACAAACGGACAAACGGACAAACGGACAAACGGACAAACGGACAAACGGACAAACGGACAAACGGACAAACGGACAAACGGACAAACGGACAAACGGACAAACGGACAAACGGACAAACGGACAAACGGACAAACGGACAAACGGACAAACGGACAAACGGACAAACGGACAAACGGACAAACGGACAAACGGACAAACGGACAAACGGACAAACGGACAAACGGACAAACGGACAAACGGACAAACGGACAAACGGACAAACGGACAAACGGACAAACGGACAAACGGACAAACGGACAAACGGACAAACGGACAAACGGACAAACGGACAAACGGACAAACGGACAAACGGACAAACGGACAAACGGACAAACGGACAAACGGACAAACGGACAAACGGACAAACGGACAAACGGACAAACGGACAAACGGACAAACGGACAAACGGACAAACGGACAAACGGACTAACGGACAAACGGACAAACGGACAAACGGACAAACGGACAAACGGACAAACGGACAAACGGACAAACGGACAAACGGACAAACGGACAAACAGACAAACAGACAAAAATTCTAAAAACTATATTTTTGGTTTCGATATCGATTGTAGATCACGCCCCAAGTATTCTTTTAAAAAAATATTCAATGTACAGTTTTGACCTTCCTACGATTTTATTATATGTATAGATAAATATATATTTGTATATATCTAGGTATTTATGTAGGTATATGTATAAATAATTATATATGAAATATATCACTTGTATGTAAGTATGGTGTAACATCGTATTATCTTATTGTTTTTTTTTAATTTTAATTTATTTTAATAATAATTTAGAAGGTATTGAGTTGGTTGGTAGATAATGTCATGTAGCATTAAGTTCAACCCCTGTACATGTTTGCATGTACAGGGGTGGACTTAGTACACCCCTGTACATATTATTATATACTAGCGACCTGCCCGCGGTTTCACCAGCACAGATTTTGTTCCCGTGAGAATATCGGAAAGGTTTATACACTAAAACCTTCCTCAAGAATCAATCTATCTATTAAAAAAACCCCATCAAAATCCGTTGCGTAGTTTTAAAGATTTAAGCATACATAGGGACATAGGGACATAAGGACATAGGGACAGACAGAGAAAGCGACTTTGTTTTATACTATGTAATGATTATAACATCTTTGGTGTCTATGGGCGATGGCTTCTTTTAGGAGAACCATCTGCTCATTTGATACCTATGGTGTAAAAAAACTTATCTATAGAATAAAAATGTACTTGAAACTTGTTTTAAACATAAGTAGTCTATATGGTTGTTTTAATGAAGAAAATACATTATGTTGTAAGATGCAATAACTGAGAGAAAGCGGTATAATAGGCCATACATAATTTCTGTAATTTGGTTACGTTATGTCGCGGGGCTCGTTGTGACGCGATTGTGACATTTTTAGGGAGATACGTCCATAATTGAATGTCCTCGAAAAGTTAACATTTACATGGTTATATAAGAGTTTAATAGTTCACTCAACATTGGCAGAGTTCATTGATAATTGCCACTCGGACAAAAAAGAAGAAGACGATTCTGTTATGATATTTCGGACAGCAGAAATTATGACAGATCAAATGAAAAAACTAAGATGGAACTTGAGTAAACGAAGCGAGCCGATTAGGTTAGGTTTGTTGTTGTTAAGATATATAAGTCTATAATAAAAAAAGTGAATAAAAACATGTGAAAGTGGGTCCTTGTTACTGTGTTCAATTTAATGAACATTTTGGTTTCCAATTAGTTTGAAATGTTCTCCTGATTTTTTG
The DNA here is from genome assembly GCA_036924255.1 of Apodemia mormo. Lineage (NCBI taxonomy): Eukaryota > Metazoa > Arthropoda > Insecta > Lepidoptera > Riodinidae > Apodemia > Apodemia mormo. The sequence continues at coordinate 13,538,886 of JAUPFN010000030.1, forward strand.
GGTTCCATGCTCAAAGGGTACAAACAGAATCTTATTACTAATGCTCCGCCATCCGTCCGTCTGTCCGTCTGTCATCAGGCTGTATCTCATGAACCGTGATAGACAGTTGAAATTTTCACATATGATGTATTTCTGGTGCCGCTATAACTAAAATTAATATTTCTTGTGTACAATAGAGCGTTAAAAAAATAAATAAATAAAAATACTAAAAACAGAATAAAATAAACATTGAAGGTCCCCCTAATATTTATTACTAGCTGCGGAGTGCAGCCCGCTGCATTATAATAGTTTATGGTGAATCCCCCTAACTTTTCCGGGATAAAAAGCCTATGTGCTATTCCAGGTCATCATATACCTGTGTACAAAATTTCATTCAAATCCGTTTAGTGGTTTTCGCGTGATTGAGTAACAAGCGTCCATCCAAATATAGATTCTCATACATCAAGCGTTACTTTTTGACGCTTTTTATAGACAACCCAAAAAGTAAATCTATACATATAATAAAATCGTGGGAAAGTCAAAACTGTACATTGAATATTTTTTTAAAAGAATACTTGGGGCGTGATCTACAATCGATATCGAAGCCAAAAATGTAGTTTTTAGAATTTTTGTCCGTTTTTCTGTTTGTCTGTTTGTCTGTTTGTCTGTTTGTCTGTTTGTCTGTTTGCCTGTTTGTCTGTTTGTCTGTTTGTCTGTTTGTCTGTTTGCCTGTTTGCCTGTTTGTCTGTTTGTCTGTTTGTCTGTTTGTCTGTTTGTCTGTTTGTCTGTTTGTATGTTGGTCTGTTGGTCTGTTTGTCTGTTTGTCTGTTTGTCTGTCTGTCTGTCTGTTTGTCAGTTTGTCAGTTTGTCTGTTTGTCTGTTTGTCTGTTTGTCTGTTTGTCAGTTTGTCTGTTTGTCTGTTTGTCTGTTTGTCTGTTTGTCTGTTTGTCTGTTTGTCTGTTTGTCTGTTTGTCTGTTTGTCTGTTTGTCTGTTTGTCTGTTTGTCTGTTTGTCTGTTTGTCTGTTTGTCTGTTTGTCTGTTTGTCTGTTTGTCTGTTTGTCTGTTTGTCTGTTTGTCTGTTTGTCTGTTTGTCTGTCTGTCTGTCTGTCTGTCTGTCTGTTTGTCTGTTTGTCTGTTTGTCTGGTTGTCTGTTTGTCTGTTTGTCTGTTTGTCTGTTTGTCTGTTTGTTTGTACGGGGGAGGGGCTGTGCGGAGTAAACGAAGTCCGCGCGGACGAAGTCGCAGGCAACAGCTAGTTAATACATAAGACAACCGTACAAAAACTTTGTCGCGCGTGTCCGACTCGGAATTGGCCGGTTTTCAGTCCTTAAATCCTCCTAAATTTTTATTTATTTATTGTATGTCGTAAGAAATTAAACAAGCAAATGACTCTTCCAATAGAAAGATAACCATCGCTTTTTTATATATTTTTTTTATATAATAAGATAGCAAACAAGCAGATGGGTCTCCTGATGGAAAGAGTTAACCATCGCCTATACACACCAAAGATGTTAATTGTGCGTTGCTATCTTGTGGCGTGGTCTAATGCCACATGCATAAGTTTACCGGCTACCTTACCCTCCAAACCGGAACACGACAGTGACAAGCCAGTCCGACTCGCTGTTTGATTATTCACTCATTGATTTTAATGTATGACTACACATAACTATTTTATTGTTAAAAAAATATATTAGTGCTATGAAGTAGGAAGGTTTTGTAAATTTTTTACCAAACAAGCAGATAGGTCTCCTGATGGAGAGTCATCCATCGCCTATAGACACCAAAGATTTTAATGGTGCATTGCTATCTTGTGGCAAAGTCTAATACCACGTGCATAAGTTTACCAGCTAACTTACCCTCCAAACCGGAACACGACAGTGACAAGCACTGACGCTATTGCGGCAGGAATAGGTATGACGGTGGTATCAGAACCGAGTGAGACAATACAGAACTCTACCACCTAGGAATTTGAAGACCTACCAAAACGGCCTGCTCTTTCTGTTTCCCGTAGTATGACAAAACCGCTTGAAGTCACGGAAGTTCCCATGTGTTATGGTGATGATAATTATTATGTATGTATGTAAACTTATGCGGATATTTAATTATTAACTCTAAAAATATTCTAAGCAGCTGTCTTGTTTACTTTACAAATAAGGCTGTTGCTTCCGATTTTACGTAAAAAACTAAGGTATCTTGTAATATCATACACGCGCGTAAGTAATCATTTGACAAATGACTAAGGCATGATGTCAATATTGGCTTCTTTTGTCAACATTAATAAGTGATGTTTAGCGGTAAGGCAATCTTAAATAACTAAATTAAAAATTTAACAATTCTCAGACATATTCCTTTATATTCTTAGCGCCTTTTTGTCGATGTTGTTCCTTGACTCGTTTGAAGAATATGCCAACTTATTTTCTGCCAGGTAAGTCGTAAAAGGCGACCGATTGGCTATACGAGTCACTAATATCATGGCTATTAGGTGATAGAGTTCTGCATCGTCTCGCCCGGGTCTGGTATCTCCGCCTTACCTATTCCTGCTGCAATAGCGTCAGTGCTTGTTGCTGTCGTGTTCCGTTTTGAAGGATAAGGTAGCCGGTAAACTTATGCATGTGGCAATAGACCTCGCCACAATATAGCAATGCACCATTTACATCTTTGGTGTCTATAGGCGATGGATGACTCTCCATCAGGAGACCCATCTGCTTGTTTGCTAGCGATTTAAAAAACCTTCCTACTTCATAGCACTGATATATTTTTTTAACAAGAAAATAGTTACGTGTAGTCATACATTAAAATCAATTGGTGAATAATTAAACAGCGAGTCGGACTCGCGCACCCATGGTTCCGTACAAACCTGTACTATGCGTTCCAATTAAGAATATGACTGTCAGGATGACATATTGCTCCGCATTTTGCAAAAACTTCATAAGCGATGAGTAAGGTGTGCAAAAAAATTCTAACAAAGAAATACTTTCATTCTAATTGGTATATTTTTTATTTAGATTCACATTAGATCATGTTACCATGTATTAAAATAAGGTGTAAAAAAACTAACACGACATTTATATATACATATATTTAGATGAACGGCTAGACTGATATATTTTACTGTTTTTTTATTGATGAATATTATATTTTAATACTTTTAGCCTATTCTGGACAAAGGCAACCCAAAACCACAAAAATCGCAACAAAACGCGTCCTGTCGTTTTTGACTTTTAAGTGGCGTAAATGGCGTAAATAACACGACTTTTTAATATAATATATAGATGAACAGCTAGACTGATGTAATTTACTATTTTTTTATTGATGAAAATAATATTATTAAAACGTTATTTGTTTTTCAATAAATCAGCAATATTTTTTGAACAAATATTTTTTGCTGACATTACTGGTTTCACACTTGTGGTATGAAGTTGATAACAAATGCGATTCTATTCTTAGTTGAACGCATAGTATACATGATAGTAACAATATATCAACCGCATCGTAACCAAAATATTTTTATTATATGATGTAACTAAAAATGTACGGTTTTCGCAATTTTTCCTTTATCTGTGCTATAAGAAGTTGCTTCGTACTAAATTTGAAGATTCTGAGTTAACGGGAGTACCCTGTAGATTTTGATTCCCTTGCGAGTTCGAAAATTTGCGGAAATTTGCGGCATAAACGGCTGTATCTTTTGATTGCGATGGCTTAGAAGTTTGATTTTTTGACAGCTCCAAGTGACAATAGATTTAAGTATTTTATATAAATTTCAATTTAATACCTCCACGCATTCCTGAGAAAAAGAGTCCTGATAGACGGACGGACGAAAAACAAAGTGATCCTATAAGGGTTCCGTTTTTTCCTTTCGAGATACGGAACCCTAAAAATTTTTCGGGATCCAACATAAAAAATATACGAGTCGAATTGAAAGCCTCCTCCGTTTTTCGTCATTTAAAACCATAACTGTAGGCAGGGAGAATTGAGTGCCATATATCACGGTCCAAACAGACTTGTCTTGCTTCCTGCACATTCATAACTCTCTTCGTACAAACACGTCGATTTCGAAAACTCTCGACACCACCTTCGAATAGTACCTGACCGATTTGATCATGATACGCCAGTCTTTCAACATCCATTCACATTCGCATTGTATCTGTTTTGTTAACCGTTCATCTGCCATTCTTTCAACATGTCCGAACCAATGGAGCATGCCCTTTCTCATTTTTACACCGATACTTTCTTTCAATCCCAACCTCTCTCTCATTTCAGTATAAACGCTATCCGCGAGTGTTACACCACAGATTTTTCTTAACGCTCTCATATCGACCGCGTTAATTCTATTTTCATGATTTTCTGACACACCCAGCTCATTTCCATACAATAGCGTTGGGGCAAGCACAAAATTATGCAGGGCAAAACGAGCACACCGACTAAAGACAGTGCTTTGAAGTAGGTTCCCTAACGGTCCATTCACTCTATTCTTCACACACACTCTTCTTTCTATATCAGCGGTGTACCTTCTAATCTGCTAAAAGCACATCCAAGATATACAAAATTGTCTACAATTGCTCCAACACTACATCATCAATTACTTCTCTTACATCCGTTCTGCTTACTTCCCTTTTAAATACCAGAATCTTGGTTTTCTTCGCTTTCAACTAGGATTGCACTGCGTGTGATGCGTCGGGTCACGGGTGGCGTATGTGCGCCCTCTCTCGGCAACACGCCGATCCAAACGCGTGTTACCGCGCGTGATCACATGGCGTGTTTTCTACCAAATTAAATACGTAGGTCACACTATAATTTTTGCGTAACTTAAAAAAACAACATGTTATAACCAAAATATTGTGTTTATTGCTTTCAAAATAATCTACTTTACATTTTAAACATTCTTTCATGCGATTGAACCATTTTTTAAAACGGGAGGATCACAGATCTACGTGCTGATTGAACGCTATCACCACCTCTTCCGAGTTGATAAAAGTAAAACCTCTCATCAAACCTTTGATTTTGGGGAAAATACAGAAATCACCGGGTGCTGGGTCGGGGCTATGCGCAGGATGAGTGATGAGATGTACTTCTTCGGAAGCTAAAAATGACTTTGTTTTGTTGGCCGTGTGTGAAGAAGCGTTATCATGGTGTAAGAGAATGCGGCTTTTGGGTCGTCTTTCGCGAACTTTTTCTAACACCCTGGGTAAACAAATGGTAGAATACCACTCGGCATTAACACTCTTTTGATCTTCAAGTAGAATTGTACAGATGGGTCCCGTAGCTGAGAAAAAAAACGCGATCATTTTTTTACCAACGTTTCTCGCCTGTCTCACTTTTGTTGGCCTGTTCTCGTTTTCAAACACCCATTCACAATATTGCTGTTTTTTTCGGGTTCAAAACAATAAATCCACGTTTCGTCTCCTGTGACAATGTCATAAACAGCATTAGAATGTCCGTGGTCGTACTTCAGTAGCATCTGTGAGCACCATTCCACGCGAGCCCGCTTCTGCTCCGCTGTCAGTTCATGAGGGTCTAACGAAAACAAAGTTTCCGAACTTTCAATTCTTCGTGTAAAATTTTCTGAATTTGGCTCATACCAATCCCAAATAGTCCTCGAATTAATCCCAAATAGGTAATCTGTGGGTTTTCTTCAATTAACCGGTTAACAGTAGCCACATTATTTTCGTTGAGCAGTTGAAGGCAGCCCTTCACGAAATTCGTCATGAAACTCGACCTTTCTCAAATTCAGTAAACCATCGCCTCACGGTGCTCAAACAAGGTGCTTCTCTCTCAAAAGCATTTTGAAGACGAGCTGTACAGTCTTGCGGAGAAAGAGAACTTTTAAATTTATAAAAAAATCATCGCTCTAAAATCTTTTTGACTTAATTCCATTTTCGTTGCGTGCATAAAACTTTGATGTGTGATAAAAAAGCAAAAGACCAATCATTTCCCGCCAATTGTTTTTTTTATTACTAAGAAGGTTGCAACGTTTAAAAATATAACATTCGAAATACAAATAGTTCCGATTAGCTAGAAGTGCAAAACTTTTAGTGTGCCCAATGTATATATGAGTTTGCTTATCAAACTGACATGTGTCGGATGGCGGGGTATGGCGTCGCGTTTTAGCAGTATATTTCCACCTTTACCGTGCACGACACGAATAGGCGTGTCTATTTATGCATACATTACAATATCAAAAATTCTTAAATATGTTAAATATTTTAAATGTCTTTTAGTTTTATAATTTTGTATCTCGCGAGCTGCAATTTCATACTTTCGTCCTTATAGTAGGGGAGCCCAAGAGGGGATTCTTGCATTTACTCGAGGGGGAGGGGGGGCTTTTTATATAGAGGTAGATAACTAGGGCAGAAAAAACCAAAAGTCCAGTAACTTCGACTAGTAGAAATTGTCAGATTATATTTTTTTCGCTATTCTTTGCAACTTTGTGACCCTCTCGCTCCGCTATGATGCACTTGAATCGGCAGATTTTCTAAATTTTAGATGGTAATAAATCCACCATACCTTAATCTGACGCGATTTAATGTTTTCATGTCAGTTTTTTTTAAACATTTTTTTATCTGTAGATTTTTTCCCCACCATTAAAATGAAAAACATTATATAAACTTATTTTTCCTGTAATTTTATCTCCAATATCCAAAGGTACCTACGAGGCTCGAGTATCTACACATTTATCATCTTGGGCTCCCTACTACTAGAAGCATAATATATTATTTCTGGGTGACGGAAGTGCGTCACATTGTGTTAACCCGTCATTAACACACAATTGATCATATTGCTCGCATTATAACGACTTGTGACTTATAATAAACTAGCGACCTGCCCACGGTTTTACCCGCGTAGATTTTGTTCCCGTGGGAATATCGAAAAGGTTTATATACTAAAACCTTCCTCAAGAATCAATCTATCTATTAAAAAAAACGCATCAAAATCCATTGCGTAGTTTTAAAGATTTAAGCATATATAGGGACAGACAGAGAAAGCGACTTTGTTTTACACTATGTAGTAAAGCAATATGTGTTAGTTCAGGCTATTTAAAGAGCTCCCAGGAACCCGCTTTCACAAAAACCAAAATTTTTTGGCGATTTGTATACCTACTACAAACAACGCTAATGATTGATGAGAAAAAAAAAACTATTATAACCGAAACTATTAACTAATTTAAACTATGCTTTAAATAATTTGTAGTACTTTATAGTACCAAAAAGATTTTTTTCGGGTTCCGGAGATATTGAATACGACATCAAAAAACTGAGCTAACTAACAGAGTCACACAAAACTTTTTTGGCGATATTTATTTCTTTGACTACTACTCCTACAAAAAAACTAATTTCACTACATTTATTTGCATCGTTTGTAGTATTTGAATCGTTAAAAAAGTTTTGTGTAACTCTGTTAGTTTGCTCAGTTTTTTGATGTCGTTTTCAATATCTCCGGTACCTAAATATGTAAAAAAACTGCGACAATGAAGCAGTGAGTAGTGTACATCACTACTCTCTGTTTCATTGTCCGTAATACTTTCGGTTATAATCGGTTTTTTGTGGTTTTTACTCTGACTACTACCACAAAAAAAGTAATTTTACTACACTCATTAGCATCGTTTGTAGTATACAAATCGACAAAAATGTTTTTGTATTTTGAAGCGGATTCCAGCGTGAGTTGTGACGCGGTTTTAATCGATTTTGTTTTTCTCCCTAAAACACTCCGACAAAAAAACAAATTTCACTACATTCATTAGCATTGTTTGCAGTAAACAAATCGCCAAAAATGTTTTGTGTAACTTTGTTAGTTAGCTCAGTTTTTTGATGTCGTGTTCAATATCTCCAGAGCCTGAATGTGTAAAAAAATTTTTTTGGTACTACTGAATACTACAAAAGTTTTAACTTAAACATCACTACTAGCTGTTGCACAATATCTATACATATAATAAAATCGTAGGAAAGTCAAAACTGTACATTGAATATTTTTTTAAAAGAATACTTGGGGCGTGATCTACAATCGATATCGAAGCCAAAAATATAGCTTTTAGAATGTTTGTCTGTTTGTCTGTTTGTCTGTATGTATGTCCGGGGTAAACTCAAAAAGTACTGCATGGATTTACTTCAAATTTTGCATGAATATTACTAACAGGTCAGGTCAAGATATAGGCTACATATCATTACGCTATCACCTACGGGGGAAGAGCTGTGCGGAGTAAACGAAGTCCGCGCGGACGAAGTCGTGAGCAACAGCTAGTATTTATATAGATGTTCTTGCCATATCTATAACTACTTATGTAAAATTAGTGACAGTTTTGAGTGTCATTTTGTTCTGGACTGTGCATCTTGGGTTTTTTACCAATGGTTACTATACTTCCCGAAATTTAAATTCAATAAACATAGGCTACCTGAAAAAAAATCCAATCTCTAAGGTACTAAAAAAGGGGATGAAAGTGTGTATAAACGAATATATAACGAAAACGAATAAATATTCTAATCTATTCGCGAGCGAAGTTGTGCGACTCAAGGCGAGGTATCTCGGCGCGCGTCAATTCTATAGAAAATGGGTGAAGCGGTATGTTCTGAAACCGCTGGGAAACGTGTTAATGTTCGGATAAATAAATATAGGACTTCAGCTGAAAACTAAAACTTAGCACATTCTTTTTTGTATTTACAACTAAATATCACCATATAAAATGTGGAAGATTAGAAATATTATTAACAAATTATTTGTTTTAGATATTTTTTTAGCCTATTTTCAGAATTTTATATTATCGAGTAAAGTACATTCTATCATGTAATGAGTTAGCACATTCTTTAGATAATGTCTTCATGTATATCGTGTAATTTTCATAAAATTGTTATTCAACAATCAATACAAAAAAAGTGATTTAACAAACCAGTTTTTTCCCGTTTGTCGCGATGCCTCGCCTTAAGGTAGGATTCGGTTCGGATCTAGGTGTTCGCGATTTGGCAGCCGCGACAGACTTCCGCGACCAACTGCCGCAGCTGTGCGATGCTGGCACGTCCTTTCGGATAACAGCGGCTGCAACCTGAGCCACGACTGCCACGTGCAGTAGTCAAGAAGGAGACAGTTTTTTTTATATCATCAGATAGCAAACAAGCAGATGGGTCTCTTGATGATAAGAGTCAACCATCGCCTATAGACACCAGAGATGTTAATGGTGCGTTGCTATCTTGTGGCGAGGTATAATGCCACATGCATATGTTTACCGACCTTACTCTCCAAACCGGAACACGACAGTGACAAGCACTGACGCTATTGTGGCAGGAATAGGTAAGGCGGTGTTACCAGACCCGGGCAAAACAATGCAGAACTCTACCACCCAGTAGTCACGATGGTAGTGACTCGCATACCTAATCGCCTTTTACTACCTGCCTGGTAGAACGGTAGTTGGTCTATTCTTCAAAGGAGCCCGGAACCAACTCGGGGGGTAGGCCGGAACCAACACGGGGGAGAGCCCGGAACCAACATGGGGAGAGCCCGGAACCAACACGGGGGGTTCCGGGCTCGCCCCCCGTGTTAACCATTAACTAACACACAGAGTTAACCTTTGTGCGTTCAGTCGAGTTTTGTATCGTGAATGTAAAAAATAATCGAGAACTTCTGAAGCGACTTATAGAGTCTGAAATGTAAATTGATTCACGGACACTTTTCATAACGCTAAAATTCACGAAAAACTACAGGTTTTTGGTGAAAGATTAACTTATTTGAATTCACAATTATTGCATATAATTTGAAGCCTTTCACTTCGCAATATATCATCAACATAGATATATAAAGTTTTTGTATCTCCATCATAAAAATATATGATTTTAACCATTTAAAAGTCAAAAGATGAAAAACAAAATATTTGTTAATCGTTCACACGTTAAAATAGATGATATGTGTTTTTTTTGTTTCTTTAGGATCCTACTAAGAATAACTTATTGGGTATAACTCGAAGTGCAACCATTTTGAAACGCACCTAATGAAGCGCAATTAAACTATTTCTTGAAGCGCACCTTTTAGTTGCGCTAACGAAATAAATTAAAAATATTATAATGTTATTCCTCGATGCGCAACAATGATGAAAATACCGACTTATTGCGAGTTGAGTCGGAGTCGAATTTTCAGAGGCTGTTCAGAATCAAGAATATGTTCAACTTATGTAATAAAAAATAATTTAAAAATTCAAAATTTCATATTCAAAACACATGTTCGATTCCTCCCCACGATTAAAAAAACAGCCTAAGACAAAGCAAACAGCCAATATATATATGAAGGACCGCGCAGGCTTAGTAATAGGATTTCGTTTTACGTTTTAGATAGGGAAGAGCATATAGAAAAGAACGTTGCCATGGATTGGATAAATGGTAATAGGCTTGTCACCTATCACATTGTGGGATCAAGTATCTTCGGCCACTCGTGGGCACACTGGTTGTACCTCTGCCTACACCTTCAGGAATTCGGGCGTGAAGATACTTCACAAATATTTAGATAATATTTTTTTTATATATAAATAATATTATTATTTACACCACTTTCTTTAAGCTCTTTCCTATTTTTAGGGTTCCGTACTTAAAAGATAAAACGGAACCCTATTACTAAGCCACCGCTATCTGTCTGTCCGTCTGTCTGTCTGTCACCAGGCTGTATCTCATAAACTGTGATAGCTAGAAAGTTGAAATTTTCACATTCATGTATTTCCGTTGCCGCTATAACAACAAATAGTAAAAATAAATAAAATAAGAAAAAATAAAAAGCGAAAACAAACAATGTTTAAAAATATTCCACTAACACTTTTTTTTCTTGGTTTAAATAAAATACTAGTTGCATGCAAAAATTGACATTTATTGTAATACAATTGTAATCAATGGTAAAATATTAAATAAACTGTCCAATATAATAAAGGAAATTAAAGAATTGCAGTTGTTTAAGAAACATTTATTTAATTTATTATGCGAAAAATGTTATTACAGTACCATTGACTAATTGAAGTATAAAACTATATAATGACAATGACAAAAATATTATTATAATACGAATTGGTAGAACATAATTTTTATTTAATTTTTGACATTTTTTAAAAATAAGCATTTTTGTAATCTCTTGACATTATGTACAATTATATATATTTTTTTCAATACTATTTTTTTGAAATTTTTTACTGTCTACTTTTTAATAATTTATTTAGGTATAAATGTAAAAAATATGAGTTTTTCTTAAATAGTATATAACAATAATCTGAAGTCATAAATTTGCATGCCATTTATCAGGCAAAATAGGTTTTATCATATTAAGCATATCGATTTATGGTCAAAATCTTTTCCAACCCTATTTTGTGCAAATAAAGAAATTGAATTTGAAAAATATTAAGGGATTTCCCCATACAATAAACGTGTTTTTTTCGTATTTTTTTGATATGATGGAACAGAATCTTTCTCCGGCTCGCACTTGGCCAGTTTTTTCATCAATGGTGCGCGAATTAAATTATAATATTTTTAATTTATTTCGTTAGCGCAACTAAAAGGTGCGCTTCGAAGCATAGTTTAGTTGCGCTTTATCAGGTGCGCTTCGAAATGGTTGCACTTCGAGAAATACCCCATTTATACAGCCTTATGTGTTGTGGGTTTTGACTATAATAATAAATACTTTCCTTTTTGTTGTATTTTATACAATACTAGCTGTTGCCAGCGACTTCATCCGCACGGACTTCGTTTACTCCGCACAACACCTCCCCGCTAGGTGATAGCGTGATAATATGTAGCCTGTTAGCCGACCTGTTAGTAATATTCATGCAAAATTTTAAGTAAATCCATGCAGTACTTTTTGAGTTTACCCCGGACATACAAACAGACAAACAAACAAACAGATAAACAGATAAACAGACAAACAGACAAAAATTCTAAAAACTATATTTTTGGCTTCGATATCGATTGTAGATCACGCCCCAAGTATTCTTTTAAAAAAATATTCAATGTACAGTTTTGACTTTCCTACGATTTTATTATATGTATAGATTTGAATTAACATTTAACGTCTTACCTATCCGATACTTTTTTGATTTGTTTGATTCGTTATAACAATAGATAGTGTTTAAATTGATGGAAAAATGAAAAATCTTTGCTTGATTTAGAAATAATAAATCTTTCTAAATCAAGCAAATTTTAATATGGGTTTTTCCCATTGAATTTTAATATGGGTTTATCTATACATATAATAAAATCGTAGGAAAATCAAAACTGTACATTGAATATTTTTTTAAAAGAATAACTGGGGCGTGATCTACAATCGATATAGAAGCCAAAAATATAGTTTTTAAAATTTTTGCCTGTTTGTCTGTACGTCTGTTTGTCCGTTTGTCCGTTTGTCCGTTTGTCCGTTTGTCCGTTTGTCCGTTTGTCCGTTTGTCCGTTTGTCCGTTTGTCCGTTTGTCCGTTTGTCCGTTTGTCCGTTTGTCCGTTTGTCCGTTTGTCCGTTTGTCCGTTTGTCCGTTTGTCCGTTTGTCCGTTTGTCCGTTTGTCCGTTTGTCCGTTTGTCCGGTTGTCCGTTTGTCTGTTTGTCTGTTTGTCTGTTTGTCTGTTTGTCTGTTTGTCTGTTTGTCTGTTTGTCTGTTTGTCTGTTTGTCTGTTTGTCTGTTTGTCTGTTTGTCTGTTTGTCTGTTTGTCTGTTTGTCTGTATGTATGTCCGGGGTAAACTCAAAAAGTATTGCATGGATTTACTTCAAATTTTGCATGAATATTACTAATAGGTGACCCGACCTATATAGGCTACATATCATCACGCTATCACCTACGGGGGAGGTGCTGTGCGGAGTAAACGAAGTCCGCGCGAACGAAGTCGCTGGAAACAGTTAGTTATACAATAAATTAATTTGATAATTAAGGCTGATGCTACATTCTTGTAGCTTTTGTGGCCAATCTCATCAACCTTCTTGGCATGGAGATAAAGATTCGGGATTTCAGACAAAACTCGACCTATTTATATGAAAAAATATATAGAACACATGTTAACCGGAACATGGGCGAAGCTAAGCGGGGAGCTTGCTTATAATATTCAAATGTCATTGTATAAATTATCAACCAAAATGACAAGAACTATGACACGTAATGGAAAAGTCCCGGTGAATGGCAATGTAATATATTTCCATACATTAAAGTATGTTAATAGAATATTGTATCGTAAGGCCACTAATATGCCCCCTGCATTTAGTCCGAACACAGAGTAGATACTTTGTAATATACACTTAAAGGTTCAGTTAATTTGTTACAAGTATTACAAGTTAACAGTTACATGTGTTTATAATAAATGTCTATGTTAATATTAATCTATACTAATATTATAAATGCGAAAGTCTGTGTGTCTGTTACGGTTTCACGGCTAAACCGCTGGACCGATTTTCATGAAATTTGGCATGGAAGTAGTTGAAGAGCCGTGGTCAAAAAAAGGCTATTTTTTTCAAAAATCAATCCTTAAAGGGTTGAAATAGGGGATGAAATATGTATGAAAAGCTATCTTGACGACATTTTATTCTACTCGCGGGCGAAGCTGCGCGGGTCAGCTAGTAATATTATAAATGTGAAAGTTTGGATGTTTGGATGGATGTTTGTTACTTAATCACGCAAAAACTACTGGACGGATTTGAATGCAATTTGGCACACAGATAGATAATGACCTGGAATAGTACATAGATTAAATACTACTTTTTATCCCGAAAAAATTAGGTGATCCCGCGGGATTCTCCAAAATCTTTTATAACGCAGTGAGCTGCAGTGAGCTACCTCACTCTACGCGAGCGTAAGTATATTACTTACACACGCGTAGAGTGAGGTAGTGTTCGTTGCGTTGAGTGCGTACATAAATTGTGTGCTTTTGTGATTGGTGCCGGCGTGGGACGTACATCTAAAAGTGTGGTGGATGTGGGTGGATAATTGTGCCGCTCGGGTCTTCTTTTTGTCCGGATTTGTCCGTAGGAAAGTCAATGTATGTCCGGGGTAAACTCAAAAAGTACTGCATAGATTTACTTCTTTTGTATGAATATTACTAACAGGTCGGGTCAACATATAGGCTTCATATTATCACGCTAGCGCCTACGGGGGAGGAGCTGTGCGGAGTAAACTAAGTCCGCGTGGACTAAGCCGTGGGCAACAGCTAGTATGCTTAATATAAATACACGTTAACATGGAGTTTTACCAAATAACAAATGCCGGCGATATTCAGTGTTGAAAGTTGAAGGAGACAGGAGACAGCCCTAAGCGTGAACGTTAATAGCCCAAATTAATTTTAACTTTGGCTGAGCATTCAATATTTTATATTAAAATACTTGTACTGTTTCACAATAAATTTATTTTCCTTATAAAGCGGTGCGGGACTGCCAGGGTTACGGCTATCGGGTCGATTTTTATAGAAAAAAATGTATAGAAATTTTCTCACTTTTTTGCTTATAACTTCTTTAATTTTAAATTTAGGGCAAAACATTTTATGAACATATTTGTAGGCAAAGCGTTTTGCTACAAATTATGTCTTTAAGATTTTTTTGTAGGACGCATAGTTTCCGAGATATCGCGAAAAAGGCGTTTGCACCCCTTTTTCTAAAAAGGCAGCTGGGGGACTAAGGCGGCAACCCCACCAATTTGAGGTTAAGCTTCTATTGACCCCCCATATATGTCCCAATTATAAAATTACGTCCTCTAAAAAAATGCAGTACTAGGTCCTTAAAATGTAAGATTTCATTGAATTAATGTGCGTGACAGTGGAGAGTGCCCGGCTCATGGTAATATAATCTATACAGTATTGTAACTCGGCCGTATCTTTGAAATAAATGCCTACAGCCGTGCGGTAGGTAAACATGCAATAGGGCTGCCTGCCTCCAGCATTTTAATTACATTTGTCTACTTCGTGTTTCCATTTAGTTTTGTGATTTTAAATATACTTTTTTAAATAAAATACTTTGTGAACTGAATAGGAAGTGTTCAATTAAAATGCTTGTTGTTTTTTGATTGGTAGATTTATTTATACTCATTATATTAAATATGAACTTATTTTTAGTAAAAAAATCGCGCAGTTATTGTTTAAAAAACAACACACGGTTCGTTTTTCACTGCACAGTCGTGACTGTCTGCATGCCGAGCGGAATGCCGAGATCGAGGCGCTTAGTCATAGCTCGCACTTCGTCCGTTTGTATGAATTGGAATACTATATAGATAATATTACCGTGCCCGGGTGGCGTGGCCTGCGCACAAACCCGGCAGCGCCTCCAAGCCGCTCTAGTCCAGAAGCTGTATGGTCGCGCCTCTCGTTTATAACGGTAGTCAAAATGGCGTCATTTACTATTTATTTTTATTTATGTTTATTTATGAAAATTATGAGTTTTTAGTTGAATTAATTGCTAAAACACCGCCACATTACGATTGTCTTAAAACGTAGAAAGACATCAATCCTTAAAACTATTTCATCATCCTCTTCTTCGTACTCATATAAGTCGCTTCAGAGGTTCTCGTTTAATTTTTTAATTTCTGATATACAATACAATATGCATCTATCAAAATCCATTGATTTTGAGGCCAACTTTGTATAAACCATCATCAATCTCCTTTTGCAAGAATTGGTTCAGGAGTTTAGCAATGAAAGCGTAACCGACAGACTGGTTTTCGCATTTATTATGTTATATAATAATTCCCGGAATTGAGTTCAATTCTCACCGCGAAATTTCCTTTATGTCTTCCACTGAATAATTATGTGTTCCATACCGGCCGGTTCCATATCTGGTGAATAAGGTGATCGCTAGCAAAAGTTACCTAATCTATACATATAATAAAATCGTAGGAAAGTCAAAACTGTACATTGAATATTTTTTTAAAAATATACTTGGGGCGTGATCTACAATCGATATCGAAGCCAAAAATGTAGTTTTTAGAATTTTTGTCTGTTTGTCTGTTTATCTGTTTGTCTGTATGTATGTCCGGGGTAAACTCAAAAAGTACTGCATGGATTTACTTCAAATTTTGCATGAATATTACTAACAGATCGGGTCAACATATAGGCTACATATTATTACGCTATCACCTACGGGGGAGGAGCTGTGCGGAGTAAACGAAGTCCGCGCGGGCGAAGTCGCAGGCAACAGCCATAACGGCCTTGTGTAAAGGCCGTTATTGTGCATAAAAGTATATGTGAGTGGTTACGCAAAAAGGGACCTGAAGGGATTGGAAACAATGGATTGAAAAAAATGTGATAGTAAAACCGTAAGAAAAATGCGTGGAATAAAAGCGTTAAATGAGACGTGCGCAGGCGCGACAGTCGCGTACACAAGCGAGTAGTGCCGTTTAGCCGAAGGAAGTTCGTTCCTACCTGGTGTCCCGCGACACCACATCATTTTTTTTAAAAAGTAGTTCACCGTAAGCTTTCTGTATTTATTTATATTTACAGATGATGATCCTACCTATGATAATGAAAAAATATGTTCTATCTTATTTGATGGAACTATTCCATCAATGTTTATAAAAATGTGTAGATTTAGATTAATAAGATACAAGGTGAGTTATCACATGCAAGTATTATAAGTAATTATCCTTTGTTAGGTTCAGATATGGTACATATGACGCGTCTTCTCAATGTAATGGATGTCTTTGCTCGATACGGGCATCATCATTTAGACCACAATATTGTATGTTCTCACAAGGTGTGTTATAGGATAGTATAGCGCGCATTTGTCCTTACATTCTCACGAAAATAAAATAAAAGATATAGGTAAAAAACACACACGCCGGCATGTCAATGAAAAGAGAGTTGCGGTGGAAAATCCTGTAAGAAAATAAAATATTTATTTATACACTAGCTGTTGCCCGCGACTTCGTTCGCGCGGATTTCGTTTACTCCGCACAGCTCCTCCCCAGTAGGTGATAGCGTGATAATATGTAGCGTATATGTTGACCTGACCTGTTAGTAATATTCATGCAAAATTTGAAGTAAATCCATGCAGTACTTTTTGAGTTTACCCCGGACATACATTGACTTTCCTACGATTTTATTATATGTATAGATAACCATCGAATGTGTAGGACAAAAGTTTCATCGTGTTTTTCATAATATAATCAAGTGATTAAAGTCGAAAAATAATTATTGTTATTAATAAATATTTTTCCTTCACCGAATTTTCAAAGCCCCAACAAACAACAAACTTTATTATTTACCCAATTCAAGATTTTTCGAAGATAGAAAATATGTTTGTCTCGTCAAAACGAAGCTGTTCACAAAAATTCAGCTTGTTATTAATCAAAAAAAGTTTGTTCCTGGGATTCCGGTCTAAGTATTAACGAAATGGAACACAACTTCTACTTTGCATAGCTTCTCTAGTACGTAGATATTAAACTCTCTGATTACATCTTCTAGAGAGGTTAGTAAGAATTAGTTTCTATAACATGTCAATGTCACAGAAAAATCAAATCAAATATATTTTATATCAAATATACATTCGAAATCTATATTTTTTTATTATTATAAAATACGATAGTTTGGATTTTTGGATGGATGGATGGATGGATATTTGTTACTCAATCACGCAAAAACTACTGAACGGATTTAATAAAGTTTAGTGTAGGTAGTATAGTAAAATGAATCAGCTTAAATCTTTATATATATATATATATATATATATATATATATATATATATATATGAGGAAGTATGAGAGTATTTGCAACCTAAGGTAGCGTAGCGCTATTGGTGAAGTCGCTGCCGTACGAAAAGTTGGAATACGATTCGTATCGGTGTCCAACACTAGCGGCAGTGACGTCGCAACGTCACAACGGGCGAATTTAAATATTGCAAATCATCATTCGCAACGAAGTACGAACTGTCGGGCTATCTTTATATTGTGCAATTATTATACTCTTCCAAAATACAGTCCACACTTATTTCAAGCCAGAATTCCCGAGCTAGTAGCAAAGGCACTGGCCCCAACAGCTATCTAGAGTAGAATAAAGTGTAGTAGACTTATATCCGTAACGAAATCCGAGTTTATAAGAGGACTCTCAACTAAAGAACCGACCGTGCCTAACGTGCGCACTGATTCAGTGATAAGACGACTATATGCGGTATATATACATATATATATATATATATATATATTATATATATATATATATATATATATATATATATATATATATATATATATATATATATATATATATATATATATATATATATATATATATATATATATATATATATATATATATATATATATATAAGATAGGATAGTTTTTATCTCAATAACCTCCCCCCCCACTTAAGTACCCCACCAAAATATTCAATACAAGTAATTTTGAATTAGGAATTCGATACCAAGCATCAGTTATATGAGGTTAAATTGGCCAATTCGCTAAACATCAGTTTTATGTGTACCTAATGTAAAATTCTAAGCCATCCTTTGAGCTACGCAAACATATAAAACACAAAACGTACTCTTTCACAACTGTTTACGAGTGACGTGATAAAGGACTTACGTTTAAAACATAACAATTACGATACACGAGCAAATAGTTCAGTTCTGGGTTGTATTTGAAAGATACATTTAGTAAATTGTTCATGTCCGAAATCGTCGAGAACTGATCAACTGCCTAACTACTGTGTATCTCAAATCTACATACATACATATCTTCACGCCAGATCCCTTACGGGGTAGGCGGAGAGAACCGAGTGCCATACATCACGATCCTTGCAGGCTTGTCTCGCTTCCTCCACATTCATCACTCTCTTCATACACACACGCCGGTTGCGAAGACTCTTGACACCACCTTCGGATAGTACTCGATCAATCTGTTCGTGGTATATCAGTCTTGGTCTTCCCCGGTACCTACATCCTTCCACATTCGCATTGTATATCTGTTTTGTTAACCTTTCATCTACTATTCTTTCTACATGTCCGAACCAACGGAGCATGCCCTTTCTCATCTTTACACCGACACTTTCTTTCAAACCTAACCTCTCTCTCACTTCGACATTACGAACCCGGTTCGCGAGTGTCACATCAAATATTTTTCTTAGCGACCTCATCTCAACCGCGTTGATTCTATTTCAAATCTAATACTTCATTAACTGTGTAAGTACTACCTAGATGACCGAGTTCTGTAACGCTCCGACAGAGTACCACTGGCATAAGCCCTGTTTTCAATTTGTGTAGTGCGAGTGCGAGTGTTTAATGCAAGTGCTTAGTATTAAGCAAAAAATACGTGAAGACAGCCGTTGATCCCTGCGAGTGATTAGTAATCAGCCTCTATGCACTCTTACTATGCTGAATACTTATCACTCGCACTGATCAACGACTGTCTTCACGAATTTTTTGCTTAACACTTTCGTAAATAAAATATAATACAAGTTTGATATTTCTTTAATGTGCTTTTTGCATACTATTTTCACATTATAATTATAAATTTCGGTGTATACAAGCTAGAAATTAAAACGTTATAATATCGATATGTTTGCTGTTTCGTGATTGGTTCACCGCGTTTCATGCTGTTTCGTGATTGGTTCGCCAACTAGCGCTAGAAGGCAACATCATAATATCATATACCATAACCAATCACGACGACGCAAACATATCAATATTATAACGTTATAAATCCTTGTATACAAGTTTTCGGGTTCGAGGCTCAGAACCGTCTGTCACTGAAAAATGAGGTCTCTCATATCGGAAGCCCCACTACGCGCTATCTTCCGGCGTTCTGTTCCCGTCATTTAGCTTATACAACTTTAACGAATATGAAGATGAGGCCTTAGTGCTGCCATATTTCGATACTTATTTTAATGTAACGCAATTGAGACATATTCTTTTGATGAACGAAACCATTACAACAAATAGGTTAAATCATTACAATGCTAATACTAAGCTTAATACTAATATACTCGCACTCGCACTAATCAAAGTGAAACGGGGCTTTATCTATTTCCTACCGCAATAGCGTCAGTACCTGGTACTGTTGTGTTCCGGTTTGGAGATCAGCCGGGCAATCTCGTCACATGGATGGCAACGTACTATTGTGATATTTGGTGTATATACAATGGTTATCTCTCTCCATCCTGAGAGCCATCTGCTTTTTTGTTATTTTAGAACATAAAAATAACACACACTATACTATCCATTCAAGGCATGGGTTCCCACGGCGACATGTCAGAGTAAAACGAATGAAAGTATTTTGAAATTGCGAAGCGCATAATAAGAAACACATATATGCATTTCTGCATTCGCAACATGGACACAATTTATTCCTTTGTTTATTGGCAATCACCTAAATCCTACGGTTTTATGTATCATGTTATATTATAGTTTTCATAAAGTCATAGCTTCGGAACCGATCCGTTTCTCAACAAAACAACTATATGATTTGTGGAAGGTTCTTTCTGTTCGTAAACCATTTATTTTTAACCTTATTCTTCGCAAGCACAAGTCCTTGTGATAAAAATTTTTCAAGAGGAGATCAGACAAACTTTTTATATTGACCAAACAGATGCAACCGTCAATATTTAAAAAAATATTACAAATTACAAATTTACAAACTTCCCTTAACTAATTGTAGAACTGTATTGAATGAGTAGCTTCTAGAGCTTCATTAAAATTTAAATTATAAGTCCAACAGTTAAGGTGCGGCATGACTACGATTTAAAAACGTCAAGTTTTCGCCCACAACTGCATATTACCGCGTAATCAACCTTATTCAACGTCTTGTAAATTTTATATTTAAAAGACGTTGAATAAGGTTGAAAATTGCAAAGCAAAGCAAACAAAAATATTTTATTAAAGCTGTAACTAAACTGCAAATAAACATTTAATTTGCGGGATTTCTTTAGATAACTCAGTATATACGCATTTAATTCAACATTTGTCTGGTTAAAGTTTTAATAAAACCATATTTCTATTATATTCTTTTAAAAAAAGTTGTTGTTACCGCTGAAAGTACAGAGAATATCGACGCCAAAGTTTATTT
Organism: Apodemia mormo; assembly: GCA_036924255.1. NCBI lineage: Eukaryota > Metazoa > Arthropoda > Insecta > Lepidoptera > Riodinidae > Apodemia > Apodemia mormo. The sequence continues at coordinate 13,559,833 of JAUPFN010000030.1, forward strand.
TTGTGAAGCAACTTACGATTTTTTTTAACTGAAAATATTAAATATTTAATATATTATTCGGTTAACATTTTTCTTTAGACCTTGTTCTATACTCTGTATTTTTTACGTGGGATATTTTCCTTGGGTTTCCTCGTACTCGTGCGTTAAAGAAACCCAGTTTTGTAAATGTAAGGTAATACCGCGCCTTAACGTACAAACACAAACATACTTACAAAAACATACACATACACACACATACATAAACATACACACACACTTTTTTTGTAATATTTGTTGCGTCAGTATCTGGATTGTTCGAGGTGGGCGCTAATGACTGCAACACAGTCTTCGACTAATGTATATTTTAACATTGTACACTTTTGAATGCATCAAATAAATAAATAAATAATCACGGTACAAATAACTTACTGATCTAACCTCAAAGTAAGCAAATTATTTGCTTGTGTTATGGGTGTTAGTCAACAATAGTAATACATAGAAATACACATATAAATACTGGAATATATTTAATAAACACCCAAACCCGGAAATACAAACATTTATGCTCATCACAGAAATGCTTTTCCCGCCGCGTTGTTTGCGTAGTCAGGGTTGCTAACCACTCGACCAACGGGGCCAACAACCAATTAGTATAGAAAAGATTTGCGATACGAGATAATTGTGAAAAAATAAACGCAATTGGTAATTCTTGCCACAGTGTGTTTATAGGCGATAATTTTTCTTTCCATTAGGAGATTCTCGTGGTCTAGGGGTAGCCTATTCGGCTAAGACCCTGGGGTCCTGGGTTCAATGCCCGTGTCAGGCAAAGTGTTATTGAAGTGCTCTCGAAAACCTAATCCTCAGTAGCAGCTCGGAGTCTGGCGGAGTGGTGTATTACCTCGGATGAGCACGTTAAACTGTCGGTCCCGGTTATCGATAGCAATAGTCGATAATCTTAATATGTAGGTAAATGAGGCGATGAGGATCACCACTTATCTCACCAACCGACAAACCGGTGAATCGCGGTGAACTGGAAAGTAAACGTTCGGCTTACTCTGCCTACCCCTCAAGGGAACCGGTAGGCGTATCATCTAACGTTTGCAATTCGCCAGCGATCAGCGATGACTCTTAAACGTAATGAAAAAATCATCAAAAGTATCGCCAATTGGTTGCTGGTCACTAGATGCAGTTTTTGCAATGTCACAGCATCAAAACTAATCAAGCGGCAACGACTACTACTAAAGCCCCTTTTTCACTTTGATTAGTGCAAGTGCGGGTGTTTAATGCAGGTCGTAACTACTAAGCAAAAAATACGTGAAGACAGCCGTTGTGCAGTGCGAGTGATTAGTAATCAGCATCTATTCGCTTTTACTACGCTGAATACTGATCACTCGCACAGCACAACGGCTGTCTTCACGTATTTTTTGCTTAATACTAAGCACCCGCATTAAACACTCGCACTCGAACTAATCAAAGTGAAAACGGGGCTTAATGTACAAGGCTATTATGTGTCTTGCAATAACTAAACAATCACGATAATTTCGCATTGCGAGTTACGTGATCAACCCGCGGGCTTGATTAAGATATCATGAGAGCCATTTGCTTCTTTTTAATGTAATAACATAAAAAAAACCTGATTTGTTATATTTCTTGTTAAAATTATTTTATATAAAAATCTTTTAAAACTATCCCATCTCATATCTTCTAACTATACTAACAATTTTATGTACATCATGTTGACCTTGTTCGTCAATGGATGATTTATTTTATTTTATTACTTTTAAACCTTTTTGTACTAAGTAATTTATTTAGCTGATTTTTTATATCATAAAATAGCAAACAAGCAGATGGGTCTCCGTATGGAAAGAGTTAACCATCTCCTATTTCTCCTTTGAAGAATAGACCAACTGCCGTGCCGCCAGGCAGGTCGTAAAAGGCGACTGATTGGCTATACGAGTCACTAACATCGTGGCTACTAGGTGGTAGGATTCTGCATTGCCTCGTCCGGTTCTGTTACCACTGCCTCACCTATTCCTGTCGCAATAGCGTCAGTGCTTGTCACTGTCGTATTCCAGTTTGGAGGGTAAAGTAGCTGGTAAACTTATACATGTGGCATTAGACCTCGTCACAAGTTAGCAGCGTAACATTAACATCTTTGGTGTCTATGGGCGATGGTTGACTTTTTCCAACAGGAGACCCATCTGCTTGTTTGCTATCTTATTATCATCGACTAGCATGGACGTTATTACAGCATGAATTTATAACGGTGAACAGAATCGGATTGGAATGTTTCAGAGTGCTAAGTGTGAGTTTTTCTTTTTTCGATCGATTCGATCGACTTCATTCGATCGTGAGCGCGATTCGAGTTTACTAGAAATTTGTATGTGATTTGTACAGCGCTAGTGGTAAACTGGTTTCTCACGTTTACCACTAGGTGGCGCTGTACAAATCACATACAAATTCCTAGTAAACTCCAAACGCGTTCACGATCGAATGCGAAAAGACAAACTCACACTTAGCACTCAGATTCTACTACCTATTTAGTAGACACGATGATGAGAGACGAGACAAAGGTAGACGAGACGAGATAGACGAGCTATTCTACAAAAAGGCCAATAATACACGGGGAAACCACATCCTTTTCTAGAAACCCTAATTGGAAACCATAATAACAATTTAATAATTATTAATTACTACAGTTATTAGCTAAAGACCTTTATGCCGGGTTATTGACGTACGTAATTATTGCAATGGCTATGATGACGCATAAGGCTGTACCTACTTGAAATGTCCGTGATTTTAAAATAGCGTCACGCATATAAAAAAAACTATTAGCAATATTTTTTTTATCATTATCATTATTACCTCTGTGGTCTAGTGGTCCAGCGTTGGCGTTAACCAAATGAGGTCCCGGGTTCGATTCTCAGGTCGGGCACATAAAAAAAGTGTTTTTTTCAGTTTTCTGAGAAACACCGCCGTGTTGGTCCCGGTCTCCTTTGAAGAATAGGCCAACTGCCGTTCTGCCAGGCAGGTCATAAAAAACGACCGATTGGTTATCGAATCACTACCATCGTGGCTACTAGGTGGTAGAGTTCTGCATTGTCTCGCCCGGGTCTGGTACCATCGCCTTACTTATTCCTGCCACAATAGCGTCAGTGCTTGTTGCTGTCGTGTTCCGGTTTGGAGGGTAAGGTAGCCGGTAAACTTATGCATGTGGCATTAGACCTCGCCACAAGATAGCAACGCACCATTAACATCTTTGGTGTCTATAGGCGATGGTTGGCTTTTTCCATCAGGAGACCCATCTGCTTGTTTGGTATCTTATGATATATAAAAAAAACACAAGGTTGGCCGGGATTGGAAAGTGCCCGGTTGGCGATAGGCATGCCACCTATCACATTTATGGGACCAAGTATCTTCAGCTAATCGTGGATGCACTTGTTGTACCTCTGCCTACCTCTTCGGGGATATGGGCGTGAAGATACTTTTTTATTATTAATTGCTCCCTGTGTTGGTCCGGGCTTCTTTGTTGTAGTTTTTAAAAAATATTTTGACTTCCGGTAGTAGTTTTTAAAAAATATGTTGACGTGTCAAAATAACTTGTAAAAAGTTTTATTGAATAAAGTACTTCTGATTTTGAAGAATAAACCAACTGCCGTTATACCAGGCAAGTCGTAAAAGGCGACCGATTGTCTATAATCTACCATCGTAATTACTAGGTGGTAGAGTTCTTGATGACTTGTCGTTGCCGACATTTAATACCACCGCCTTAACTATTTATTTTAGCCCCATGTTGTAAAAAAGTAATGCTTATGTGAAGCGGCAATTTTGAGTCCCTTTTTAATGAAATTTGGCACAGCTAAAGGTTAGTATTTTTTTTGTATGTATCGAATAAACTTAAAAACTACTGAACCTATTTGACAAAATTCTTTCGCCATTAAACAGATATTAAATCCATCCCCAAGTAATGTAGGCTATATTATATTTTCAAAAAAAAAATAGAGATTTCTAAATTGGAACTACATTATTCAATTTATGTAGGGATCTCTAATTTTTTTTGTTACCCAAGCTATCAAAATTTTGCCGATAAGTTATTATTTCGCGTGCGCTGCAAAAAACCATTAACGATATCTATACATATAATAAAATCGTAGGAAAGTCAAAACTGTACATTCAATATTTTTTTAAAAGAATACTTAGGGCGTGATCTACAATCGATATCGAAGCCAAAAATATAGTTTTAGAATTTTTGTCTGTTTGTCTGTATGTCTGTGTGTATGTCCGGGGTAAACTCAAAAAATACTGCATGGATTTACTTCAAATTTTGCAAGAACATTACTAACTGTTCGGGTCAACATATAAGCTACATATTATCACGCTATCACCTACGGGGGAGGTGTTGTGCGCAGTAAACGAAGTCCGCTCGGACGAAGTCGTGAGCAACAACTAGTATAAAATAATTTAAGTAAATTAGTAAAAAAAGATACGACGTGTCGCTTTCGAGAAAGCGCTCAAAATTGAACCGAGTTCCGTCGTTTTTTTTTTATTTTCACCGAATGTTCTGTCGAAGTTCGAATTCGTTTCAAACCACTTTCAGCCCATCTCTAATAAATACTGTTTTAAAAAATATATACGTATATATTTTTTTATTATTATCGATAGGGAAGTGCCTAACCACGATCTCGCCTGATAGTAACTTAAGATATAACATTACAAGTACATAAAATTAATAAAAATATGTATTACACAATAAAACCATTCATTTGACAAACATCTTAATCTCAGAAGAACTTAATATAGTTCCGTGATAATAATATACCTGCACACAAGAAAAAAAGTATTTTCACGCCCGTATCGTCAAAGAGGTAGGCAGAGGTACCACACCACTCAGTGCACCCACGATATATATATTACATTTATTATTTTTAATATTAAGTTATTTAATTTAATTATTTTTAAAATTAAATAAATTTAAGTTATTTAATTTTAAAAATAATTATACAACACTGAATTTGATAGTAATTTTCAATAGTGTAGAATCCCGTGACATACTGAAGCTGTTAAAAATATTATCGATACGTTAAGTATTCTGGGCATAATCGTGGTACATTATTACATACAGACATCCAGACGGACACGGGATTTTTTAAATCAAGTTTTTTATATAATATTACAGTTGACAAATATTTTTAAAAAATATCTTCACTCCTGTATCCCTGATTAGCTAAAGGAGGTACAAGTGCACTCACTATTAGCCAGAAATACTTATGGCCAATTGCAGGCCAATTGCACTAACATTGTCTCAGGTTAGGACAATCCTAAATGATATGCTGTCACGTTCTTTTCAGTTAAGATAAAAAGTGACAGCATACTATATAGGATTGTCCTAATTTAGTGCTATATTGTTGGTGCCATGGAACAGAAAACAAGTGGCATTGGCAAGTACAAACATTTGTATCAGGACCGCGATCGCCATACTCACACATAAAATAAGCATTATTGCATATAAACTACTAATGCAAACATTGTTTCATTGGTCGTTTTCATTTTAAACAACAATAATCCGAAACACACAAACAGAACATTTAAAAATATACCAAACTGCGTTACAATACATTTTATTTTGCTACAAAAAAAGAGTATTTTCGTCCTTTTGTAGTCTATTGAAAATAGACTCATCTATTTGTACAATAGTGAAACTATAATCTAAATAGTTTCGCTATTCTACAATAGATGGCAGTATCGATTTTTCCGTAGTTTTCAGTTGGTCATATTTGAGGAGAGAACTTTCTAGAACGATATACGTAGTGACTGTCATTACGTATATCTTTCTAGAAAAATTTGGTCAACCTAAAATGAACTTTATATATAAGATGTACGGCTGATTTTAGCTTGACTTTCTATTATATCATTAGAGATTATATTAAATCAGGAATTTTATTAAAATAAAATGAAAATTGTACTTTCGGATGATATGAAATATCTCCATTTTTAATCATCTGTATTCTACTATCATTTCTGCATTCAAGGATGGCACAATACGGCATAATTCAGTGTATAATAGATTTTCGCACGACGACTATCTCCTAAAGATATGGTAAGTATCACTAAGGCAATTTAGAGTAACAGCGCAAAATAGTGATGCACGCGGCACGCCCACTCTTCACTTCCACTTGTTTTTTTTTTTTGTTTCATGGTTAGTGCATTTGGCCATTAATCCCATAATGTGATAGGTGGCAATTACCAGGCATTTACCAACCAGGCACTTATATAATTAGGGCAAAGTTGCTTTTATCAGAAAACTGAAAAAACATGTAAGTTCTAACGTATATTAAGCTAATTCTTACAATAATTTAAATGCAGTGAAATTCCTACACCAGACCAACCTCTTATACTTTTGAAACTCCAGCCCAGATCTTCATAAAATTCATATGAAAACAAACATTTTCCCCGTGTTGGTCCCGGGCTCCTTTGAAGAATAGGCCAATTGTAGTTCTACCAGGCAGGTCGTAAAAGGCAACCGATTGGCTATGCGGGTCACTAACATCGTGACTACTAGGTGGTAGAGTTCTGCATTGGCTCGCTCGAGTCTGGTATCACCGCCTTACCTATTCCTGCCGCCATAGCGTTAGTGCTTGTCACTGTCGTGTTCCGGTTTGGAGGGAAAGGTAGCCGGTAAACTTATGCATGTGGCATTAGACTTCGCCACAAGATAGCAACGCACCATTAATATCTTTGGTGTTATTGGTATGATGTATATAAAAAAAGCGGACAATATCCTCAAACAAAACAACAAAAAGACGTGGGGCAGTCGGAGACTGCCGCGGTAAAGCTATTGCATAGCATTTTTTATCAACTTATGCAATTACAATTATATATTTATTTTATTTATGCAGTATTTTTTTTCTTTGTTTTTTTTTTCTTTCATATTAATTCAAGTTACACTTTCAGCGTGGTGACCGATAAGAAAACTTTTTTTTTTAATTAAATAAATGAGATGTTAATATTGTTCAAAATATTTTTATTATCTTTCAATACATGTCGGTTCTTCAGGAATATTTAATAAATGCACTTTGCTTATTCATATTTAAAACACTTTGTACACAAATTATACGAGTACAGATATTCACTGTTGCACGTAGATGATAAATACCTATACACCTATATACTTTCTCACAAAAAGCTGATTATGGCAGTGCCATCTAAAGGCGGGTTGCTGAACTAAAGAGACAAGCGTGATATTTCAAAAAGTCATTAAAAGTTCTTGTATTTATCGATAGATGGAAAAACTAAAAAGTATCACCGCTGTGCCGGTCGGAGTGGGGAGTGTTAGGTTTTTTTCGTTACGGAATTTCTGGATTCAGTCTCCACGCTCAAGGCCCGCGATAGAAGCTATGCAATAGCTTAAAATGTACCTATAAATATTATTAGTTTAGTTTTCATATTACGTCGTGTTTGCGCTACAATAAAAACATTTTTGCATGGAATTGCTAATTTATTATTCAAATGTTAATATCGTGTGTGCGTCAACAACCAATGTTTATTCGTATGTTTCTGACATGTCAGTTATAAAAACACACGCCTATTTCGCACTGTAGTCGATCCGAAAATAGATTCACAATTTTTAATCTGAAATGAGTATTTTTCTGAAAGTTTAAAGTCCGGTGCAGTTTTTAAAAATACTATGGAACCATGGAAACAACTACTTAAATTTTTAACTTTATACTGAATAATTATGACTCACTTACTCATACCAAATTCGTAACTTTCGATCAAAGTTTCAATAACTTTCGTTAGTGTTAAGGGGCTAATTATTTTACGCATAAAAGAACAATGCATGAGGATTACGTAAAAAATAATACGAATAAAACGAATAATTTTAAGTTAGTTCGGTAAAAAACTTACCAAGTTATATATATATATATATATATATATATATATATATATATATATATATATATATATATATATATATATATATATATATATATATATATATATATAACGTAATGAATAATGTTTTTAAACAGTAACAAATTCTGTATCTGTTATGTAATGCCGTTACCACAAAATTTGAGATTTTTCGAACCTTTAAAAATTCATATCTTTAAAAATATTAACTTTATCGTGAAAAGTCGTAGGACCTTTTTATTAGTATTTCAATAAAGAATATAAAAAAAAATGTCCGGTTGAAAAATAACAATTCCTTGCAATTGTTTAAACAATTTCGGTTTAAACAATATGGCACTGCACCGGGTTCCCCCATGGCAACATGCATTTATATCATCAGTAAGGCAATTTGAAGAGGGTCGCAAAAAAAATTGAGGTGCAATAGTTTTCGGTACTCATGCGCCGATTCCTCCTGGACTAATAGGGAAGCGCTTGACCACGATCTTGCCTGATGGTAAGCTAAAATGCGGCCTAAGATGGAACGCGCTTCCCTAGAAGGTCCCTGTTCACTCTTCTCTTGAAGATCCCCAGGTTGTACCCGTCGGGGAACACACTCAGAAGCATATTCCAGTCCCTTGCGGTTCAGATTAAGAATGTTGAACCGGTTTATACGTGGAACGTCCACCATATGGCGATGCCTAGTATCTGTGCTATTCGTGTGGCAAGGTGCTAATGCTACTAACATAAGTTCACTGGCTACCTTACCCTCCAAATCGGAATAAGACAGTCAAACATTGATGCATTTTGATTTGATTTGATTGATGCATAATTGAGCTATTGCGACAGGAAAAGATAAGGCGGGGCACTAAATTATTTGACCGCCCCGGTGTTAGCAACCCTGACTACGCAATCGACGGGGACAAAAATTTTTGTGATAAGCATGTTTGTATTTCCGGGTTTGGGTGTTTATTTAAATATATTCTAGGATTTATACATGTGTTTCTATATATTAGTATCGTTGACTAACACCCATAACACAAGCAAATAATATGCTTACTTTAGGGTTAGATCAGTAAGTGTAATTTATCCCGTGAATATTTATTTATTTATTATTTATTTATATGGGTATATGGTACCTATAATATACAAAGTCAAAAGTCAAAGTCTAAACAGTAATCACTTTTTGAAAGTCAGTTTTTACATGTTATTACATTATAAATGCGTAAAAACATTATCTATACATACTATTAGATATATTATACATCTATCGTGTATTTTTTTTATATTATAAGATAGCAAATAAGCAGATGGGTCTCCTGATCAAAAGAGTCAACCATCGCCTCTAAACACCAAAGATGTTAATGGCGAGGTCTAATGCTACATGCATAAGTTTACCGGCTACCTTACCCTCCAAACCGGAACACGACAGCGACAAGCACTGACACTATTGCGGCAGGAATAGGTAAGGCGGTGGTACCAGACCCAGGCGAGACAATGCAGAACTCTACCACCTAGTAGCCACGATGGTAGTGACGCGATAGCCAATCGATCACCTTTTACGAAACTGCCTGGCAGAACGGCAGTTGGCCTGTTCTTCAAAGGAGGCTGGGACCAACAGGGCGAAAATCTATGCATATAATAAAATCGTAGGAAAGTCAAAACTGTACATTGAATATTTTTTAAAGAGTACTTGGGGCGTGATCTACATTCGATATCGAAGCCAAAAATATAGTTTTTAGAATTTTTGTCTGTTTGTCTGTTTATCTGTTTGTCTGTATGTATGTCCGGGGTAAACTGAAAAAGTACTACATGGATTTATTTCAAATTTTGCATGAATATTACTAACAGGTCGGGTCAACATATAGGCTACATATTATCACGCTATCATCTACGGGGGAGGAGCAGTGCGGAATAAACAAAGTCCGCGCGGACGAAGTCGCTGGCAACAGCTAGTTTTAAATAAATGTAATTAAGTATGTCTAATTTTTAAAATTAAAATATAATACGTGTAAATACCATTCAATGTTAACATGTAAAACAATTAAAATAACGTTAACATAATAATAATAATTTATATTAAAAAAAAAAAATTAATTACTTCAGTCATCTTCCAAATAATATATACCATACGTGGTGACTATACAAGTTTATGTATGTACCTTACGTGGTCAAATGCTTGATAGTGTCCGATGTATATCCAGTGTAATTTATTACTCCGACCTTGTGGGAACACGTGGAAACATCCGTGCCTTCAGGCGATTTTATCATAATTACTATTGGAAGCAGAATTAAGTTGGCCATTTTGGTAGGTCCCTAATTTCCAAACTTCCGTAGTGCAATATAATCAGGCTTAACCTGATCGTAAAAGTCTCATTTCATAGCATTTTTATGCTTTTAATATTTTGCTGTCTCCTGCTGAAAAGGGAAGGAAACAGGATTTTTCTACTCCTCTTACATACTTCTGAATAATTTCGTTGCGGGTTCCAAGGCATCTTAGTTTTCCCCCAGGGTAGCCTGACCTCGCAACTCAGTGGTTATCAAGACGGTTGCCGCTTTTAACACCTATTTTGTTAATATCAATTTGTATTAATTACCACTAATATGCACTCAATTTGGTTTTGCTGGCTGTAATATATTCATATTTATGTAAAGCTATCTATTTAATTTAAGCACTGTGGATTTTGTTTATAAATAAACTAGCTGTTACCCGCGGCTTTGCTCGCGCATATTTACTTTAGAACTAATTTAACCTTTCTTTATAAGCTACTTTTCTCATTTTACCTAGTTAGGGATCAAATTTTGAAAAACGCTTAAACACGTAATACATTTTTTTGAATCTAATTCATAGGAAATTTCATGCAAATATGTCCAAGGAATAAAAAGTGTTATACAAACTTTTATCTCCTATTTCACCCCCTTTGGGGTTGAATTTTGAAAAATCCTTCCTTAGTGCATGCCTACATCATAAGAGACATACGTGTGTGAAATTTTCCCCGCGGACGAATTCGCAGGCACATCTAGTAATAAAATAAATAAATACCAAGTATACCACCTACCACCAGTCTACCACCTAGAAGTCACGATGGTAGTCAGACGTACAGCCAATCAGTTCACTTTTAGGAATTGCCTGGCAGAATAGCGGATAGCCTAAATATCTTCAAATAGGCCCAGACCAAGGCGGGGTAAAAAGTATTCCTAGCTAAAATACGCGTACAGCTCGGAAAGAAAATAGCGTGGTGATATTTATGTTTTTTTAATTGACTACAACATTAATTCAATTAATTAACTGATTTGGCGTCATTAATATGAAACGTACAAAATGACAAATCTATATTTAAATCATTACGCAATGGTTAATCGATTAAGTTGCCACCTTTGTCGAATCTATACTAATGTTATAAGCTAGCTTTACTCGCGACTTTGTTCGCCTATTATTTTGACTCCGCTGAGTTAAAATAAATTTCACTGAATTAAGTTTAATAAAATTTAAAAAAAACCGGCCAAGTGCGAGGCGGACTCGCGCACGAAGGGTTCCGTACCATTATCTATAAAAACGGCAAAAAATTACGCTTGTTGTATGGGGACCCCTTAAGATTTTCATTTATTTTTATTTTTAGTATTTATTGTTAACATGTGTGTGTGCATAAAGTTTATTTATTTTTATTAATTTTGTATATTTCTAACGCATTTTATTTAAAAATATTAAGTTCTGGAGTCCTTCATAATGTAAATTCAAGTACACTTGAATACACTTGTACTGTTTCATAAAACAATTATTAATTAATTTACATATATTATCGCCAACCGGTTTTTCTTTTTACGACATCTTCAGGGCTACGAGACTTTTATAAACTTAACATTAACATACCTAACGTTTTTCCTGTCGCAATAGCGTCAGTGCTAGTCACTGTCATGTTCCGGTTTGGAGGGTGAGGTAGCCGGTAAACTTATGCATGTGGCATTAGATCTCGCCACAAGATAGCAACGCACCATTAACATCTTTGGTGTCTATTGATGATGATTGACTCTTTCGATCAGGAGACCCATCTACTTGTTTGTTATCTTATGATAAAAAAAACCTAAATGTAAACTTTATCTGTGCCAAATTCATACTTTACCGTTCGCGCAATTGTCATAAAAGGGGGTCCAAAGATTTTCCTTCATGTATTATTATATAGAAGCGAATAGTTTGCTTCTTTGGGATTAAATCAATTTGTGTAATTTGTCCAGCAAATAATTGATTTGATTTGACAATGTATAGCACTTCTAAGTAATGTTGTGTCGTGTAAATCTACCTTAAATCATACGATGTAACGTCAGCCATTGATTTAATCAAAGTATCAACTTTAATATAATATGTAGTGTGATTTTTTATAAACATTCTACAATATACTGTTTGCTACTTGTGTTAACTTTAAAATTACGATATGATATGTAAAGAAATGTTATTATATTTATGACTTTATATCATTTTAATTAAACAAAAAACGAAATTTTGTAAATTATTGAAATAAGTGTTGTGATGTAAAATATTTTTTGTAATTTTTAATTAGTAACTATAATTGAAAAAAAAAACAAGCCCGCCGAGTTTCTTCCGACTGATTTTCTTAGTGTGTGGCCACGCTTCGATCCGATAGTAATTGTAAAATAAATCGACTCAAATCATTTTTAATTTCATAAAATATTTGTACACCATACCATGGTATAATATGTGGTAAACTTAATCAAATTTTAATAGCTTGTAACTCCCATATTCTGGCAAATAAATAATTTCATTCGTTCATTCATTCGTATGCTTAGTATGTTTGGATAAATGTTATTATTTTAGTAATTAAATTGTATTTTGTTAACATTTAATTTTATGATTATCTGTATGCCGAAACAGCAGACCGTAGTGTCCTTATTGATATTGTGTAATGTGTATATCGTGGCCCGGTCGCAGGATTGATCACATCATGAAATGCTCGAAAATTTTATGAAATGGCGGCATTTCATGAAATTTTTCACTGTCCAGCTCTTGATGTTCCTTGATCAGATCAATAATAAGAAATCTTTTATCGATATGGTTAACTAAACTTGTTGTGGAATCAATTACTGGCAGAGGTATTACCGAACGGATACGACATAGGGACCTTCAAGAAAAGAGCTTACTCATTCTAAAAAGGCCCGCAACGCAACTGCAAGACCTCTGGTATTGCAGAAGTCCATGGGCGGCGGTGATCACTTACCATCAGGTGTACCTCTTGCTCGTTTGCCCCATCTTCTATAAAAAAAAAACGTGCGACTACTTCATGAAATGGTCAAACTTCACTACATAGTAAAAAACAAAGTCGTTTTCTCTGTCTGTTCCTATGTCTCTAAGTCCCTATGTATGCTTAAATCTTTAAAAATACGCAACGGATTTTGATGCGGTTTTTTTAATAAATAGATTGATTCTTGAGAAAAGTTTTATAATATAAACCTTTCCGATATTCCCACGGGAACAAAAGCTACGCGGGTGAAACCGCAGGCAGGTCGCTAGTTATTGATAAGATCGTAGTTACATTAACTACCGATAGAGGCGCTAGAAGCACTTGGTTTATGTGTCAATATGGCGACTCCCCTTACCGTGTGTAATATTACCTGAAAACTATGTTGAAAGGACTTTTAATATTTCCTAGCGTTCCTAGTTTTTATAAATGTCTGTCGTGCTCAAAAACAATAAATAAGTTACTAAAATATAATATTTTTGTGAAATATAGAAATACAATTTTCACGATATGGCCAATCGTGGACGACAAATCGTGAAACGTTAACGATTTAATGATTTAGCCAATTTTAGTTGGTCACATCATGAAATTTCATGATTTCATGATATGAGCAATTCTGCGATCTGGCCATGACATGTTTATTGGAACGAAGTTCCTTACGGCAGGCTTGGAGGGGATAGGGATTTTGCTGCGCGACCGAACTGAAAAAAATGTGATAGTAAAACCGTAAGAAAAATGCGTGGAATAAAAGCGTTAAATGAGACGTGCGCAGGCGCGACAGTCGCGTACACAAGCGAGTAGTGCCGTTTAGCCGAAGGAAGTTCGTTCCTACCTGGTGTCCCGCGACACCACATCATTTTTTAGTATTTGTTTGTATAGCGGACGGAAATACATAATTTGTGATAATTACAGCTTTCAAGCTATCACGGATTATGAGATACAGCCTGGTGACAGAAAGACGGACAGCGGAGGCTTAGTAATAGGGTCCCATGTACCTTTTATGTATGGAGCCCTAAAAAGGGCTAGCCACTTTTTTATCAGCTAGCAAACAAGCTGATAGCTCGCCTCATGGAAAGAGACAACCATCACATATAGACACCAAAGAATTTGGCTATGCGAGTCACTACCATCGTGGCTACTAGGTGGTAGAATTCTGCATTGTCTCGCCTGGGTCTGGTACCACCGCCTTACCTATTCTTGCCGCAATAGCGTTAGCTTGTCACTGTTGTGCTTGACCGATTTTGATGAAATTTCGTATGCATATTCAGTGGGTCTGAGAATCGGCAAACATCTATTTTTCATCCCCCTAAATGTTAAGGGTTGTCCACTCCTAATTTTTTTTTATGGGCTAAATTTTTTATTTTTATTTTTTTATGATTTTACATTGAAAAATACATACAACTCTAAATTTTTACCCTTCTATCACCAAAACATATTTTTTTAATTAAATAATTTATATGGCAAAACAACGTTTGCCGGGTCAGCTAGTTATATATAAAAATCAATTGCTGTTCATTAGTCTCGCTAAAACTCGAGAACGGCTGAACCGATTTGCCTAATTTTGGTTTTGAATTAATTGTTAAAGTCAGCGAAGGTTTAAAAGGTGGGAAAATATAGAAAAAAATAAGAGTAGTTAAAAAGGCTGAACAACGTTTGCCGGGTCAGCTAGTATAATAAAAAAATAATGATGCTTTGTAATAACAACGATAAAAACGACAAAACGGAAAAAATAGTAACGATAAAATGCCTCATGCATAGGTTTCCCGGCTAACTTACACGCCATAAAGGGGCCGTTCATAAAATACGTTCGCATACAAGGAGAGGGAGGGGGTCTGGCGGAGTGTGACAAAATATGACAAGGGGGGACGGGGGGTATACGGCAACGTGACGTTCGCCGTTTATTATTTTTTGACATGAGCGCTAGCTCTGTGGCGCGACTCTAGCGGCGTTGCGATCCGTCACAACGGGTTTCTTTGTTTTTCCAATACTTGAGACAGTAACGTTTCCACGTACCCTGCGCGTAATGTTATTATAATAACTAAATAAATATTTTTAATTTTCAGAATTTGTGTACTATCATTTAGAATTTATCATACTCAGCAGGGGGGGGGGGGGTCTTAGTTTTTGTGACGAAATATTTCTCACAAAAAGTGTGACACAGCGTGAAAATGGCGGGGGAGGGGGTCAAAAAAAGCTGATTTTAGTGTGACGTATTTTATGAACGGCCCGGTAACGGTAGTGACTCGCATAGTCAATCGTCCACCTCTTACAAACTGCTTGACAGAATGGTCATGACCTAGACTAGATAGACCATCTATTCTTCAAAGGAATCACGGACTGGCCTGTAACTTTGTAATCATTAAGAGCGTGTATTCGATTTGTAACGAAAACATGTTTTCAAGTTTTTTCAAGATCAATATCGTAATAATGTGAGCAGTATTCAGAGGATATTACTGTTTTTGCAAGATTATGTCTTGATTGAGTGCACTACAGAGCAAGAATATAACTTTTAATAACGGTTTTTTAAAACGAAGACAATTCCTGCAGAGTGTTTTGCGAAAGTATTCATCAGAGCTATTTTTTTTTTTTTTTTACAGCTATTGTAATGTACCATGATATTTTATTTTATGCATTTTTCCAACAGAATATATGGTCCTAAAATGCAACACAGAGCCAGTAAGCATTTCAATAGAAAATTATTTCCGTCTAAATAAAAACGAATCGAATACGCGCCCTTAATTCTATACAATACACATCAGACAATTCACCATATCTATATGACAGATTTGAAGATTTAACTCCCCATGTATAGGCACCATTATGTGTTGGTGTGACGTCATATATATTCCAGTCACGGACATTCTTGAAACGAACGTGATGGCCGTATCATTTTCCTGATAGCGTAATTACATTGCCGATTTATACCCCCTATTAATGCCCTTTTTAAAAGAACTAGCGTTTGCCTCGTTATGGAATATCGACCATCTATATATATATATATATATATATATATATATATATATATATATATATATATATATATATATATATATATATATATATATATATATATATATATATATATATATATATATTATATATATATATATATATATATATATATATATATATATATATATATATATATATATATATATGAATCGATTTGACTAATTTTGGTTTTGGGAAGGTTTAAAAGGTGAGAAAATATAGAAAAAAAATAGAGTAGTTAAAAAGGCAGAACGTTTGCCGGGTCAGATAGTAAGCAATAAAATCTCTTAAAGACAACAGACATGAGCCGTAAAGAAAATGTGTACATGTGTATATATTACCATGTATGTTACGTGGATGTAGTGTGTGTAAAGTTTATGTTTATTAATTTAATGTATTTCTAATATATTATTTTAAAATACCAGGTTTATGCAGTCCTTCGCAATGTAAACTTTAAGGGCTCTAAGGGTGTAGGCAGACGGACTGCATTTCAACTGCAATCCGACTGCTAAATGGCAGTTCAGATGCAGTTTGAATGCAGTCGATACGACTGCAATAGACCTGCAAACCAAATGCGCAGTCCGATTGCAGTTCAATTGCAGTCGGCGTGCAGTTGTGTAAACTGCACACGACTTCAATCGAACTGCACGGTTTGTTTGCAGTTCAATTGCAATCGTGTCAACTGCATTCAAACTGCACCATACCCACCCGCCCGCACTACTTTAACACTCCAGCGGGGCGAGGTCAGAGTGGCTCCCCCCCCCCCCATAGACTCAGTAGCAGAAACAACCTTGAATTAAGCAGTTGAAATGCCGTCTCTCTGTCTACACCCTAACTCACCGGAACGCCATGGTGACGTCACCGGCCACGTATCCAAACAATTTGTTTCGAATACCGCCAATTATTTATTTTTATTTTCAAAATGACTATGGGTATGGGTATACCTTATAGGTCGTTACTGCGTCACCGGACTTTTGGGTGAGCAGAGTACTTAAGGCGCGGTGTTAGCTCAACATTCACAAAACTGGGTTTCTTTAACGCTCGTGTACGAGAAAACCCGAGGAAAATATCCCACGTAAAAAATACAGAGCGTAGAAAAAGGTGTAAAGAAAAATGTTAACCGAATAGAATATTAAATATCTGTTTAATATTTTCAATAAAAATATCGTAATTTGCTTCATAAAAATAAACTTTGGCGTCGATATTCTTTGTATCTTCAGCGGTAACAACAACCTTTTTTAAAAGAATATAATAGGAATATAGTTTTATTAAAACTTTAACCAGACAAATATTGAATTAAATGCGTATATTCTGAGTTATCTAAAAAAAACCCGCAAATCAAATGTTTATTTGCAGTCTAGTTACAGTTTTAACAAAATATTTTTGTTTGCTTTGCTTTGCAATTTTCAACCTTGTTCAACGGGATACGTTTAAAACGCATAATTTTTTTTCCTAATTTACTTTGTCATAATGAATATAGCATAATATGTAGTGTCATTATATAATTTAAGCATAATCTTTTTTTTGCGAAATGTGTTTTAAGTATAACAATCTATTGTACTACATTTAATTCGACTATTGATACGCATAATAGTCTTTAGACATTTTTTTATTTTTAGGGTAGGTAGTAAAAACTATGCGAAAACAGTTATGCGTTTAGTTGTTATGGTAAATTATCATTAGTTGTAAAAACGTGATGCCTACTTAAAATAGTACAAAAATTGATATGCTACTAAATATAGACCCTTATTCAACGTCTCGTAAATATAAAATAAAACTTCGCAGTAATATGCAGTTGTGTGATTAGAATCAACGTTTTTATATTGTAGTCATACCGCGCCTTAACCAGAGTTTACATTAAAATTTGGGCTACTAACGCCGGTCCGGTGTCCGGTCTCACAGGAGTCCGGACTTTGGCTTAGTACGGCGTTCGGACTGAAAATGGAGGAGGGAGTCGTGGCTGTGCGCCCCGCGTTAAGCGCGGTAGAGACATCTTCCGCGTCATCGGGAACGGCGATGACTGCTACGCGGACGGTGTCGTGTTGTCTGAGTGTATGTATAAGGATGGTCGTCGGGATAGGAAGACGTCTCGCCAGCGAGAGGCGAGGGTTAAAGATCAAAGTGGGATCAGAGTAGGGGCTTAATGCGATTAGCCTTTAATTCGCCATTGTAGGAAATGTAAATACGCAGTTAGATTACATCTCCTGGTATGAAGCCGCAATGCGTGATTCCGTTAAAGATAACCGTTACATTTGAGAAGTATACATATTCCTGTGAGTTCACAAGTTCTTCTTAATAAAATACTTAGACATTTTTTTTTATATTATAAGATAGCAAACAAGCAGATGGGTCTCCTGATGGAAAGAGTCAACCATCGCCTATAGATACCAAAGATGTTAATGGTGCGTTGCTATCTTGTGGCGAGGTCTAATGCCACATGCATAAGTTTACCGGCTACCTTACCCTCCAAACCGGGACACGACAGCGAAAATCACTGACGCTATTGCGGCAGGAATAGGTAAAGGCGGTGGTACCAGATCCGGGCGAGACAATGCAGAACTCTACCACCTAGTAGCCACGATGGTAGTGACTCGCATAGCCAATCGGTCGTCCTTTACGACCTGCGTGGCAGAACGGCAGTTGGTCTATTCTTCAAAGGAGCCCGGAACCAACACGGGGGAATACATGTACAATACATACATATATTGCATTTTCAAGAAAAGGACAAGTAAAATATTTTGTAGTTATTGTAATTTCCGTCAACAAAGGCAGAATATGTGCAGATCTATAGCATAGTAAGTTTTTTTTTGTATACCTATTGTATATATTTTCTAAATTAATAATTAATCTCTACACGTGTTTTCTACATTTCTTTAACGTTTTCTCACTGTTATGGGGTTTGCTGGAAGCACTCTCTTACAGAGACAAGCTCGCCTTTTGTGGAGTTTTCAAGAAATAAAATGTTATTTTGCCTCTATGTGTAAAATAAAGTATTAAGTAAATAAAAAATATAATAGTTTTAAAAGAAAAACAAGGGAAAAATCATTTTATATAATTAGATAGCAAACAAGCAGATGACTCTCTTGATGGAAAGAGATGCCATCGCCTATAGACACCAAAGATGTTAATGGTGCGTTGCTATCCATGTGGGAGGATGGCAGTGCCACATACATAAATCTATCGTCTACCTTAACCTCCAAACCGGAACATGAAAATAACAATTGCTGGTAATATTAATAGAAAAATATGAACATATAACGTTATCACCTTCGCCTTCGCCTCGGATGATACCATCACGCGGTGGCAACGTTTCACTTTCCTCTCTAGATGCGTTATAGGTAGTATATTCCTGCGCAAGACGTTACGGAACTCTGGTAAAGTTAGTAGTAGTACCTACTAGTAGTAGTAAAGTTACGAGTAGTGACACGTACAGCCAATCGGTTATATTTTACGACCTGCCTGACTGTTGGTCTATTCTTTAAAAGGGGTTTTGGATGAACATGGGGAAAGATATATTTTAAATACGTGTGGATTAAACGAGTTATTCATCAATAAGTATTAAGGCGAGGTATTTTGACGCGCGCCAATACTATAGAAAGTGGGCGGCATGGTATGTTCTGAAACCGCCGAGAAACGGTTTAGTTTTCGGATAAAATATAGGACTTCAGCTGAAAACCAAAATTTAGTACATTCTTTTGTGTATGTAAAACTAAATATCACCATATAAAAATCATATGGAAAATTAGAAATATTATGAACAAATTACTTGTTTTAGAGATTTTTTTAGCCTGTTTTCGGAATTTTATATGATCGAGTAAAGTATATTCTATCATGTAATGAATTAGTACATTCCTTAGATGATATCTTCAGGTATATTGTATAATTTTTGTGAAACTGTAATTTAACTATCAATACATTTTTATAATGTGATTAAGCAAACCAGTTTTTTTTCGTTTGTTTCCGGTGCCTCGCCTTAACTTGAATTTTGTTTTCAGATCATGTCCAGATCTGAGAAGAATATATTTGCTGGCCAGACCAAAGAAAAACAAAACAGTTACAGAAAGATTACAAGAACAGTTCAGCGATGTAGTAAGTTTTTTTTGTTGTACATTTTGTAAACTTATGCCACCACCACCACACAGGCTTTAGACCTCGCCACAGGATAGCAACGCATCATTAACACCATTGGTGTCTATAGGCGATGGTTGACTCTTTCCATCAGGAGACCTATCTGCTTGTTTGCTATCTTATGATGTAAAAATAAATTAAAAAAGTAATCCATTGAAGTGTTAGTGTTTTGGGCTTAACGTGCAAAAGAACGCGCAATTTTATTTTTTAGGTGTCAGGAAAAAGTTTTTTTATATCATAAGATAGCAAACAAACAGATGGGTCTCCTGATGGAAAGAGTCAATCATAGCCTATAGACACCAAAAATGTTAATGGTACGTTGCTATCTTATGGCGAGGTCTAATACCACATGCATAAGTTTAACGGTTACCTTACCCTCTAAAACCAGAACACGACAGTGACAAGCACTGACGCTATTGCGGCAGGAATAGGTAAGGCGGTGGTACCAGACCTGGGCGAGACAATGCAGAACTGTACAGGTTATTAGAAATGTCTCGCCTAGGTTTATACTAAAATAATTAAAAAAGTTTTTTGTAAATAACTAACTTAATATTTGAAAAGCTGCCCATTTTGAGAAATTGATTCAGTTGTGGTTTTTGAAATAGCATTCGACGTAGTTTTGTAGGTACTAAAATATTGTAGAAGACCAAAAAAATATTGCTTAAACAATCTCGAAGTTTTGTCGAAAAAACGCTTCTTGCAAAATTTTTCGTTTCTTCCCCACGATTTTCCCGAACAGATAAATCGATTTTGATGCAATTTATGCATTGAACGCAGTTTTTTAATAAAAGAGCTGATTAGATTTTTTACTGAATCGGTAAATTCATTTGGAAGTTATATTAAAAAATACCGTTTTACCAAAATTTATTTTGAGGATAAATTTTGGCAAAACTTTATCCTCATAATAAATTTTGGCAAAACTTATTTTGAGGAGAAAGTTTTTAAAATTTTAGCTTTTAAAATTTCTCAAAACCTAGACCAAATTGTTTTAAATTTTCAGAAAGTTTAATTTGAGTGAAATTCAATCGAATGTCATCAACTGAGTTTCGATCGGTCAAACCGTTCAAAAGTTATGAGATGTTTACATACAAACACACACACACATACATACACATACACATACATACAGATATACTGACGTCATCGTGAAAATAGTTGCAAAAGGTTCCTAAGACCTCAAAACGTGGATATGTGGTGAAAACTCGATTTTCGAAAATCGGGGCTACATACGTAGCGGGAAGTTAAAAATAAATAACCTTGTTTTTGCATATGCTTTAGGTTTCAGGATTTTAGTTGGTATTAAATTTATTCAATAACCTTAGGTTAATGTTTAATAAAAAGTCCATTTAAATTGTTAATTAATCAAAGCCTTGTCAGAAATTTTTAGCCAGCCAACTTGCGATTTATGCAAAAAATGCAAAATTTTTTATCCATTTAATAGATGGGCGAAGGTCGACTCAAATTTGGATCTTAAACCACATCAAAACGTCAAAAGCTCTTTGAAATATTAAATATCATTAGTTTTATACATATCATAAGATAACAAACAAGTAGATGGGTCTCATGATGGGGAATCAAACATGGCATATAAACACCAAAGATGTTGCTATCTTGTGGCGAGTTCTAATACCACATGTGAGCTAATCTGCGGTCGGACGGATAGACATGGTGAAACCATAAAGGTTAATTAGTGTAGACTTCGGAAGATTTAAATTAAAATGTCAGTGCACAGTAGGCCATTTGCAAGTCTTTCTTATTTTAATTTTTTTATAACAGATGGGTCTCATGATGGAAAAGTCAACAATCGCCTATAGACACCAAAGATGTTAATAGTACGTTGCTATCTCGTAGCGACGCCTAATGCCACATGCATAAGTTTACTGGCTACCTTACTTTCCACACGACAGTGACAAACACTAACGCTATTGCGGCAGGAATAGGAACTCTACCACCTAGTAACCACGATGGTAGTAACTCGCATAGCCAATCCAGCCGCATTTTACGACTTGCCTGGCAGAACGGTATTTGACCTATTTTTTAAAGAAGCGCGGACTTAAACGGGGGAAAATATCTTTTTAAATAATATATAGAGCTGTGTTATGTGAACTTTCCATTTAGCTATGATAAAAAAAAATGAGTAAATGGTTGACCCTAATAGCCATCCCTGAAACTTCCCGCTAAATCAAGGTAATTTTAATATTTGGAAAGCTGTAACTTTTCAAAATTACATTCGATTTTGATTTTTTAAACGGCATTTGACGTAGTTTTTTAGTACAAAAATATCGCAGAATACCAAAAAATGATTGGTTAAAAAATTTCGATGTCATGTCGAAAAAACACTTTTTTCAAAATTTTTTGTTAACGATTACTTCCAAACGAATAAACCGATTTTGATAAAATCTATGCATTAGACGTAGTATTTTGAGGAAAAGAGCTGATTAATTTTTGTACTCAATCGGTACATAAATCTGGAAGTTATATTAAATAAGTACTGTTTTGCCAAAAAATTATTGGACCGTTAATATCGTTAGCCGTTCAAAAGATATGAGATGTTTACATGTACACATACACACACACACACATACGTGCATACAGACATCGTGACGTCTGTATGTATGTGTGTGTTCTGACGTCATCGTGAAAATAATCGGAAAAGGTTCCTAGGACCTCAAAACGTGGAGATCCGGTGAAAACTCGATTTTCGAAAATCGAGGTAAAATCAGTAACTTCCTTATTTTTTTTATATCATAAGATAGCAAACAAGCAGATGGGTCTCCTGATGGAAAGATTCAACCATCGCCTAAAGACACCAAAGATGTTAATGGTGCGTTGCTATCTTGTGGCGAGGTCTAATGCCATAATATGCATAAGTTATACTATATACGTAGCGGGAAGTTAAAAGTATACGTATACACGGGGGGTAAATATGAACATATAACGTTATCACCTTCGCCTTCGCCTCGGTCGATACCATCACGCGGTCACAACGTTTTTTTTTACTCTCTAAATGCGTCAGCCGTCATATTATGCTATTTTGTTATAAATAAACATATACTTTTATCATATTTTTTTCAGATTTATGACAAATTAAGGAAAGAATTTCCAGATTTTCTCAATAAAATTACCATCGTGGAAGGAGATGTAGGAATGCTGAATATCGGCATTAGCGAAGAAGATAGAATTAAATTGACTCAAGAAGTAAGTATATAAATAAATAACTGTTACAAAAAAAATCCAAGTATGTTATGAGTGACACAACGTAAGGTTCAATAGTTGCTAATCAGTAGGGCTACTCTTGAAAACCGATTTCAATTTTAAATGAATATTTAATGAATTTTGAAGTATTTCGTACTCTGGACAACTATATTCAATTATTGGATTCGGCGACAGCGCCACACGGATTTCGAAATTTTTTGTAACTACTCATTATTGCTTTCATTCGTCATTTTGTTTAAAACAGTACTTAAAATTTCCACTTGTAACACTAGCTTGACGTGTAACGATGCCATCTATTTCCAATAATTAGGTCGTTACTATACTGAATCAATGTGGGCAATATTGGTTTCAAGAGTACCGTTTTTTGACGATATTCAAAACTTATTGTTTTTGTCAATATTGGTTTAAGATTTATATTGTATTCAAGAGTAGGCCTGCTGGGACTAGGTCAATGTCAAAGGTTTGTGCAGGCAAAGGAGATTGTTGAGGCCCCATACAAATTTGGCCTAAAACGCAACACATGATGATGGCTGCTTACCGTATTGTAATACATTATTAATTTCTTCTGAAATGTGAATTACATCACGGACACTTTTTATAATACTAAAATTCGCGAAACTCCTTTAAAGATTAAAATTATTTGATTTTCCAATTGTTACATTCCATTTTAAGCCACTAACATCGCAATATACCGTCAACACAAATATAATTCATTTTTGTATTAATTATCATATGTTTATCATATGTATGAAGATTGTTTGATTTTAACCTCTTAAATGTTTAATAACGATAAAACTTTTGTTTACATAAATGTTTATGGCAGAATAGAAAAATCTTTGCTTGAATTAGTAATAAGAAAAACCGTATAAGTTTGATTAGTTTCATGACTTTCCGACTAAATTTCTTTTAAAATTAATTTGCTATTAAAAAGTGTCCGTTGAATTCTAATATTGACTTATTGTGAATAAAATTAATTTAATAATTTCGGCTGACGCTATATTCTTGTAGTCCATTTAGGCCGGTCTCATCACTCTCCTTTGTCTCACTTATCTCAGATAATAAAAAAATAGGAACAACGATAACCAAAGAGTATACAATACTAAACTTTCAATCAAGATATCAATAATTGTTATAATATTGTGCAAAAATATGACCGCGGATAGTTTTTCAATAATCGCCATCATTTTGAAAAAAAGTAGAAGTTCATTTTTGGTAACAAAGTTGTTTATTTCATATATAAACATAACTTGATACAAAAACACAATTGCTCACAAAATGTAATTATTTGTTCCCAAAATATACATACTATGATTGATGTTCATTGCTATTTGTTTAGGATGCATGTAATTTACACGAAAAACAACCCTGTTACCCCATTTATCTGGTCGAAATTTGACAATGACCCGACTAAGAAAAGGACTTGAAATTTTATTGAACTATGAAATTTTAACCTATTAAACGTCATTGACGGATATCTACAATACAGGTTCACCGCCTATAAAAAATTTCGCGAACAGAGTATAAAATTTGACACAGTAAAATTTTACAATGCGAAGGACTGTAACACGTTAATATTTTTAAAAAATATAATGAGACACATTAAATTAGTAAAAATAGGCAATACACACACTCACGGTTTAAACTGGATATGCTATTCTAGGCAATTTCTTATGTCGTCAGTGTCAGTGTCGCTTACATTTACACTAGCGATGAGAATTATAGCTTCTTTTATTCACTTTCACTTCACTATCACGTCGTGAAGTTATTTGTTTTTTATCACTGTTATATCACGCGTGATAACTCACGACCGTTACATTTTATTAGTGATGATTGTTGTCACAGTGGGTGCATTTTATTCCGTATGTTATATCGCCGCGCAGTGATTACTATTTATAAGTGATTAGTAAAGTAAAATAACATATTAAACATATTCTCTTCTGGCTGGTGATACAGTGTTGCTCAAATGTTGTTGCTTTGTCTCTTTCGCACGATGGATTTCTGCGAATTATAAGCATAAGTAGTAGTTTCGCCCGCGAGAAATTAAATCACGCTTGCGTTATATATAACGGATGGTTTCGAAGCATATAACTTATACACGTGAATTATGTTATAACGAGTAATATAAGCAGTGATGCGTGAAATGTAACATGCCTAATTTACAGCCAGAAATAAAGTCAATGTATGTCCGGGGTAAACTCAAAAAGTACTGCATGGATTTACTTCAAATTTTGCATGAATATTACTATCAGGTCGGGTCAACATATAGGTTACATATTATCACGCTATCACCTACGGGAGAGGAGCTGTACGGAGTAAACGAAGTCCGCGCGAACGAAGTCTCGGGCAACAGCTAGTAATACATACCGATGAAATAAAATTACTCTAGGGCAGTGTTTTCCAAACATTGTTTTGATATGGCCCGGTAATTTTCACACTGCCCTTTCGTGACCCACTTAATACTTTTAAACCCAAGCTTGTTCTATTAGGTGAAATAATATATCTATACATATAATAAAATCGTAGAAAAGTCAAAACTGTATATTGAATATTTTTTTAAATAAAAATAAAATACTTGGGGCGTGATCTACAATCGATATCAAAGTAAAAAATATAGTTTTTAGAATTTTTGTCTGTTTGTCTGTATGTATGTCCGGGATAAACTCAAAAAGTACTGCATGGATTTACTTCAAATTTTGCACGAACATTACTAACAGGTCGGGTCAACATATAGGTTACATATTATCACGCTATCACCTATGGGGGAGCAGCTGTGCGGAGTAAACGAAGACCGCGCGGACGAAGTCATGGGCAACAGCTGGTATTTAATAATAGTAAAAAGGTTTAATTAATGCTACATACTTTGATGTCGCCTATTTTGTCAACACTCAACGCTTAAGAATTTTCATCGCGTTGCGTCGATCTTATAGTAGGTAATATTTAAATACATAATAAATTACACAATAGGTAAATTACACAGTAGGTAATATTTAAATACATAATACATAATAAATACATAATAAATTACAGGCCAATTACGTTAATACCTATTTTAGCAAAGGTATTTGAAAAAGTGATATATGAAATACTTAATAATTTCCTAAATAAACAAAACATCATTCATAAAGAGCAGCATGGGTAAGTCAAAAAAATAAATCAACTACACAAGCCGTGTTCTCCCTAATTAAGACTATAACTGAGAATATAAATAAAAAAAACCGTGTTGCAGTCATATATTTTAAGTAAGGCGGGAATGTTGCTACCCGTTTTTTTTTTTTTTTTTGATAGCCTGGGAAAAGCTGCTCTAGGGTATTCCTTAAGACTTAGCTCCTTATTCGTCACGATAAAATAGCACAGTTCGGCGTATTTTTTACGATATAATAATATTTGAAAGCTTTGTCATTTACATACATTTGCTCATATGAGCGGCTACGCATTTTGGTTTAACAAGTTTATTAATAGCACTTTTAGAGCGTCCTGGCTAGAGGGAAGGTCGCAGGTTCTAGTGATGGCGTGTCTAAATATTTCTTTGTTGTTTTAAAAGTTTTTAAGTTTTCCCAAGCACGGGGTGAGAACTAAAAGACATATGTAGTGAGAAACACGAAAGTATTCATCAATATTATAAATGTGAATTTCATCTGCAAAATGAACTCATTTAACTAGTATTTACGTATAACTAGCGATCAGTACAATCGACGGAATCGATCACAAAGCAAAGAAAAATTTCGTCACTTTTAACTAGTCGACACTGGCTCAGCTGGTTAGAGCCCGGCTAAAGGGAAAATCGCAGGTTCAAGTCCTAATATATCCCGGCTAGAGAGAAAGTCGCAGGTTCAAGTCCTAGCGTGTCTTAACATTTCCTTTGATGTTGTTAAACCTTTTCAAGTTTTCAGGTGAGTGCTAAAACATATATGTAATTAATCGAATTATAATTTAAAAACGTTTCCAGGTCGAATTCATTTTCCACGGGGCAGCGACGGTGAGATTTGATGAGGCTCTCAAAGTAGCTACGGAAATTAACGTGCGGGGTTCCCGGGAGATGCTCTACCTTGCTAGAAGCTGTACGAAGTTACGGGCATATGTACATACTTCTACTGCTTATAGGTAAGTTTCTATGGTTCCGTTGTAAATAGTCTTCCATTATGGTTTCGCCATGACGTCAGTCCGCAGCCTAGCTAGGATATTTCAGGTGTTTTTGATAACGCGTGGTGGCCGATGTTATTATTAAAACTAAAAATAAGGGGATGCTATTATAATATATATCAACTAATTAAATCGTATTTAGAAAACGGTCACTTGAAATTACAGCTAGGGCATTACGCTGCATCTAAACGCCTTACTCTGGGCTGCCCACAGGGATCAGTACTTTCGCCATATCTATGGAACTTAGGATTTGATGATTTATTTTCACTAGCCTTGCCTGAAGGATGCTCACTTATAGGTTATGCGGACGACGTTGCTTTAATAATACAAGCAAACACACGAGCACAAATAGAGTCATTGGCTTATACTAGTCTTAATTTAATATCCAACTGGGGATTCAGAAATCATTTAAAATTTGCGCCTCATAAAACGTTCTACTTAATACTAAAAGGTTTGCTTCTATCGTCTCCTAGTATAAAATTAAATAATAGCACAGTAAAGAGAAAGGAGTCCGTAACATATTTAGGTTTAGTTTTAGAGAAAAATTATACTTTTATAAATCATATTAACTATATCAGTGAAAAAGCTAAACGGAATTACTTGTCCTTTGCCGGCATATCTACCTCAACGTGGGGTTTAACCTTTAACACTTTAAAGATAATTTATAACGCAACTTATTTAGGTTGTATTACTTATGCATGTTCAGCATGGGCTGATAAAGTTACAAGCGGTGCGACCCGGCGTAAATTACTTCAAAATCAGCGTTTGGCTTTAATATTTCTGTGTAAAGCATATCGCACTGTAAGCTCTGAAGCTTTACCCGTTTTATCAGGTGTATTTCCATTAGATTTAGAAATTTAGCGTCGGTCCTCAATGTCCTATAATTCTAAAAACTTTACTAGCCCAGAATTTATTAATCCGCAAGCTCAATTTAATCCCGTGATGGATGTTACTAATGAATTAATAAATGAATGGCAGTCGCGTTGGTGCTGCTCACCTAAAGGACGGCATTTATATAACTTTTTCCCCTGCGTCCGGGAACGATTAAGTAAAACGTGGATAGAAATAGATCATTGTGTTGCACAGTTCCTTACTAGTCATGGTAATTTTAAAGCTAAATTATTCTCGTTCAAATTAGTTCCTTCTCCATTTTGCGAATGTTCCAGCATAAACTGTAAATATGAACAAACTGCACATCATATTCTTTGGAAGTGTAATCTCTGGCAAAATGAACGTAGCCAAATGCTTGATAGTATACGATGTATATCCGGGGTAATCTACTATTCCGACCTTGTAGCAACACGTGGGAATTTCCGTGCCTTCAAGCGATTTTGTCATACATACTACTGGAAGCAGAATTAAGTAGGCCATTTTCGTAGGTCCTCAAATACCTAAACTACCGTGGTGCAATAGCAATCAGGTTAAGCCTGATTGTAAACGTCTCATTTCTTAGCAGTTTTTGCTTTATCTTACGCTGTCTCCTGCTGTAAAGTGAGGGAAACTGGATGTATTTTCCTACTCCTCCTATACTCTTCTGATTAAATTCGATGCGGGTTCCAAGACAGCTTAGCTTTTCCCCCAGGGCACCCTGAGCTCGCAACTCAGAGGTTATCAGGAAGGTTGTCGCTGTTGATTCTGGTTTACAGAAGTTACAGTGGTGGGAACGAGAGGTGGGCCCATTGCCCTTTTTTAAAAAAAAGTCCGCAGCCTAGCTCATAGATTATTCGTACTAAAAAGTTGTAATGCCTCTATGGTCTACTGGTCCTATGTGATCTTGAGCTCACGAGGTTCCGGGCTCGATTCCCAGGTCGGGTAATTCAAAAATGTGTCTTTATAGCTTTCTAATAAAAACAAGCTTGCCCGGGATCGGATAAGTGTCCAGTTTAGTGATGAAAATTCTAAACTTGCCGGTAATATTGGCAAGAAAAGTATAAATAGAGAACAATATTTTTTTAACATTGTTTATTCTGATAAAAAAGTTTAAATTTTCTACCGACAAGTTTAGAAACATTCGTGGCAGTTTTGACAACTTTGGAAATATTGCCAGCAATTTTCATCACTAGTCCAATTGGCTATAGGCTTGACACCTATCACACTGTGTGGGACTAAGTATATTCGGCTAATCGTGGATACATTTGTTGTACCACTGCCTAACTCTTCGGTGACGCACACGTGAAGATATTGTAAAAAGTAGTAATTAGATCCTTATATAAGTAGTAAAATAAAATATTTAAAAAAAGTTCGTTTTAGGGTACCTCCTATACACGTTAAATAAGATTTTTTTCTCACATATCCGAAAGTGTAGGGTATCATTTGATAGATACTGAAAACTAATTGCGGCTTTGCAAAACAGTTTTTAATTAGGGAATCCGTTTCTGAAATAATTAAAATATATTTTTAAAATAAACAATCTTAAAACATACCTAAAAATTAAAAAAATTAGAAGTTTAATTTAAAATTTAATTTAAAATTTAAAAATCTTTCAAATATCTTTACAAAATGTAAAATAAGAGCTTCAAATTCTAATTTTAATTAGAATCGAGTGTCCCCCTCCTTTCCCAGTTAAACGGTTGGTTTTGTATCATCGTGCCCCGTTTCTTGCGAGGTAGGCAGAGTAGACCGAACGTCTATAGACTTTCCAGTTCATAGCGGCTTTGGTTAGTGAGATGAATAGTCCTGGATCGTCATCACCGAATTTCACCGATCTGAAAAAGACTATCGATTATTTTTTTCTCGATTATCGACTCCGTGGCAGATAACCAGCTTCGTCGGCATACACCGGGTCCGTTCGGAGCCGTACGGCCGTCGCGGAATGTGAACAGAGATTAGCGGTACAGAGTGCTAAGTGTGAATTTTTCTTTTCGCATTCGATCGTGAGCGCGTTTCGAGTTTACTAGGAATTTGTATGTGATTTGTACAGCGCCACCTAGTGATAAACTGGTTTTTCACGTTCACCACTAGGTGGCGCTGTACAAACCACATACAAATTCCTAGTAAACTCCAAACGCGCTCACGATCGAATGCGAAAAGAAAAACTCACACTTAGCACTCAGTACAATCGACGTAATCGATCATATAGCAAAGAAGAATGTCGCCACATCGAGCGTCTACACTAGCTCAGTGGCAGAGCGTCCCGGCTTCAAGCCGGGAGATGGTCGCGTGTCGACATTTTTCTTTGTTATTATTAAGTTTTTCAAGCTTCCTAAGCCAATATTCAAGTTTCTACTTGTTTATTAAGTTTGTTATATGGAAGCCTCCTTTTAATATTTACTTTATTTTTATTTATTTATTTTGAAAGGTAATTTATTTTATTATACCACTAAATATTCTGTGAAAATTTTAAGCGTTTACCTGTTACCCTTATTAATATCAACCGAAAAAATATGAAAAAATCAAGTTTATTTTATGGGGACCCCCCTTAATATATATTTTTTTATATTTTTTAATTTTTAATATTTGTTGTTATAGCGGTAACGGAAATACATTATTTGTGAAAATTTTAGCTTTCTAGCTATCACGGTTTATGAGATACAGCCTGGTGACAGACAGACAGACAGACAGCGGAGGCTTAGTAATAGGGTCCCGTTTTTACCTTTTAAATACGGAACCTTAAAAGCCAAACTAAAAAATTAAAAATAAATTTAAATTAAGAATGAATGTCAATAAGAAAAAAGCGTATTCCATTGTAAAATTGGGGTGCATTGTCTCAAAAGATATCTTAAAAACATTCCACGCTTTTGTTACAATGTATTTTTTTATTATTTACACCATTCTTAATTATTTATTTTTCATGTTTTGGTTTGGTTTTTATAAAAGCATATTTTTTTTAAATTATTATCTATACATATAATAAAATCGTAGGAAAGTCAAAACTGTACATTGAATATTTTTTTAAAAGAATACTTGGGGCGTGATCTACAATTGATATAGAAGCCAAAAATATTTAGCTTTTAGAATTTTTGTCTGTTTGTCTGTATGTCTGTTTGTCTGTTTATCTGTTTATCTGTTTGTCTGTTTGTCTGTTTGTCTGTTTGTCTGTATGTATGTCCGGGGTAAACTAAAAAAGTACTGCATGGATTTACTTCAAATTTTGCATGAATATTACTAACAGGTCGGGTCAACATATAGGCTACATATTATCACGCTATCACCTAAGGGGGAAGAGCGGTGCGGAGTAAACGAAGTCCGCGCGGACGAAGTCGTGGGTAACAGTTAGTTTATTTATAAGTACTAAGTGTACCGTACGCATGTCGCGGGTGTTGTTGTTTGCTGTAAAACACGTATGTACAACTATGACGAATGTGGTCGACTTCCATGGCACGTGTAAGCCCTGCACAGCATGCGTACGCATCCGTTCCGACCCGATCCGATCTGATGCGAGCCGGTCGGTATGAATCGTACCTTAAGCCGAGGCACACTGTTGGAAACGAGCCCTCTACATGGGGCTCTACCGGCGGTTCACAACAGTGTAAATGCTTGCAACAAAAATTCGTCTGAACTCCAAGCCTCCCACCAAGGTCGCCGGTGTTGGAAGCTTCTTTCCATCAGTGTGGCTCGGCTATTAGTGTATAATACCAAACAAATTCTATTGCCCACTTATGTTTTTTCCAGCAATTGCGTACAAAGGGAAATTGAAGAAAAGCTATACAATATGCCGCTGTCTGCCGAGAAATTGATCGATTTGGTGGAGACGATGGACGAGGCCACTCTGAACAATATTACTCCAGCGTAAGAATATAAATTGCGTATTAAACTTAATTCCGCCATCCCCGTTTTTCTATCGAACTTCGAGGCGCACAGATTCTAGGATTCGCCATATTGGACGTTCCATGTATCCGGACAAAGCGGTTCGACTTGACATTCTTCATTCAAACCGCAAAGGATTGGTACATGCTTCCTGAGTCTGCGTTCCCCGACGAGTACAATCTGGGGATCTTCAAGAGAAGAGTGAACAGGTACCTTCTAGGGAAGCGCGTTCCATCTTAAGCCACATCTTAGCTTACCATCAGGCCACGATCTCGGTCAAGCGCTTCCCTATCTATACATCTATATACAAACAAATAAAATTTGAGAGTCTGTTTGTAATATTAAAATAACAGATTTTTACTAAATGCATATGGATGTATACACGGTACTTATACCAAAATAATTTTTTTACAATTTTTGTCTGTCTGTCTGTTTGTTCTGTCTAATCTCTGGAACGGCTGGACCGATTTTGACGGGAGTTTCTTCTCTACGGGAGGGCTTATTTTTTTCGAAATTTATCCACTCGGACGAAGTCGCGGGCGCAGCTAGTCGATAATAAAAAAAATTACACGCTTTGTAATAAACTTGTTAAGATGATTTAATATTTACTAGCAATTAATGAAATTCAATTCGAACAATTGCTATTGAAATTCAACCATAAATTTACGGATGGTTTTCGAAACGCAAATTAATTTTAACAAGCAATTAATCTGTATTTAACAGATCATTTGTTTGTAAAAATTATCTTAATGTTTTATTAAAATTAATTTGCGTTTCGGAAACCGGCCGTAAGACTTACATATTTTTTTACAATATATATAATGCCCCGTCACTTCAAGTGTGAACGTTCTATCATATTTGTGTGTAAGAGTCCTAAGTGCATCGACTCTATTACATACATTGGAAATTAGTCTTATGAATATTCAACTCTGTCTGGAATTAATTATGAAATACATATAAATTGGCTATTCACGAACTGTGTGACCTTAAGGGGGTCAGTGCACAATTTTAAATTGTGCACTCATTTCAAATAGAATCGCGTCGGCTGCGTCACTGTCAATTTTATTTATTTTCGTACATTGCTTTGTAAAAACAACTATAAGTCTTGCACTTAAGGTTGGATATGCAAAGACATATGTTTTTGCCATATCTATAACTACTTAAAAGATATTAGGAACACTTTTGAGTGTCAGTTTTGTTCGGGACTGTGCATCTAGGGTTTTTTATATCAATGGTTATTTGACATTAAATTTTAACTTACATTGTCAGCGCATTTTAGTAATGGCGATTTGGCCGCAAACTGTTTAAGGTGACGTTAATTTGAAATTAAATAATTTGAAATTAAATGATTTGAAATTAGAACACTGACAAAATTGTTGAAGCTTTGTCTATTATGAAAATTCTAACTTGTTAGATAGAGATAAAGCATTTTTATTTGTTCAACGTTAGAATGCATGCAGTTTTATAATTCTGATTGTTTATGGAAATTAATGCCAAGTACTCATCTTTCTCTTGTCAAAGGCTTATTACCAGACATAAGATATTAGTCTATGATATTATATACATCTATGTAACATGAATGTAGTGTAGTGTAGTAACGCTTATTTTTTAAATTTAATATATTCCTAATTCTAATATAACTAGGTTTCTGCAGTCCTTCGCAATTTAAACTCAAACTACCAATATGCCAAATTTTATTTATTGCTTAACTGTCTCAAAAACGGTGTATATATATAGACATTATTTAATTTCAGACTACTAGGCGACTACCCAAATACATACGCATTCACAAAATCAGCTGCTGAACACATAGTACGGAGTTACTCGAAGGGGTTACCGGTAGCCATCTACAGACCAGCCATAGGTAAGTATTTTAAAGTGAAACCTTTTTAGAATCGATGTGAATTGAAAAGATGAAATATGTTATATAATGTTTCATTATAAAACGCATTTCATTATTTCAATTCATTCATATTTTAAGATAGCAAACAAATAAATAGCTCTCATGATGTAAAGACACAACGATTGCCAATAGACACCAAAGATTTCCATCAGGAGACCCATCTGCTTGTTTGCTATCTTATGATATTATGATTAAAAAAAAATAAAAAAAAATAACGACACTGTTTATATACGGATGAATTATATAATTTGCCTGTGACATATATGTATCCCGTCATCACCATTGTAGTTAAAATACGTTGTGCATAATGTATATACCACGGCTACCTTGTCCGCGAAATCGCCTATAAGGCGGTATATATATCGACGGGTCCTACGTAAATTGTCGTAACTTAAAAAATGCGATTTTCATTTTGTTTATGAAAATGACTCCATTTTTATAGGTGTTTTAATAGCACAAATGATAAAAATGAAATTTCTATTAGATAAATCCAACTTCTAAAAGAAATTTCATTTTTATTCTTTGTCTTATTTGAATATCTATGAAAAACCAAACAAGTGCGATTCGAAGTCACACACGAAGAGTTCCGTACCATCATTTATAAAAAAATACGTTTATTGCATGGGGTGTGACCTTACCTTGATATGCTTATTTTTTATTTTTAGCGGAAATACATAATTTGTGAAAATTTCAACTTTCTATCTATCGTGGCTTATGAGATACAGCCTGGTGACAGACGGACAGCGGAGGCTTAGTGATATGGTCCCGTTTTACCTTTTAGGTTACGTTGGAGTCGTCTATGTATAATGAACTGATAGGAAAAACACAGTGCATCAATATAAATGTTTGTGGTTTTTCCGGTCTTTGTTCAATTCAATTCAAATTTGTGTATTAATTAACATGTTCAAATGGTAAATATATTAAAAGGTAGTCACGATTGCAGTGGCATGTATCCAATCAATCAAAAATGTTAGCCAATCATTTGCTTCTTAAGGTCCAGTCCTACCAGTCTTATCTTCAAAGGGGACTCGGTACAACACAAGGGTGATGACGTTTAGATGAGTATGCGCTTATGGCTTTTCTACTATCATCAAACTATTCATTTTATTTTGACTGCTTCTTGGTCTAAGGATAACCTATTTGGTTCAGATCATAACGTCCCGGGTTCAATCTACGGGTCGGACGAAAAAGCAATGGGCCCACATCTCGTTTCCACCACTGTAACGTCTATAAACCTGAATCAACAGCGGCAACCGTCCACTGAGTTGCGGCCTCAGGGTACCCTGGGCAAAAGCTAAGCCACGCATTAAATGGATACGCCTTTAAGGGAATTTCCTAGTTTGTCAGTATAGCTTGCATTTACACACAAAAGTACAGACTACCTACTACTTATCGATGAAATAAAGTCACTTTTAAGGTAATTTTTAAACCTTGTCATCCCATTCGGTGTGATAAAACAGTATTTTTTTATAATATAATCATTGATATAAAAAATCCAAGATGTACAGTTTCGAACGAAACTGACACTCAAAACTGTCCTTAATTTTACATAAGTAATCATAGATATGACAAAAACATATGTCTTTGCATATCCAACCTTAAGTGCAAGATTTATAGTTGTTTTTACAAAGCAATGCACAAAATGTAAAAGTTAAAACTCTGCATCAGACAGTTCCATTCCCTACATCCAGGCTACATCACGAGCTCAATTGGATGGTATCATAGTATTTCTTTCACAAGTCTATCGAGTTTATCCCTAGACCAATATTTACTTACTACCAGGGTATATTTCCTTCACAAGTCTATCGAGTTTTTGTACTAACGGATATCACAAAGTCGTTAAAAAGTGGCTTGCAATATTTAGAAAATCTGTTATTTAAATACGAAAATTGTCAGTTAAATAGACCCTGATGATCTTCGAATGAGAATATCTTAGTGACAGAACTCGAAATTTAGTATTGGTAAAGCCTGTACAAGTTATTTAATTCCTTTCATCAATTTGAAAAGAGCTGGTTACCTGAAACGGCTGAACAAATTCTATTAAATCTTAACTAAGAACCATCTCGCAAAACAGGGCTTTCATTAAAAAAACCCGCAATCAAATCGGATCATCCACCAGGGCTCTACGATGCCACGGACAGACACACAGATACACAGATACACACCTGAAACTTATAACGCCCCTCGTTTTGCGTCGGGGGTAAAAAAATAAAACATTATTTTTTTATTTATATCCAACAGTCGCTCACACGGGTTTAGTTATGGCCCGCCACCAAATTCAATTCATCGCCAAGTCAATGGTTGGATTGTTTTTTTTTTTTTCACTATATCTTCTACCTTTTTTAATGGAATTCTGGGGCCTTTTAACTCCGGGGCCTAGGGCTACAGCGCAAAAAGCCCTTAAGTAGATCCGCCCCTACAATCACCTCTCATCTCACCAACCGATAAATTGGTGAATAGTGGTGAACAAAAAAATTTATAGACATTAGGTTTGCTCCGCTTATCTGCAAGAGAAACTGGCATAACGATACTTTTATAATAATAATAATATTAAATAATAAATATTCAGGGGACAAATTACACTTACTGATCTAACACCAAAGTAAGCAAATTATTTGCTTGTATTATGGGTGTGTTATGGAAAAAAATATGTAAATATATAAAAATGGTGTATTATTAAAAATTTATAGACATTAGGTTTGCTCTGCTTATCTGCAAGAGAAACGGGCGTGATGATACTTATATGATAATAATAATAAATATTCAGGGGACAAATTACAATTACTGATCTAACACCAAAGTAAGCAAATTATTTGCTTGTGTTATGGGTGTATTATGATCGGTTATATATCAAACTATTTAAGAATTTTACTAAAAATAACTGTCATTGAGCCCCGTCGGTCGAGTGGTTAGCGACCCTGACTACGCAATCAACGGGGCTCGGGTTCTATTCCCGACGGCGACAAGCACTTGTGTGATGAACATAAATGTTTTTATTTTCTGGGTTTGGGTGTTTATTAAATTTATTCTTGCATTTATATATGTATTTCTATGTATTAGTATCGTTGACTAACACTCATAGCACAAGCAAATAATTTGG
Source organism: Apodemia mormo (assembly GCA_036924255.1). Taxonomy (NCBI): domain Eukaryota; kingdom Metazoa; phylum Arthropoda; class Insecta; order Lepidoptera; family Riodinidae; genus Apodemia; species Apodemia mormo. The sequence goes on from JAUPFN010000030.1 coordinate 13,597,175, forward strand.
TTACTTTGGGGTTAGATCATTCTGTTAGATCATTTTGGGGTTAAGTAATTTGTCCCGTAAATATTTATTTATTTAATCACTGTCAGTGGAATGCGTTTTTTCAAGATGGCGGATGGAGTTCTAATTTTATCTACTGAACAGATGGGTTGATGGCACTGTTACAGCTTATCTACTGTTTCAGTGGTATCGACGGCAAAGGAGCCAATTCCTGGTTGGATTGACAATGTTTATGGACCCACAGGGGTAAGTTTTACTGATATAATAGTGTGAAGGTGAAAGGATTTTGAAAAATAAATAAATTTCGCTGAAATATCATAAATTTATCTAACCGCAAAGTAAGTCTTATATTATGTGCTTGTAATGAATATTATTTATTTATTTAAATTTATGCCGAATTACAGTACAATTGATGACTTAATGTCCATTGGCATTCTCAACTTGCCAACCCCAAGCAATAGCGACACAATTAGGGTGCAATCTGATAACTAAAATGTATAATATAAAAATATATAACAAAATCTATACATATAATAAAATCGTAGGAAATTCAAAACTGTACATTGAATATTTTTTTAAAAGAATACTTGGGTGTGATCAACAATCGATATCGAAGCCAAAAATATAGTTTTTAAAATTTTTGTCTGTTTGTCTGTTTGTCTACTTGTCTGTTTATCTGTTTGTCTGTATGTATGTTCGGGGTAAACTCAAAAAGTACTGCATGGATTTACTTCAAATTTTGTATGAATTTTACTAACAGTTCGGGTCAACATATAGGCTACATATCATCACACTATCACCTACGGAGGAGGAGCAGTGCGGAGTAAACGAAGTTCGCGCCGACGAAGTCGCTGGCAACAGCTAGTAAAATATAAATCTACAGATATGCACAAAGTTTAGTATTAATATTATAGTATTATTATTATAGTGTTAATCAATGATACTAATTTATTTATTTAGAGGTACAATTACAGACACCAAAGTCGTTAACCACGCGTTGCTATCCGAATATCGAAATGTTTAATATCACGTGCGTGAGTTTATCAGGTGCCTTACCATCCAAACTGAAACACGACAGTGAAAAGCACTGACTATTGCGGCAGGAATAGGTAAAGCGGTGGTATCAGATCCGGGCGATATAATGCAAAACTCTACTACCTACGGAATAAATGGATACGCCTGTCAAGACAATTTATTAGTTTGTCAGTGTAGCTTGCATTTACATACGTAAGTACATACTTATACTACTTACCGATTAAATAAAATTATTTCAAGGGTATTTTTTAAACCCTGTCATTTTATTTGGTACGATCCGTACAAAATAATATATTTCTACTATTTCACGATACAACATATCTACAAATGTATGGCATTTTTGACAGTCATAGGAGCATTTGCTCATATTCACGGCGACGCGTTTCCTTTAAAATGGCGTGTCTATTAGTATTCGTGTGGTCTATGCTACCACCTTATAGTAACGATGTTAGTGTCTCGTACCTATATCTAATCTTTCGCCTTTTATAGTAGGAGAGCTTAAGAGGGAATTTTGGGATGTAATCGAGTGCGTCAGATTAACGTAGGGGTGATACCTCGCATACTATTGATACTTCCCACTAAATATAAGACATTTATTTAGAGCCGGACCTTTAGGACAGAATAAAAACAATAACTTTGGTTTGTGAGAATTGTCAGATTATTTATTTTTTCTTTATTCTTACATCACTTCCTTATACATAAAAGAAAATTCAACCGCGTTTGATGATTTCAAGACGTTTTATTTGCATCTTTGTGCACATCTAGCACAAATGTCAAAATGAGCGCGCTCCACACAGGTGCAACGCCTTTTATAGATGCGGTGACATTTGCATTTTTTTTTGTCTAGCTGAAAGTGTTGGCAACACGGTCGTTCCTGATGAGGCAGCGTCCTTGCACCCCGTAGGCCCAGCTGCTGGCAACTCCTCATCTTCATCCTGGCCACAGCCTAAAATTATGAAAGTAACTTGATTTACCGTAAACATGAAATGAAATATAACTTTCGGCCTGTGTACAAATTTAAGGACGTGGTTTAAATTCATATCACGGATAAACATAGAAGATAGTACTAAATAATTTATACTGTGCTTCTATTTTAGAATCAAGAGTACTAAAAATGTCTTCTGTGTAATATACATAATGCGGTCACCCGAATGCTCAATGAGTCTTACACGGATCTTTTCCGACATATAATGATGGGATTTTAAACAAATCTTTTCCGAATCAACTCTTTGCTCATGCCACGAGGTTTACAAGAGTATTTTCTCGGTCACCTCGTACCCATAGCATGCACGGGCTTATACAGGTCTTTTTCAGGTTACTCCGATAGTCATTTAGAATCTGATACAGATCTTTCCCCGATCACTCCATACCGTGCGTAACCAAAACATACACAGATATATAAAGGTCTTTTTCAGGTCACTCTGAAGCTCATATAGAGTCTAACACAGATCTTTTCCCGATCACCCCGTACCGTGACTACCTAAACATACACGGACCTATACAGGTCTTTTTCAGGTCACTCCGATTGTCGTATAAAGTCTGACACAGATCTTTTCCCGATCACCCCGTACCGTGACTACCTAAACATACACGGACCTATACAGGTCTTTTTCAGGTCACTCCGATTGTCATATAAAGTCTGACACAGATTTTTCCCGATCACCCCGGACCGTGACTATCTAAACATACACGGACCTATACAGGTGTTTTTCAGGTCACTCCGATGCTGATATAGAGTCTGACACAGATCTTTTCCCGATAACTCCGTACGGTATATGCCCAAAATATACACACAAAGACACTTCGAATAGTCTCCACTAGGTTGCCGAAACTGCGATCACCTAAAGACGAGTCTAAAGTAGACTTGATGATGATGTTAGCGGGAAAGGCGTCAGTCGTTATTTCGTCAAAGAATAATGATTGTGTTTTTATTTTTGTGTAAAGTGCGCTAGAAGTGTCTAATGATGGAAGGATGTAAAGAAATCGTTCCTCTTATGGCCATACTTCTGGCACACTTCATATAAGTTAATAGGAATTTAACCATTTGAAAAGCAATGGACATGTGTTTATATGAACAACATTTAAAGTAAAAGTGGTTAAATATATTTGACTTATGTGTAAAGGAATCATTCCTCTTATTGCCATTCTTATGGTACACTTCATATATATTTAATGGCAATTAAGCATTTGAAACCTATTAACATGTATTTATATGAACAAAATTTTTAAATGAAAATTGGTTACATATATTTGACTTACTTTCGAAGTATATCTTCGTAGCGTTGTCAATTCGATAAAGTTTAAATCCTTTTAACTGTATTTCCACTAGCGTGTTTGCAGTTTGAGCGCTTTATGCCAGCGATGCTAGATTTAACTCATTTGCAAATGTTAGCAGGTTCCTGCTAAGGTTAGTTGATTCGGACATGGGCGTGCCCTTGAGATATCCCAAACTCATAATCACAGAAAAACATCCACCAATGAGCAACTCTACCTTAAGGTCCTTTTTTACCTGCATTAGATTAAGGGAATTGAAATTTAATTATTTTGAAATGCTTAGCAACCAGGCGCTCTCGCCTGTGCTGTAGTGCTCTTATGCTGCAACAGTTTTTTTTTTAATAACAGCAATAACATGTTTAAGATATCCTGGATCTATCACTATAATGTAACATTCATAAGCCTGTGCACTAACGTCTGAGTGAACTTCAATTTCCAAACCTAGATCAAAGATAGCCAAAATAGAATTCATTAATTAGGATCTCTGTAACCTCTGTGGTCTAGTGGTCCAGCGTTGGCGTCGACCACATAAGGTCCCGGGTTCGATTCCCGGGTCGAGCACTTAAAAAAATGTTTTTTCAGTTTTCTGATAAACACAAAGTTGCCCGGGATTGGAAAAGTGCCCGGTTGGCGATAGGCTTGCCACCTATCACATTTGTGGGACCAAGTATCTTCGGTTAATCGTGGGTGCACTTGTTGTACCTCTGCCTACCACTTCGGGGTTACGGGCGTGAAGATACTTTTTTTTTCTGTAATTTCATGTGTTCAGCCTTTTTTGATCATTGCTTTAGCCATCGCTCCTTTTTTACGGGCAAATGATGTAATTCAAGCAGTTTTAGAAGCGATAACCAACGTTCTTACAATAGCCTACTAAGGCTACGATTTTCCTATTTTGTTTTATTTTTACTTTCCAATGTGGAGATGAAAACGAACTTTACGGATTTTAATTTAATTTTTGTTCGGCCTAACTTGACTACTACCAAATATCTAACACTATCTTAATTAATTTCAGGTGGTAGTCGGTGCAGCTGTAGGCCTAATGCATGTACTCCATTGCGATGAAAAAGCAGTAGCAGACTTAGTGCCAGCAGATCTGACCTGCAATGCCAGTATCGCCATTGCCTGGAAGACTGCAAGGGATTACACTGGGAACCATGAAGACGCCCCACCTTTGGACCAAGATCCAACGATTTATAACTATGTGTCTTCCGTACAGAAGCCTTTAATGTGGAGTAAGTGTAACGTGTTATGACTAGCTCGATTTATCATAAACATAACATCATTGACACTTGACAGTGGTTCCAAGAACAAACTTTTTTTGTATTAATAACAAGATGAATTTTTGTGAGCAGCTTCATTTTGACGAGACGTCCATCTTTTCGATCTTTGAAAAATCGGGTAACTGAACCTAGGTCTAGGTAACTGAATCGGGTAACTAATAAAGATAGATAAAAATAAAATGGGTGCGTGTACTTATGTACGCGCGTGAGAAGTTATACTTTTAGTAATATCAATCAAAATATTCAATTTAAATCACTACTGAATATAATTTATTAGCACATATATAATTCGCACTTGTATGAAACTAAAACACGTGTTGTGAATGTATAAACTAGAAACATGTTGATAAATATTATAAATATGAAAACAGTGATCAGAGGTGACGAGCGTACCAACATGCGCGACTAATATCGAGGTTCAATCTCTATTTTGTTGGTAGCTTTTTTTTCGAGACTTAATGAGCGGTTAAGCAGACAGCTTCATACTGTTAATTTTGTGTCACAGATGCGCGCGCATCTTAAAATTTCACTCTCATCATTTTTTCATAACGCGCCTAAAGAAGTATAACTTCAAAAACTAGAGTGTCGGACTAGGAAAATTTTTCACTTTACGTGTAGGACAAAGTAACCCTTAAATTATAATAATAATTAACTAACTGTTATGAGAAACTTAGGTTGATATAAATTAATATCAATTTAAAAACCTCATAATACCGAATCTTCAGAGTGGAGGACTCGTCAGAAAAATCATCAAAAAAGTTTTTTCGTGTTTTCCAAATAATCAAGCGATATATATTTTCTTGTTCTTTATATTTTTTTTAATTAATCAATAACTTTCTATTTTATCGCCTCTGTAGTCTAGGGGTCTATATATATATATATATATATATATATATATATATATATATATATATATATATATATATATATATATATATATATATATATATATATATATAAAATTTGTATAATTTTCTTTTTAAGTTTTGTTTCCATTTAATGGTAGGGTTACTTTTTTTCAGAAATGTTCATGAAATATACAGAAATATACGGCATAAACATCGCCCCAGTTTGTGCCATATGGTGTTATATATTTTTCTTGGTCAAGTCGAAGCTCCTATACACCATTCTCTTCTATTTGCTGCATTGGCTTCCAGCATACATAGTGGATGGATTTGCAATGGCGGTGGGAAAAAAACCTATGTAAGTAACTTCCCCCCATAATTTTGCCACTTTCACTATAATTCGCCTATGTGGTTTAATAGTCCGGTGTCGGTATTGAACACATGATGTCCCGGGTTTGATTCCCGGGTCGGTGTTGTTTTTTTTCAGTTTTCTGATAAAAAAACAACGTTACCTAGGCCTGAACAAGTGTCCACTTGGCGATAGGATTGCCACCTTTCCATTATGGGACTGAGTATCTTCGGATAATTGTGGGTGCATTGGTTGTACCTCTGCCTACTTTATCAGGGTAAATATTTTTTTTTCATAAGCAGAGTATTGAGGGAGTGCTCTACTTATAACATGTCAAGATCAAGGATTTTTCTGGACTTAAATTTTATTGTATTTATTATTCACATTTTTAATAATATAAGTATAAATAAAAATATCACTCCCGGTTCCCTTAAACTGCAGTGTTTTTCAAAGGAGGTCGTGGACGGTAGTTTAGTGTTACCAGAAAAAAACAAAGATAAAATATTTACCTGAAAAAAGGATTTGATTTTTTTAATGTGTGACAAAAGCAAGGAACTTATATACGATAACTGGAATTATTACGAAGCAATTATTGAAAAATAAAAATGTACTTTATTTCGTTACTAATAAAGTTGACATTTGTTTCTTACATAACAGAGGGTAAAAACGTTCTGAGCAAGACAACGACAAGAGTGGATGTTGTCCCTTTCTTGCAATTGCCAGTGTAAATAAAACTATCTGATGGTAGATTTTTATATATTCGGTAATTGTTAAATCCCTTTTATTCATACATGTCGATAAGTACATTAGCATAAAATGTATTGTAATTAACACAATGAGTTCTAAAATGTGCTTATTTTAATTATTACGTAAATACTTATGCAATGCAAAACCTGTTTCTCAAATTAGTAGAATTACTTAGTAGTAATTTGCAAACTACGCATGACCGCACTTATATGTGGCGATTGGCGCTTTATTTAGTAGAAAAAGACACAATCCACTCATGTCGTGGTACTCTTCGGAACAATTTTGAAGCGCGTGTGAACATTCCGGGCAGAATGTAACTTCCTTGGACAAAAGTGACAGTGGTTAGGGGGTCCTAATTTTTTGTAACACGCTGAGGGGGTCCCGTCTTGAAAAAGATTGATAAACACTCACTGCCTTAAAGGATAGACTGGACGTCTATAGACTTTCCATTCCACCGGTTTGTTGGTTGGCGAAATGAGTGGTGAAACCCATTGATGCATTTCACCGAACTGATAACGATTATCGACAATTTCTAGCGATAATCGGGACCGAAATCTTTACGTGCTCATCCGAGGAACGAAAGTGGTAATTCACCACACGCCAGACTCCAAACTGTTACTGAGATTTTAGGTTTTCGATAAAATCCCCAAAAAAACTAACTAAATATTATTGCCATTTTATAAAATTTCTAATAAAAATACTACAACGTTACGGTACGTTATAACCAGACCACATGAATACTAATAGACACGCCATTGAGAAGGTAACGTGTCGCCGCGTATATGAGCAAACCCTCCTATAACTGACAAAAATGTCATACATTTGTAGATATTTTATGGAAAATATAAATAAGCCATGTTGTACTGTTTTATCATACCGAATGAGATGAAAAGGTTTTAAAATTACCCTTGAAGTGATTTTATTTCATCAGTAAGCAGTATTACTCTATATTTCTGTGTGTAAATGCAAGCTACACTGACAAACTAAGAAATTGTCTTGAAAGGCGTATCCATTTAATCCGTGAATACAACTAACAAACTTGGCTAAAACTAGATTTAATCCGTGGTTATACCCAGAGCCGTAGCCTCGCGCCTAAAGGGGCCTCGCACTACCTGATTTAAAATATTTGTTTATTTTTAAATTAAATAAAAGCCTAAAAAATTTTGGCCTCACCCTTCTGTATCTGAAATACAAACAAAACAACTCCTAGATCCTAAGTTAATGCGTTATAAAGACACGATAGCTTTTCGCTTATTTCAAACTTGGCGCGTGTTTTTGGGTCGCTTTTGGGAATGAACGGAAAGGGGTCTCGCCGATGCGACTTTGCCCACGTATATATTAGTCCACGCTACGTCACTAATCATTAACATTACAGACATTTCGTCGTAGTCATAGAAGAGCGACGGATCTAACATATCGCACATCTAGACACAAACTGAGACAACTCAAAATAGGTGGAGCTAAAACTATCAAATTTTAGCTCCAGCTTAAAATACAGTAATATTTTGCATGCCATTAATTGTTTATAGATTTTTTTTTTATATTATAAGATAGCAAACAAGCAGATGGGTCTCCTGGTGGAAAGAGTCAATCACCGCCTATAAACACCAAAGAAGTTAATGGTGCATTGCTATCTTGTGTGTGTGTCTAATGCCACATGCATAAGTTTACCTGCTACCTTACCCTCCAAACCGGAATATGACAGTGACTAGCACTGACGCTTGCGGCAGGAATAGGTAAGGCGGTGGTACCGGACCCGGTCGAGCCAATGCAGAACTCTACCACCTAGTAGTTACGATGGTAGTGACGCGCATAGCCACTCGGTCGCCTTTTACGACCTGCTTGGCAGAACGACAGTTGGCCTATTCTTCAAAGGAGCCCGGGACCAACACGGGGAAAAAGAATATTTTGACAGTAGTTTCCTTAATCCAAGATAGAATCAAATTAAGTTGTATAAGTACCCTAAAAAATGCAGATATACGTTTATTTCGTCACCCGAAAATAACCTTTTTTTGAGTTGTCTCAGTTTAGATCTAAGTGTGCGATATATTAAACTTTATAGGATAGCCATTTCAAATAATTTTCTAATTTTTTTGAAATAACTTTTTTAATTTAAAATCTGGTTTTGTTATCTTGATACAATCAAGTTTCATTGTAAAAGATTTTAAATTAAAAAGTTAGGTCAAAAAACTTAGAAAATTATTTGAAATGGCTGTCCTGTAAAGTTAATTTATGTAAGATCCGTCACTATTTTACGCTGCGACGATTTGATTTTATCTACAACAAATTCATTTAAATTGTAGAATGTTTTATTTAACGGTAAATTAAACAACATATTTTGTACTTTGTTGAAAGGTAATGTTTTAAAATTATCAGAAATATGGTTATAACATATTTAAACGCCATGCAGTAGTCACTTTTTGTCTAAATATTAAGTCACTGATTAGGCACATGCAACTTATTAAAACATGACGTTGCGTACTTCCTTAATAGTTTTTTTACAACGAAAAGCGTGACTAAAGTGCGACTTTTATATCACACGATTTATCATAATATACTATTATTATATATAAATATAGCCTGATCGAGTTCTATCCAAAGGTCATGTTGAGAGTCTTCGATACCAGCGTGTATGTATGAAGAAAGAAATGAATGTGGGGGAAGCGAGACAAGCCTTCAAGGATCGTGATGTATGACACTCGGTTCTCTCTGCCTACTCCGTAAGGGATCTGGCTTGAAGATATCCATACTAATATTATAAATGCGAAAGTAACTGTCTGTCTGTCTGTCTGTTATGCTTTCACGGCTAAACCGCTGAACCGATTTGGATAAAATTTGGTACAAATATAGTTTGAGACCCGAGAAAAGACATAGGATAGTTTTTATCCCGGAAATCCCACGGGAACGGGAACTATGCGGGTTTTTATTTTAGAATTTTTTCCACGCGAACGAAGTAGCGGGCACAGCTAGTGATAATATAATTATATATTTTTTATTTTTTTCAGGCTTCGAAAAGCTTACACAAAAATAGAAAAATTCTCATTAGTCATCAGTTACTTCGCTACACGAGAATGGCGTTTCACAAATAATAACATTCAGAGTTTGTTTCAAGATCTATCAGATGCTGATAAGAAAATATTTGATTTTGACATGAGCTCCTTCGACTGGGATGAATACTTTAAGAGTTACACCCTAGGAATTAAGTTATATCTCCTCAAAGAGCCACTTGATACGATAGAAGCTGGTCATAAAAGGCAGCAGAAACTACGATGGCTTCATTTTACTGTGTGTGGGATTTTATTATTATGTCTATGCAGACTTTTATTAGCAATATATAGAATATTTTAATTACTAAATAATAATCAAAATATTTTACAATAATATTTTAATAAATTGGAAATAAATAGTACATACAATTTAACAAATAATAATTCGATTAAGCTGATTTAAATCAACCGCCTTCGCTTGCTAGCGGTGATTTTAGCAGTAAGAACCAAACCTTTAATTCAATTTACCGAAAGAACACAGGCGAGACTACATACATCGTTTGCTTTAGTTACTACCTTCTACTTCTTAATTTATCTACATTTAAATTGTGATTGGTGACTTCAACGTATCGTTGGCATCGTGCCATTGTTCAATTGGCGTGTGCGTTAGTGCCTACACTAGCCAATGGGACATTACAGCACAGCACAAGACAGTTAGAGCCTACTGTAATCACTAGGACACTTGAGGGGTAAAACTTGGTAAATAATAGTTAAATAAAGTTGAAATTTAGGTAAGTTTAACGTAAACATGTTCTCTTCTTAGTAGTCTGTAACCACAGACTAATCAGGAGAACGTTTATGTGACTCTTTGGTCTGTGTTTAGGTATTTATCTTGTCATTGGGTGACTTTAGTACAACCGCTAATCTCAGAAATCTTAGTTAGATTGACAGAACTCTGAGCTCGGATATTGCCAAAATACTTTATAGATACTTAAAATAATGGAAAATAAATTAGCTTTAAACCATTATTTAGTACAAAAACAGAAAGAATTTTTATTTAATACTCATAATGAAAATTGTTATATAAACTTATTGCTGTTTTAATGTAAGTGTAATTTAAGTTTTGTACAATGGTAATACTTAAATATGATGATAGAAGTCAATCAAATCAAAGTATCATATTTCATATATGATTAATCTTAGCGATACATTTTATTTAGTTATTTAAAAAATTAATTAGTTTAAAAACGTAGAAAATTATTCTAGTTTATCCTTAGATGAAGGAAGCCACTACTAGATATGAATTAACCGAGGAAAAACCGTTGCATTCCGTCCCTAACAATGGCGGACTACAAGAACAACTGTTTTACTGTCTACAAAAAATTGATAAATTATATTGCAATTGGGCATGTCATTTTAACAGCTAGTTTTTATTTTAGATTTAAGGTACACACTAAAATTATAGAAAAATACAAATCAACACTAAAATCAATTTAATATTTTGTAATCAAAGGGTTATTTGACATTAAACTTACCTACATTTACAGCGTATTTTAGCGTTTTGGCCGCAAGCTGTTTAAGGTGACGTTAATTTTCTTAAATGATTTCAAATTAGAACACTGACAAAAATTTTGTAGCTTTGTCTGTTATGAAAATTCTAACTTGTTAGACAGAGATAAAGCCATTTTTTTCAGCAATTTTATAATTTTGATTGTTTATGAAAATGAATGCCAAGTCCTTATCTTCCTCTTGTCAAAGAGTTTATCTAATATTTATCAGTCCTAGACACTCAAAAGACCTTTATACTCAAAATCGCCTGTGTTCTTTTCGTCTCATATCAGTTACGTCATTAGCAAAATCTTGTAATGTGACTAGGAAGTTTATAATTCGGCTAGGTTAGGTTAGAACTTTGGTCGATATTCGACCGTTAGTTTCATCATAGACTTTCACTACTACAGTACTAACAGCCTGTGAGCTAATTTGCGGACAGACGGATAGACATAATGAAAATAAAGGCTAATTATTGTAGACTTCGGAATTCTAAGAAGGTAACGTCAGCGAAATATATGTCTCTTAAAATATAAAATTAAGTACAAAAACTGACATTTAGTGCACAATTGCTCAAGTGCAGTCTTTCTTATTATTTTATAAGATAGCAAACAAGCAGATGGGTCTCCTGATGGAAAGAGTCAACCTTCGCCTATAGACGACAAAACATTTTCTTTGTAATCCTATAGCCCTCCCACTCCTTTACGCTACACTTATATCGTCAGATTTTTCCAAATTATCCCATGCCATTAACCCACTACACCTTAATCTGACGTGCTTTAGTGTTTTCATGTCACTGTCTTTTTTTATTTTTATCTGTAGATTTTTCCTCAATTTTAAAATGAAAAACATTACAAAACCTTATATTTTTCCTATAATTTAATCTACAAAATCCAATAGTTCCCTGCCATCCTCGAGAACTCCCTTACGCTATACATATAAAGTCAGATTTTCCAAATTAGTGCTTGCCATTAACCCATCATACCTTAATCTAACGCGTTTCAGTATTTCGGTGTCACTGTTTTTTTTTACTTTTTTATCTGTAGTTTTTTCCTTACCGTTGAAATGAAAACATTACATATCCTATTTTTCTTATAATTTAATCAACAAAATTCAATAGTTCCATACCACGCTCGAGAACACCCTTATGCTATACTTATAGCGTCAGATTTTCCAAATTATTGCTTGCCTTTAACCCAACATACCTTAATCTGACGTGCTTCAGTGTTTCCATGTCACTGTTTTTTTTCTTCACTCTTTTTATCTGTAGATTTTTCCTTACCGTTGAAATGAAAAAAATACATAACCTTTTATTTTCCCATAATTTCACTACATAGTATAAAACAAAGTCGCTTTCTCTGTCTGTCCCTATACTTAAATCTTTCAAACTACGCTACAGATTTTAATACGGTTTTTTTAACAGATAGATTGATTCTCGAGAAAGGTTTTAGTATATAAACCTTTTCGATATTCCTACGGGAACAAAAGCTACGCGAAGGCGCGGGCAGGTCGCTAGTCCTACTAATATTATTTGTGAGTATGTATGTATGGATATTTGTTATTCTTTCACGCAAATACTACTGAACCGATTACGATGAAAATTGGTATGTAGATAGCTGAAGATCCAGAATAACACATAGGCTATTTTTTATCCCAGAAAAGTTAGGTGATCCCGCGGGATAGTAATCTATAAAATCCAATAGAACCCTACCACGCTCGAGATAATATACATTTAGCATTTTGGGCTTCTCTATTATAAGTATGTGGTGGCTGTTAAGAGTTTGTGATATTATTTTGCTCATAGTTTTTTTTTTTATTAAAAAGTGTTAATGTTATTTTTTTCATAGCTTTTTTATTGTAAAAATAAAAAAATATACTTAATTTTAAATTGCACACAGTTTTTTTAAGTAAAAATGATATTATTTTGTTCATGTTTTTTATTTTAAAAATAACAAAATGATATTATTTTTCTTACAGGTTTTTTATTTTAAAAATAAAAAACTATATTTTTTGTTGTTTTGTAATTTTTTTACGGATTACAAATGACAGGCACAAATATAGGTTCTCAGCCCTATACATACTGTGTTGCCTGGTTTGTACATATTGAAGAACTATGTAAAAAAATAAAAAATAAAATTTTTGTAGTTTTGTTTTTTTTTCTTTTCACCGATTCCAAATGACAGAGGCACAGTGACAAGTTCTCAGCGTCATGAATGCTGTGCGCGTTGCCTGGTTAAAGTTTGTACATCTTGAAGAACATGAGAGTGTAATAGTTTTCCCCGTGTTGGTCCCGGGCTCCTTTGAAGAATAGGCCAACTGGCGTTCTGCCAGGCAGGTCGTAAAAGGCGACCGATTGGCTTTGCGAATCGCTACCATCGTGGCGACTAGATGGTAGATTTCTGCATTGTCTCGACCCGGTCTGGTATCACCGCCTACCTATTCCTGCCGCAATAGCGGCAGTGCTTGTCACTGTCGTGTTCCGGTTTGGATGTAAGGAATCCGGTAAACTTATGCATGTGGCATTAGACCTCGCCACAAGATAGCAACGCACCATTAATATCTTTGGTGTCTATAGGCGATGGTTGACTCTTTCCATTAGGAGACCCATCTGCTTGTTTGCTATCTTATGATATAAAAAAGTCGTTAAAAGCGACCGATTAGCTACGCGAGACGCTACTAGGCTACTAGATGGTAGAGTTCTGCATTGTCTCGCCCGTCTGTTACCACCGTCTCAGATATTCCTGCCGTGATAGCGTCAGTGCTTGTAAGACCTCATCATAAGATAACAACGCACCATTAACATCTCTGGTGTCTATAGATTTGGTTGACTCTTTCCATTAGAAAACCCATCTGCTTGTTTGCTATCTTACGATTTAAAAAAAAAGTCTGAACCCAAAAAAGAACATTCACTTGCGTTTGGCTGTTTTATCTCGAGTTCTGTAGCAGACTCAGCAGTTCTGCAATATTGAAAGTGACCTTCGATCACTTTCAATATTGCAACTTGTGACAAAATAGTGTTCAGGTGAAAGCATCAAAATAATGATCAAAATACACTATTGTTTTTTAATAACTTTAAAAATTATTAATGCCTTTGGAACCAAAAATTAATTTACAAGAGAATACGAAGACGACATCGGACGACATATTGAAAAATTGACAGCTAATTGATGTCAACTTTGCACAGTGATCATCACTTTGATTGTCAATTTAAGATAGGCAATAAATAGGCCCCCAGATGAATGTTATTTTCTTTGTCACTCCAACTATATCGTGTGAACATAAAATGAAAGAAAAATGAAGCATTCAATCAAGTGAACAGTCATTCGAGTGAACCGTCTGATATTTGCAATAAAAACTATCACAATATAAAACTGACATGACGTCGTTTATGATATTTATGTCATTTCAAACGTCATTTCGTACGATTTTTTCTACATTATAGATTTTAGACATGTTGTACAAAGTGACAGATGAATTTTTATATTATTTTCGTTTCAATGTTAATTATTTTAGATGAAACTAAACCAGAATCGAATTCAGATTTAATTGTTTCAAAGGCGGGCATTGATAATATTTCGCCATGTTCTATTGGCATAGTATTTTTTGTTACTCTTAATAACACGTCAAACGAAAATGATTATGACGTAGAGTTGACTCCAGATAGATGTTGTTTGGATGAAGGTTTTAAAGATTGTGATACCTTGCAGATTATGGGAAGATGTAGAGCTTTTATACCTATGGGTAAGATAATATAATATTCATCAGAACTATATTTTTTCATTAATTAGTGCAACAAAATCATAATATTTACAACAGTTTTGATTTACAAATCAGTTATTAAAAGTTTAAAGAGAAGTTTACAGGGTGCTTTTTTTAATTTAGAACGCATTTAAAACAGACCGCAGGAATTTGGCAGTGCGTGAGAGCTTATTGGATTTTGTCAGGCACACCAAGTACGTACATTGAGGAATTCCATACTTCTCTGTGGAACCAATTACCGGCAGGAGTTTTTCCGAACGGATACGACTTAAGGACCTTCAAGAAAAGAGCCTACTCTTTCTTAAAAGGCCGGCAACGCAACTGTAAGTCTTTTGATAGTGTAGTTGTCCACGGGCGGCGGTAATCACTTACCATCAGGTGGGACTCCTGTCCATTTGCCCCCTTTTTCTATAAAAAAAAACTTGCCATAGATTGAATAGAGTATTGTTACGAATAATCTAGAAACGTGTAGAGTTGAAACGCTGGAGAGATCTAGAAATAAAAGAAAGAGATAGCTACTCCTATTGACAAACAAATAGTTGATCTAAGATATACCATAATGAACTTTGTGGTATAAGCCATAAAGTAAAAAGTAGCGTGTACTAGGATTGATGAGTCATAACTTGTTTATCATAAGTTGATTACAATAAGAAGTGATACATCGTTTCCCGATACATTTAAATTTTTCTGGATCCAGGTACAACTTTACCCTGGGTATAAATAGTGATGTGTTGACAAATACAGGGCAGTTTTTATCAAGCGATTGAGAGCTTGAAGCTACCCATGCGAAGCGAGAAGTGTTTTATTGTGTAGTATTCTAAGTTCAGTGATAGTACAGTGAGTGACTAGTGTTTTTCAGAGTATTTAAGTATTACATTGTGTTGTGTTGTATTGCGTGTGTTTGTATTGTAAATACACGGATTTAATATAAGTAATGTTTTTCTTACAATTACGAACCCCGAAGTAACAGTTAACCACTATACACAAATGAAACTTTTCACATAGTGCCTTTTACGAGCCGCTTTACATGACATACATTACTTTCAAAGACACCTATGTACTCACGTACCAGACGAGGCATGCGCAACTCCAATTGTGGTCCATTAAAGTGAAGTCAATGGACTGCACTTAGGTCAACGGTCATTGAATGAAACGTGAAAGCGTCTTGAAATTCACAGTGGTTACGACCTTTTGGTCGCGAGTAAGTATGTATATACGCCATTATACTTTACAGCGCTGCTTTATTTCTAATTTCGTTTAGACGATTTATTATTATTTCAGCGCTGAAGCAAAAGTTAAGGAATTGAAACACGACTTCTTAAAATAGCTTCTTTAGTATATAATACGGGGTGTAAAGAAAGCCCTGTCCGATTCGAAAGTGGTATATAGGTATGTCAATGACATTATGAAAAATAATAAAATAATTCTTTTTATTAAAATAAGAAAAATATCGTTGTTTAAAGTGCCTCATTTTAGTACTAAATTTGAGCAACTCAACTTCCCCTTTGAAAGAAGCAAATATTTTAAAAATGATATCAATATCTATAAAATAACGACACAAATATGTTTGTATTAAGCTACCAAATAATGCCTCTGACGATCGGACAGGGTTTTCTTTACACACCGTAATATACTATGTAATAGAGTTTAATATAAACCTTCTGTAGTTCTGGTACATTTTGAAACCGTTAGATCCCCATAACAAAGTTACCGCTACGCCCACGCACTTATTCTAATCTACATATTATAAATTTGGATGTATGGATGGATGTTTGTTATTCAATCACGCAAAAACTACCAAACGGATTTGAATGAAATTTGGCACACAGGTAGCTGATGACCTGGAATAGCACATAGGTTACTTTTTATCCCGGAAAAATGAGGTGATCCCGCGGGATTCGCAAAAAACTGTGTATAATGCAGCGGGCTGCACGCTGCAGCTAGTTTATCTATAATTAGAAACTTTTTTATATCATAAGATAGTAAACAAGCAGATGGGTCTCCTGATGGAAAGAGTCAACAATCGCCTATAGACACCAAAGATGTTAATTGTGCGTTGCTATCTTGTGGCGAGGTCTAATGCCACTAGCATAAGTTTACCGGCTACCTTACCCTCCAAACCGAGATATGACAGTGACGAGCACTGACGCTATTGCGGCAGGATAGGTAAGAGAGTGGTACCAGACACGGACGAGACAATGCAGAACTCTACCACCTAGTAAAAGAGCTTTCGATGTGTTACTATTCTTACGATCCCTATATTAATCCTCTTGTAAATTGCAATGCTTATTTATTTTCATAGGTACCATGAAGACTTTAAAATTAGTCGCTCCAATATTGGATCCATTTGAAAGAGAAGGTTATTGTGAAATTTATCTTGATTCTAAATTAGATAAACAAAGAAATAAAAGAGAACTTGTCAAAATCAATTTCGATACCACTGTTGAAAATAATGAATATTCAACAAGTATCATCAAGCGATGTGCTCATAAAGACGAAGACCCATTAAATAATTGTAAACCTGTAGTTTGTGAAAGGTATTACAATGGTAAAAAGACCTTTTATAATCGAAGACTGAAAAGATGTGTGGAAGCGCCAGCTTGTATGACAGTTGATGATGTGGACTATCCTGAATTGATATACAATCCCATTTCCAATAAATGTGAAAAAAGATCACTTGAAACAGATGATATCAACGTACTTAAAAAATATGTTAATAATGACAATCGACAAACCAAGGATATTATATTAATTAGCGATTTTCCAGATAATGGCACTTATACTAAAGATTACGCAGATTCTGTAAATACATTAAATTTTGAAAAATTCAAGGAAGCCAAACAATTATCAAAAATGGACAAACATAAAAGCAAATGTTTTAAACTGATGGCTTTAAATTATATTCGGAGTAACAAATGGACGTTGATAATTTTTGGTTTAGTTATTTTATTGCAATGTGCTTTCATTTGTTCTATATTATATTGTATAACCAAAGGATGTGAATGTTTTAAAGAGAAAAAAGTAGTTAGAAAATTTTTCAATTATCGAAACGATGTGTCCGTAACAACACCTTTGATAGCCACCAGTAACATGGATACGGAAACAACAGATTTTCATTATTTAAGCGAATCTTCAGCAAACAAAGACCAAAAGATTAAATGTTATAAAGCTTGCCAGAAACCGGAAGCTATTAAACCATGCATGTCAGATGATATATTATCTAAATGTTTAAATAGGCGTGATTGGAAGAATTATCATAAATCTGATGTTATTCCAGAGCTTCATGATATTTTTGATGAAAAAGAACAAATAAAAGACATGGAAACACATAATAATTATAGCTGCACTGTACCACAAAATGCTCCTAAAGCATCAAAAAAATCAAGCGAAATTCGAGTAGTATTTCAGGATGAAAAATCTAATACATGTACTTACAATATTAGTAAGCCAAAAGTTGTTACTATAGTAAGTAATACTGAAAATAAAGAGTCTGACACAAGAGATAGCGATATGTTAGAAAGAAAGTCATCTGAAAAAGAACTTAAATGTCATAGTTACAACTGTGTTGATGCCAATATCACGGGATCTAAACTAAACTCAATGAAGAAATCAGGAATTTTCAGATCTGAAAAATCAAGAAAAGACACGGTTTCTACAGAAAAAGGTGCTCAAGCATATTTCTCAAATGATTCTCTGGAAGACTTTTTATCTGAAAGAGGAGTTATGTATTTAGCAAACGAAAATATGTCTAAATATACATTTTCTGGTGATTCTAATGAAGTAAAACCTATTAATTCAAACGTGTCAAGCAAGACATCCAAAAATTTTATAAAGAATGTTTTGTCCCTGCTACATAAACGGTCCAGACAAGGACCTTTATCAGATCCTGGCAAAACCAAAAATTTAGACCTAGAATTGCTGCACATGTCAAGAGCATCAGTTTATACTTCAAGCCACGATGAATCAGAGTGTATGAATAATTTAAAAAGAGGGGATTCGAGAACATCGTTTTAAGATTTTATATCTAGTTTTTATTTTTGTAGGTTTCTAAATGTATTATTTTAAAATAATATTGAATCTTGGGGCGTTATATTTTTTTGCATTGTATATTTTTTTACATTTTTAGCGTTCTGAAGTAAACTACGAACCCTTTTAATTACTTCTATATGTCCATCAGGACGGTCCGTTCGTCCATCCGCATTTTAAGGCAGAGATTATTAGCACTAGAAACTTGTAATTTGGCATGAATATAAATATCAGTAACGGCAATAAAGCGTTAGTGTAAAATTTTGAAAAATATTTTATCTCCTTTACATGTAAAATGGGGATGTTAAGTTTTTCTCGAGTACCGCATAATATGGGGTATCGTTAGATTAGTTTTTTATTAAAAACTAGCTGTTGCCCATGACTTCGTCCGCGCGGACTTCGTTTACTCCGCACAGCTCCTCCCCCGTAGGTGATAGCGTGATAATATGTAGCCTTATGTTGACCCGACCTGTTAGTAATATTCATGCAAAATTTGAAGTAAATCCATGCAGTACTTTTTGAGTTTACCCCGGACATACATACAGACAAACAGACAAAAATTCTAAAAACTATATTTTTGGCTTCGATATCGATTTTATTATCTACGATTTTATTATATGTAAAGATATTTTAGGATTTGTGAATGCAATTTTTAGATTGAGGGACTCGTTTCTGAGTTTCCCCCGTGTTGGTCTCGGGCTCTTTTGAAGAATAGGCCAACTGCCGTTTTGTCAGGCAGGTCGTAAAAGGTGACCGATTGGCTATGCGAGCCACTACCATCGTGCCTACTAGATGGTAGAGTTCTGCATTATCTCGCCCGGGCCTTACCTATTCCTATATATGATATATAGCATAGCATCAACACTGGTCACAGTCGTGCTCCGGTTTGGAGGGTAAGGTAGCAGGCAAACCTTTGCACGTAGTATTACCATCCCGCCACACGGATAACGACGAACCAGTAACATTTTTGAAGTCTATAGGCGATAGTTTTCTCTATCAGGAGAACCATCTGCTTGTTTGTATCCTATGATATAAAAATTACCAATGGCAGTTCGCTCAAAAAGCGAATGAACTTAATCCAGAAGACATTGGAGAACTCATATCGTAGTTTCAACCAATTTCTTTAAAATAAGACACATAAAGACATTGGGAGTTTATTCGTGATAGAATCTTCAATTACACTCTTGACACGGTGGACACGGTGGACAGATGGTTGAGGTGGGTTGAGGGGGCTCTGTGATATGACGCGGCTGAGTCACCTGAAAGGTATGAGATCAATTAATTGGTACTTTTGATGAAAAAAAACGGCCGAGTGCGAGTCAGACTCGCGCATGAAGGGTTCCATACCATCGTAGCAAAAATACGAAAAAAACACGTTTATTGTATGGGGACCCTCCTTAATATTTTAATTTTTTAGTATTTGTTGTTATAGCGGTAATGGAAATACATAATTTGTGAAAATTTCTGCTTTCTAGCTATCACGGTTTATGAAATACAGCCTGGTGACAGACAGACAAACAGCGGAGGCTTAGTCCATTCCGTTTTAGATATGGAACCCTAAAAACTGTGATCTACATTAAATCAAATAACATTTATTTGACGTAAGTACACTGAGGATCGCTTGCTGACGTCAATAAACACAATTATTTTTTTAAACAATATTTTGTCTTAAACTAAATATTTGAAGCCCTATCTCCGTGGTTTAAAAAACACGTAACTAAATCTATCGATATCGGTAAAAAACAATATCACAATGCACACCATAACGATCCGGATCTTAGAACGCAGTCGATCGTTCGGAGATCTTCGGAGTGATTATACCTCCCTCGTCCCTCGGATAGTTGATAGAACTGTACTTATAGATTCACATGTATTTCTTTTCTAGAGGATTAGGTGTCCGTAAAAAAAGAATGACAAATGAATGCAAAATGCAAAACAGTTGGATGCTGTCCGAATCTGGTAACAAAAGTCTTCGTAACTGGCATGTTTCTATCAAGGGTGTAATGAATTTGAAGGTAGCAAGTACATAAAGGCGGAATTAAATGGATACAAAATATAAAATGATTTCTCCTGGGAAATATAGATGGCGCTACATGACCTACATGTACTATTTCGCTTTATAGAATTGATTACCCGAACATGTCCATATTTTAATTATATATAGAAAAGCGTTTTTACATTTTTTTTCATATTCTATATTATATATAAATATTCACACGACAATAAATTGTAAGTCCTAAATTTATAAGAAAATTTATCATCGCGATGTATTAACCGCATGCCGCCATCTATATTATACGCTGAGAAACAAAACTTATGATTCTAATGGAACGTTCTAAGGTAAGTGTACCTTACGCAAAACAAATCTGCAAAAATCGTAACATTTATAGCACTGGCTACTCTCTGCCAACCCCGTAAGGGATCTGTTGTAAAGATATATATGTGTAGGCTAAGAAACAAGGCGAAAAAAGACTAATAATACTAATGTCATTTGTATGTATTACACAGGTTGTAAGGATAAACACCGTTGTCCCTAAAACCATAGGTAGTTGACTTAATTATAAATATGTTTATGTAAATTTAAAAATAAAAAAACGTTATTTTCTTTCAAAAATAAAGGAAAGTTGCGGTCCGACACCGTCCGTAAATTCACGGATACTATGCGCAAAGGGCGCTGACCTGCCGCACTGGCCGTCCGACCGGCTCGCGGTGTCTGATTAAATGCTGTTTTTCGTGCTCCATCCACTTTTTCGAGCATTTGTGTAGGGTGAAATAATTTTGAGGAAAAATGGAGACTTTATTTTGATTTTTTTTCATTGAATTTACGTTCTATAAGTGATGATGAGTGAAACCACTGGTTTCAAGGATAACTGTGTTTACACTAACAGCCAGGCCGCGTTTCCGATCCTATAGTGCTTATGCATGTGGCATTAGACCTCTCCATAAGATAGCAACGCACCATTAACATCTCTGGTGTCTATAGGCGATGGTTGACTCTTTCCATCAGGAGACCCATCTGCTTGTTTGCTATCTTATGATATAAAAAAATAGTAACTCAAAAAATGTTGACTCGTCAAAAGTGCCTGTAAAGGATAATTTGAATAAAAATGTTTTGACTTTGACTTTGACTCGAGAACGGCTGAACCGATTTGGCTAATTTTGGTTTTGAATTAATTGTTGAAGTCTAGGGAAGGTTTAAAAGGTGAGTAAATATAGAAAAAAAATAAGAGTAGTTAAAAAGACAGAACAACGTTTACCGGGTCAGCTAGTAATACATAATATATGCACCTATTATTGTGAGATAATGATGTTATTGTTAACAACAATGAACAAATATAGATGGATAGTATAAATAAGCTGGAATCAGATGTTGGTCCCGCCGTATGTGGAGGATGGTTATTCCAAGGGGCGACAGGATAAGGATGGGTGTTAAGAATAATAAGGACTCACCTCACACTCACACACTCACTCACCTCACTTACACATATACTTATCGCGGCTTGCGGTCAGCTGGCTCCAGCTACGTCTCGAGACGAGCGAGCGTGAGCATATGTGACGCGGCGTTAGCGAGCGGTTCCATTTAGGCCTTTGTCTAGACGATGCGAACGTACTGGTACGCGATCAAGCGCGATGCGGTCGGCCAACGGACTGGCGTATGAGCTTGCGGTGTGGCTATTCAGCGACGCCATTTTCTCCAAGTAAGAGGAACTTATGATGGATGCAGGAAGGAAAGAGACGGAGGAACGGAACTATGATTCCCGCGAGAACAGACGTTTTAGAGTCATTGTAATTCTATCGCTTCTTGAGGGCGTTACTCTGCCCAAAAATTATACTGTGCGTGTATTAAAATGATTCAAGTGTTTTGTTCGGCCAAACTCGGTTATACTTATCAACCTTCTTTATTTACCTTTTTTCTTACCTTTATTTTTGGAAAATGTATATTTCCAAACAGCTTAAACGGTGATAATGGGCCTCTGGTTAAGCAACCGCACTGAAAAGATATTAGACGGCGGTTTAATCTATACATATAATACAATTGTATGAAAGTCAAAACTGTACATTGAATATTTTTTTAAAAGAATACTTAGGGCATGATCTACAATCGATATCGAAGCCAAAAATATAGTTTTTAGAATTTTTGTCTGTTTGTCTGTTTATCTGTTTGTCTGTTTGTCTGTTTGTCTGTTTATCTGTTTGTCTGTTTATCTGTTTGTCTGTTTGTCTGTTTATCTGTTTGTCTGTTTGTCTGTTTGTATGTCTGTCTGTCTGTCTGTCTGCCTGTCTGTCTGTCTGCCTATCTGCCTGTCTGCCTGTCTGCCTGTCTGCCTGTCTGTCTGTCTGCCTGTCTGCCTGTCTGTCTGTCCGTCCGTCCGTCCGTCCGTCCGTCCGTCCGTCCGTCCGTCCGTCCGTCCGTCCGTCCGTCCGTCCGTCCGTCCGTCCGTCCGTCCGTCCGTCCGTCCGTCCGTCCGTCCGTTCGTCCGTCTGTCTGTCTGTCTGTCTGTCTGTCTGTCTGTCTGTTTGTCTGTTTGTCTGTTTGTCTGTTTGTCTGTTTGTCTGTTTGTCTGTTTGTCTGTTTGTATGTATGTCCGTGGTAAACTCAAAAAGTACTGCATGGATTTACTTCAAATTTTGCATGAATATTACTAACAGGTCGGGTCGACATATAGGCTACATATTATCACGCTGTCACCTAGCGGCCAGGTGCTGTGCGGAGTAAACGAAGTCCGCACGAACGAAGTTGCGGGCAACAGCTGGTGTTTAAATATATCTGAAGAGGAAGTTAGTTATAATTTTTAACGCAGTAAAAAGGCACCAACCGACTTTTCGTCTTATATCTCGAAAGCTTCAGATACTTTCCTAATTAAAACGAGGTCACACGGAGGGTACAACAAACAAAGAAAGAATTTTCAAAATCGGTACTAAAAGACCAAACTTTGAGGTAAAAATCATAAAAAAATCATAAAAAAGTATCTTCACGCCCGTATCTCTGAAGGGGTAGGCAGAGGTACAACAAGTGCACCCACGATTGGCCGAAGATACTTGGTCCCACAATGTGGTAGGTTGCAAGCCTATCGCCAACCGGGCACTTACCAATCCCGGGCAACTTTGTGTTTCTCAGAAAACTGAAAAAACACTTTTTTTATGTGCCCGACCCGGAAATCGAACTAGATCTCATGTGGTCAACACCATCGCTGGACCGCTAGACTACAGAGGCGACACATAAAAAAACATTTAAAAAAACAAAAATGACCAAAAAATATTACTTTTACTCAATCGGGACAAAAGCTAGCCTAAAGCCTTTCTCGTGAATGTGGTTATCATACAAAAAAAACGATTTTTTTAAATCTGCGTGTTTTTTTATAGCAAACAAGCAGATGGGCCTTCTGATGGAAAGAGTCAACCATCGCCTATAGACACCAAAGATGTTAATGGTGCGTTGCTGTCTTGTGGCGAGGTCTAATGTCACATGCATAAGTTTACCGGCTACCTTACTCTCCAAACCGGAACACGACAGCGACAAGCACTGACGCTATTGCGGCAGGAACAGGTAAGGCGATGGTACCAGACCCGGGCGAGACAATGCAGAACTCTACCACCTAGAAACCACGATGGTAGTGACTCGATAGCCAATCGGTCGCCTTTTACGACCTGCCTGGCAGAACTGCAGTTGGCCTATTCTTCAAAGGAGGTCGGGACCAACACGGCGAATACATTACATCCAGACATTAACGTGTTCAACCAAACAAACTTTTTTACTTATAAGATAACAAACAAGCAGATGACTCTCTTGATGGGAAAAGAAATCATCGCCTATAAAAACCAAAGATGTTAATGATGCGTTGCTATCTGTATGGCGGGGTGGTGCTACTTGTATAAGTCTGCCGGCTACCTTACTCTTCAAACCGGAACACGGCAATAACAAACATTGACGCTATTACGGCAGGAATAGGTAAAACTGTGGGATCAAATACCCGGGCGAGACAATGCAGAATTCTAACACCTAGTAGTTACGATAGTGGTGACGCGCATAGCCACTCGGTCGCCTTTTACGACCTGCCTGGCAGAACGACAGTTGGCCTATTCTTCAAATGAGCCCGGAACCAATACGGGGAATTTTTTAAAAAGGTTTATTAGGTTGTACACTTCCGATCATGAGCGCTTGGTGAAATTCCACAATCATTAGTTGAAACCTGTTTATAATGTACTTGAACTTTTCTTTAACTATTAGCAGTTAACCGCGACTTCGTATACTCCGCTCCTCCTGGTCGTAGCCTGATGGTATATAGTCTATAGCCTTCCTCAATAAATGGACTATCTAACTCTTTTAGATTATATTTATCCGACTTCTAGTTCCAGAGATATACGTTCAAACGTACAAACAAGAACTCTTCTGCTTTATTATATAATAAATCTTTGCGTTTTAGTAATTTGTAAATATTATGGCATTACTAGCACGGGGTGCCTAAGTATGTCGGAACACTAGAACCTACTGATTCGTAGGTGCCATTTGGGGAATAAAACTTAAAAAATTAAATATTCCACTAATGGCACCTGTGAAAGGTATCGAGGGGTGCCGTATGTGGAATAACCTCAGGTGCCATTTTCTCAGTTGCCATTTAAGCGGGTGCCCAATATGGCATACTTCTTTTGCTCATCTCGGAGATCGAATTCGGGACCTAGTAATTTGTGCCGAATAGTTTATAACCAGTAGATCACTTCTTCAACGGCTCCGCTTACATTTTGATTAGTGGGAGTGCGAGTGTTTAATGCAGGTGCTTAGTGTTAAGTAAAAAACACGTGTAGTCAGCCTATGATTAGTGCGAGTGATTACTAATCATCGTCTATTTAGTTTTACTACGCTGGTTACCGTAAAATGGGGTGAATAGGCACAATTCGAAACTTCAGACTTGTATTTCTTTATAAGTTTCAAGACCTGCATACCACAATCCCTGTTTCTTTTGATGAGTCTACTAGTCTATTTTTCTATCGAAAATTTTATTTAGTAGTTTTTTCTTGCATTAAGAAGAAAATTGACAAAATATAGACTGGTTCTACTTACCCAGTACACGGAGTGAATAGAAACGTTATTCACCCCACACTTCGTGTCTATTCACCCGTATTGTGCCTATTAACCTCGCAATAACACAGTCAACTTTGAGACGTTAATTTCTTTTTGTCTTTTATTCCATAGACAATCAGGTGCTGCCAATTCACAAAGTAAATAATGGTGTGCAGATAAAAAAAACACATGGCATTTTTACGCTAATGCGACTTGGATCTGTGGACTTGAAAAACTTTTTGGTTTTGTTCCTATTCTGCCCGTGATTCCTATTCACCCCGTTTTACGTTACTAATCACTCACACTAATCAACGACTGTCTACACGTGTTTTTTGCTTAATACTTAGCACCTGCCTTAACACACACATTCGTACTAATCAACGTGTAACCGGAGCCATAAAATAAGGCCAATTTTCAACAAGATATTTAACAAAAGATCTAAAAATTGTAAAAAAACATATTTATACTTACGCCAGGCTAAAATTTGAAAAAAAAATGAACTCGTGCTACGTAATCTCGAAAAAAAAAAACAGTTTAGAGGCAAACAATAAAAGTATTTCAAAAGTTATTACAGAACGTTACGGTACCTACGTTATAACCACAGACCACATGAATACTAATAGACACGCCATTGAGAAGGTAATGTGTCACCGCTCATATGAGCAAACACTCTTATCACTGTCAAAAATATCATACATTTATAGATATTTTATATCTTGGAAAAATATAAATAAACCATGTTGTACTGTTTTATCGTACCGAATGAGATGACAAGATTTAAAAATTTCCCTTGAAGTGATTTTATTTCATCAGTAAGCAGTATTACTCTATATTTCTGTGTGTAAATGCAAGCTACACTGACAAACTAAGAAATTGTCTTGAAAGGCGTATCCATTTAATCTGTGAATACAACTAACAAACTTGGCTAAAACTAGATTTAATCCGTGGTTATACCACTCACTTATTTTACTTACATAACAGTATTATATACTTACGATCTGTAATATTGATTATAATATCAGACATTGTAATTTAATATAAGAAAAGTTTAATTAACTTCAAAATAAATTATTAAGAAATAATAAAAAAATATTTTGGAAAAAAAACAAAATAATATATAGAGTTGTCTTTTACTTACAGTTGGTGGCTGTATTGAAACAAATAATATAAAATTAAATTATTATATACTAGCTGCAGCGTGCAGCCCGCGGCATCATAACAGTTTTTTTGGGAATCCCGCGGGAACACCAATTTTTTTCCGGGATAAAAGTAGCCTATATGCTATTCCAGGTTATTATCTACCCGTGTACCAAATTTCATTCAAATCCGTTCGGTAGTTTTTGCGTGATTGAGTAATAAACATCCATCCAAACATACATCCAAACATCCAAACGTTCACATTTATAATATTAATATAATTAATATAATAATATAGATACCTATCACGTTGTGGGACTTAAGTATCTTCAGCTATTCGTGGATGCACACGTTGTACCTCTGCCTACATCTTCAGGGATACGGGCATGAATGTACCTTTTTTTAGTTTTTTACCTTCGAGCTAAAATAGTAAAATTGATCTCAACACAATATTAATAAATTAATACACTTCTACTTTCTCACAATAATCATATTGTGAAAAATCTATAAACAGTTGACCTTGCAGGTCATCCCTGAAACTTCCCGCTAAATTAAGGTAGGTATTACTAACTCAAAAGTGTATAAGTAAAATTTTTCAGTTCTGAGAAATATTGAAATGTCTCAATTGCTAAGTCACAAAAAACAGCAAGAAAACACTTACTTACTTTACTTACTTACTAAATCAGTAACTTCCTTATCTATATACGTAGCGGGAAGTTAAAAGTACAAGTGCATTAATAAATTAATATTGTATTGAAATGGAGTAAACGAAAATGAATTATAGGAATTAAAACTACCATGCCAAAGCTTAAACCTAAAAGTGCGATATTTTTCAGTAAAATGTAACACAAGAGGGCATAGATCGTCGCTTAGTGTAGCTTTGTAGCATTTTATTCGTTAGTTTTATAATAGATGGCGTTAGTGGTAATAAAATTCTAATACAACATGTAGCTTCTATTTTTTTAATCATTATAAAATGGTATTTTAATGGTAGATCATATCTAGACATGAATTTAAACTACCACATCAAAGCTCAATCCTAAAAGTGCTATACTTTTTCACTAAAATGTACCACAAAAGTGCATAGAAAAACGCCTTTCTCTTTTTTATGATGGTATTACGTCAATATATCGTCCGTAAGCCGAGTTTTCAGACAGCCATTTTTTTTACTAACCATTATAGTGTCATTGTTACTGGTAATGACGCTTTCATGCATTCTTTTTTATTTATTTTCATTGATCACATTACTCCGGCGGTACCTGGGCCGACCCACTGGTCTTCGCCCAGACTGCCCGATCCTCCATCATGCGTTCGACGTGTCCGAGCCATCGCAGCTGATGGGATATGGTGGTACCGATGATATTTAGCCCAGACATTAGCTCTTCAATTTTGGCATTCGTTTTTATTCTCCAGCTGCCATCCTGCCTTTTTGTTGGTCCCTGAATCTTACGGTAGATTTTTCTTCCCATGACCAGGAGCTTGTTCTTCTCTTTGAGTATATGGACGTACATTGGACGAATTGGACGAATGATGGTTTTGTAGATAGTAATTTTAGTATTCTTACTTAGAAGCTTGTATACTAAGACCTTATTATTACTAAGGGACTGCACCGCAAGATGTTTTATACACGTATCTGTATTTTTTTGTCATTTATATCGGTTACTGTGCAGCCGAGGTATTTGAATTTGGACACTCCTCTATATTTGGTACTTCCAACATGGAGATCTTGTCTTGCTTCACGAGTGTTCTTATATCGCTTCATGTGGAAGTACTCGGTTTTGTCACGATTGATCAGGATTACAAACTATCTTGCTTGGTCTTTAAGAATTAAATCGGTTTCAGCCACATCATTACTGCATTCCCCCAACAGGGCCACATCAACAACGTAACTTATCACCACTTACTTTCCATTCAGGCCCCGTCCTCAGTCGAATGTCATAACTTTTATAATTACGTACTGCAAATTGAACAGCATAGGTGATAAAGCATCACCCTGTTTTCGCCCGGTTATTACGGGGCGAAAACAGGGTGATGCTTTGCATGCAATGCAATGCGATGCATTTTCTGTTATTACAGAAAATGCATCGCTAAGCTCACTACCAACCTTTACACACATTTTACTCATACACGTAGTCGTCATCACCACGTCCACTAGATTTTAAGAAATTTCAAAATGCCTTTAGATTTTTTAAATCCACGAGCAATGAGTGGATGCTCTGAGCATATTACCATTTCTTCTCCATCAGCTGTTTAAGAAGAAAAATCTGATCAACTGTACTACTATTACACCTGAACCCACACTGATAGTCATCTAAGACTTACCAACAATATGTATGACAAGACTTTATATGCAATCGAGAGCAAAGCTAGACCTCGGTAGTAGGCGCATTTCTTTTTCGAACCCTATTTATGTATTAGGAAAATAAAACCCGTATTCCATTCTTGCGATTGTATTTCAAGATTCCATACTTTCTTCAAGAGTTGAAACATTTTTAAGCTGGTATTCCATCTACACCATGCCTTGTTGTTTTTAAGCCTCATTATTGCACTTCGGATTTCAAAGAAGTCAGGTGGTTATATTTAAGCTTGATTGTCATCAGTCAATTGCTCATATCATTAACATAAGATTGAAAATACGAAGGCCCTAACGCTGATTCTTCGGCTGTAACTATCGTAACAGCTTGGACTACTGTGTGTTTTACCAATTTTGACGGTAAATTATCTGTTATGAAGGTAATCTTCACACCATTTCAACATAAGTCCTCTTATTCCACAGTTATCCAACTGATTGACCAAGTTTTTATAATAATTAAAAAACTAAAAGTTAGTTAATGAAACTTACCACTGTCTAAAATAAAAATAAAAATAATTTAATTAAAATCTTTTATTTATATCGTTAGCAAGTTTAATACGGAAAGTCCTTTAATACTGTTACGAATAATCTAGAAACGTGTAGAGTTAGAACGCTGGAGAGATCTAAAAATAAAAGAAAAATATAGCTACTCCTATTAATAAACAAATAGTTGGCCGGTATCAGAACAGCTATACTATAATGAACTTTGTGTTATAGGGCATAAGGTTGAAAATAGCGTGTACTAGGACTTATGAGTCATAACTTGTTTATCATAAATTGTTTACAATAATTGTTATTGTGTACGAGACGATTTACAAACATTCGCGATTTTTGTCGATCTTTACCTCGGGTATAAATAGAGATGTGTTGACAAATACAGGGCATTTTTTATAAAGCGATCGAGAGCGATATTTGAAGCGACCCGTGCGAAGCGAGAAGTGTTCTATTGTGTAGTCGGTTAAGTTCAGTGATAGTACAGCGAGTGACTAGTGTTAATCAGAGTATTTGAGTATTACGTTGTGTTGTTTTGTGTATCTGTATCATAAATACACGGTTTTTACGGACCCGAAGTACGTAACAATGTTAAGGACATCTGTTACTGCATTATGTAAGTTCATTATATGAAGACTGATTATAAACATATGTTTCATTTTCCCCAGTTATAAGTAAACGTTAATAATTAAGAAAAGCTTAAGGTATTCACGTTGCCCGGGTTTCCTCTAAGCTAAAATGTAAATCTACCGATGTTAATGTCGCCTTGCTATCCATGTGGTGGCGACGTAATGACGTGGCTAAAGTTTTTCGACTACCTTACTTTTCAAAACAGAACACGACAGCGACAAGCACCGACGCAATTTCGACAGAAAAACTCCAATCATCTATACATATAATAAAATCGTAGTAAAATCAAAACTGTACATCGAATATTTTTTAAAAAGAATCGATTATAGATCACGCCCCAAGTGGGCGTGATCTATAATCGATATCGAAGCCAAAAATATAGTTTTTAGAATTTTTGTCTGTTTGTCTGTATATAAGTCCGGGGTAAACTTGCTTGAATATTACTAACAGATCGGGTCAACATATAGGCTGCATATTATCACGTTATCACCTACGGGGGAGGGGTTGTGCGGAGTAAACGAAATCCGCGCGGACGAAGTCGCAGGCAACAGCTAGTATAGTATAAAAAAAATCTTTATTTGCTTTTGGTGTAATAGAATTTTTGTATACTTACATAGTACTGAAAGATATAAATTATTCGATTTTATTAGTTAGGAAAGTAATTACATGATATATGAAATACCGTGCAGGCGGCTGCATAGTAAAAGTTTTTGGTAATTCCCGCGTAAATAATGTTGCTATCCGGGTTTTCCCGGATTTGTCCTTTTTAGGCGGTGTCCGGACAGCGTCCGAGGGGGTTTTATTTGTAGTGTGTATTTATTATTTATTTTTATAAAAAGTAAACATGCTATTCTAGATTATCATCTACCTATGTGCTAAATTTCATCCAAATCCGTTCAGTAGTAGTGCGTGATTGAGTATCAAACATCCATTTATCCAAACATCCAATCTTTCGCATTAATAATATTAATATAAGTAGATATAGATTAAATAAATTAAAGCCGTATTTTTCAAAGTGGAGTTCGCAAGGTCTACAGTCTACATTGGAAGAGGTCGTGTATGAATATTTATCATCCCTAAAAATAATAAGAAGTAATTAAAATATTTAAAGGATTTGATATTTGTAACACAACGGCAGTTAGCGACATGAAGTTAGCTGATATTACGATACGCACATACCCGTAGTTAGCGAAATGAAGTTAGCTGATATTACGATGCACGCACACCAATAGCCAACAACATGAAGATAGCTTATATTACGATGCGCGCACACCGACAGCCAGTGACATGAAGTTGGCTGACATTACGATACGCATACGCGTACACCAAAAAGTAAATTAATACCTACATTGGCGTACACCGACAGCCAGCGACATGCAGTTAACTGATATAACGATGCGCGTGCACACCGTTGGCCACCAAAAAGTTGTCAATAAGGTAAGTGTAAAACACACAAACATTTTTTTAAAATTTTTAATTATAATTCATATTTTAAAAATTTTCCTTATTTTATAGAATATTATTAGTTATTAAACATTAATTACCGTGGCCTGCAAAAGAAAATATTTCCTTCATTAAAAGTAAAAATTGTGTATTTAAGTCAAATTGCTCTAATGAATAAACAAAAATGCAAATATATATATATATATATATATATATATATATATATATATATATATATATATATATATATATATATATATATATATATATATATATATATATATATATATGATTGGAAAGAGCATATGGGGTAATGGTCAGAGGCACACCGAGCTAGTTGCTGTAAGAAGCTTTTGCTATCTGTGATGACATCAAAATTTACACCATTTAAAGTATTTAATACTAGCTGTTGCCCATGACTTCGTCCGCGCGGATTTTATTTACTCCACACTGCTCCTCCCCTGTAGGTGATAGCGCGATAGTATGTAGCCTTATGTTGACCCGACCTGTTAGTAATATTCGTGCAAAATTTGAAGTAAATCCATGCAGTACTTTTTGAGTTTACCCCGGACATACATACAGACAAACAACAGACAGACAGAAAATTCTAAAAACTATATTTTTGGCTTTGATATCGATTGTAGATCACGCCCCAAGTATTCTTTTAAAAAAAATCAATTCAATGTACAGTTTTGACTTTCCTACGATTTTATTATATGTATAGATAATATAGTCAAGTGCTTTTGAGTTTTTTTTTATAAGATAACAAACAAGCAGCTGGGTCTCCTGATGGAGAGTCAACCATCGCCTATAGATACCAAAGGTGTTAATGGTGCGTTGCTATCTTGTGGCCATAGATATATACTCAAAGCTTGTAGCGATCTAAAGCCACATGCATAAGTTTACCCGCTACCTTACCCTCCAAACCGGAACACGACAATGACAAGCACTGACGCTATTGCGGCAGGAATAGGTAAGGCGGTGGTACGTGATCAGGGCGAGACAATGCAGAACTCTACCATCTAGTAGTCACGATGGTAGTGACTCGTATAGCCAATCAGTCGCCTTTTACGACCTGCCTGGCAAAATAACAGTTGGCCTATTCTTCAAAGGAGCCCGGGACCAAGACGAGAAAAATCTTCAGTGACAATCTTGGTCATAAACATGAAGCTGTGTTATATCTGGAGACAACACTTCTAATAACTACATGAAACACAACTTTTAATACTGCTATCATCTTCCAAGGTCTTACCCTCTCTTTCTAACATAATTGTGTAAAGAGAGATGAGGGGAGCTCATAGACAGAGATATAACGTAAATATTTGTTTCAAGTGATTAATACGGGTGCTAGCTCCATCTATACCTAATACTTCATGGTCATAACTAACATACACAGATGGGTTGTTTTTCGCGCCACACAAACGACCCGCTTAAATGCAGTAACTATAATTGATATTTAATATTAATAAGCTTATTAATATGTGCTTAATAAGCTTATTAATAGGCTTATTAATATGTGCCCCAGAAAGGCTTATTAATATTTAATATTAATAAGCCTTTGTGGGGCACATATTAATAACTAATTTCCCATAATACAGAGAAACCTAGTTTGGGAATTAGTGATATTTTTTGTGTAATACATAAGATGATTATCTGTGAAATAACTAAGATAATATTTATATTCTTTATTTCATATTTTCAAATTTGACACTTCATACTTTTCATTTTTTAAAATAGCGGCAAGGTTTCTCTTGAAAAATCATACTTACATATCTCTGAAAATTGAAAATAAAATATAATTGACTTTTTAGTAAAAGTATGTTTGAATTAAAAGAAATTAAGAAACGCTTAAAGCCATTAACTTCAAAACCGCAGAAATATATCGACATAGAAGAAATGAGTTAAGTACCGTGTGTGCAACATTTTGTGTAGTAGCCCCATCGACCACACAGCCCATAGACGCCTAATATTCGATTTTCCGTATTGAATGCATTCTGGCAACTAGCTGAGGTAAGACGAAGCGGGATTGCAACATCGTGATTGGCTAACTCAAGGCCACAGTGAAAGATAGTGATGTACAGAGGATCTGATTGGTCGACACTGATTGGGTATTGGCGCATCGACATTTACATCGGAACTATAAGTCAGATGTGTTGACAGAAGTCATTCGCCTGGTATTAGGGGTCTATGGGTTGTGTGGTCAGTGAGTAGCCCAGATAGAATATAACACAACTTTGCCCTACTTCTATAATCCTAAGACACCAGCGCGTTGTAAATTTTTGAAGCATGGATTCCAACATTTATGATAGAACCCATGTTTTCCCCTAGGAAAATTATTAAGAAAATAAATTATTTTTTTGGAACTGGTTTAATTTTTCGATAAAAAAGTTAAAAAAATCGATCAAACCTATTTTAACGAAAAAGAAAACTATTTTTATATAATTTTACTCGCTAAAAGTAATGGTTATATCGGGTATATTTTTGCTCTATACTAACTACAAAAAAAATGGCTTTGCGTTGATATCTTTTAAACTAGGTCTCATTCACATTCAGACTCGACTATTAAAATTTTTTTTTTATATGATAGCAAACAAGCAGATGGGTCTCCTGATGGAAAGAGTCAACCATCGGCTATAGACACCAAAGATGTTAATGGTGCGTTGCTATCTTGTGGCGAGGTCTAATGCCACATGCACAAGTTTAACGGCTACCTTACCCTCCAAACTGGGACAAGACAGCGACAAGCACTGACGCTATTGTGGCAGGAATAGGTAAGGTGGTGGTACCAGACCCGGGCGAGACAATGCAGAACTCTACCACCTAGTAGCCACGATGGTAGTGACTCAATAGCCAATCGGTCGCCTTTTACGACCTGCCTGGCAGAATGGCAGTTGGCCTATTCTTCAAAGGAGGCCGGGACCAACACGGCGTTATTATATTTTTATTATTAAGAATACGTTTTTCTTTTATTAAAATGAATTAAATTCAAAACAAAGTAATACATAAAAATAAGTACCATAAGAAAATTAAATGAATCTAATTAAAATGAAACTATTATTACATCGTCTAAAATTTTTAAGGATAAAGTGAAAGGCGCGCAAATATCTATACTGTGAAAAAAAGTTTCACTTTTACCGTGGTTTCATAAAACCACACAACCCGTTTTTTTATCAACGGAAATTAAATAATATAGGCAGTTTCATTTTTAGTAAAAATTATGTACTATTAAGAAAATTTTAATATTACAACCAAAGCAAATGAAAAGATAAGCAAAGTTGGGTAAATGAACTAGAGTAAACTGGAAATAATATAATTTTAACTACGTACCCAAATCTAAAACAAAAGAAATAAATAATCACGAGACAAATTATACTTACTGATCTACCCCAAATTATTTCCTTGTGTTATGGATGTTAGTCTATGATGTATTTCTATGTATTAGTATGGATGATACTAATACATAGAAATACATATATAAATACTGGAATATATTTAATAAACACCCAAACCCGGAAATACAGAATTAAAAATATTATGGAATTGACAATATACTCACCCAGGGGGTGAATTTACCCTCCTAGGGAAACTTTAAAAAAAAGGTAGCTGGTAAACTTATACCTACGTGTTTTTTTAATATCATAAGATAGCAAACAAACGGATGAGTCTCCTGATAGAAAGAAGCAATCATCGCTTATAGACACCAAAGACGTTAGGTGCTTTGCTATCTTGTAGCGAGGTCTAATGCCACATGCATAAGTTTACCGGCTAACTTACCCACCAAACCGGAACACGACAGTGACAAGCACTGACGCTATTGGGGCAGGAATAGGTAAAACGGTGATACCAGACCCGGGCGAGCCAATGCAGAATTCTATCACCTAGTAGCCACTATGGTAGTGACTCGCATGGCTAATCGGTCGCCTTTTACGGCCTGCCTGGCAGAACGGCAGTTGGCATATTCTTCAAAGGAGCCCGGGACCAACACGGGGGAAACAGCGGAGTGTGGCATTAAGACTTCGCTACATGGTTAGCAATCCACTACATCTTTGGCGGCTATAGGCGATGGTTGCCTTTTTCCATCAGGAGTGCTATGCGTTTGTTTGCTATCTAATGATATAAAAATTATGTACCATTTTTATCCTACAGGGATGGCAGGTTACCATTTCTGGTGTCTATAGGCTTTATTCAGAATATTTGTCAGCTTATTTTCTGTCCGATGATAAAGAAAAGTAATAAGTTACAGGCAAGGAACTTATATGTATATGATAACTGGAATTATTACGAAGCAATATTTGAAAAATAAAAATGTACTTTATTTCGTTACTCATAAAGTTGACATTTGTTTCTTACTGTTATATACATATATATATATATATATATATATATATATATATATATATATATATATATATATATATATATATATATATATATATATATATATATATATATATATATATATATATATATATATATATATATATATATATATATATATATATATATATATATATATATATATATAACTACGCATGACCACACTTATATATGGCGATTGGCCCTTTATTTAGTAGAAAGAGACACACTCCACCCATGTCGTGGTACTCTTCGGAACGATTTTGCAGCGCGTGTGAATATTCCGGGTAGAATGTAACTTCCTTAGTTACAGGTTAGAGGGATGGGCAGTGCCGCGCTCCCGGCTACATGGGTAGGTACCACCATCTTGCTTGTTTCTCCTGTGAAACCGCTTTGCTGTATTTCGGAGAGAAGGGCAAGACAGGCAGTGTAATTATACTGGCACCAAGACTTAACATCTTATGTCTCAGGATAAGCAACACATAAATGAGTTACTTGAGCCAGCTCCAGGTAAACTAGTTTATGTTAATGGGCGACGTAGACCAAGTGGTAAGTACCATCAGGTGGCACGTCTACCAGTTTGCCTATCCTACTATCATAAAAAATATTTAAAACTCAATACTAACCACGATTTTCTGAAAAGAAAAACAAAAAAAAACAATTGAGTACAATTATTAAAAAGCTAACTGATCCACGCAGTTTTGCCCTATCGTTATATTTATTAAGTCTTTCTTTTAGGGCAATGGGCCCACCTCTCGTTGCTACCACTGCAATTTCTATAAACCAGAATCAACAGCGACAACCTTCCTGATAACCACTGAGTTACGAGCTCAGGATGCCCTGAGGGAAAAGCTAAGCTGTCTTGGAACCCGCAATGAAATTATTCAGAAGTATGTAGGAGGAGTAGGAAAATACTTCCTGTTTCTCTCCCTTTTCAGCAAAAGACAGCAAAATAATAAAAGCATAAAAATGCTACGAAATGAGACTTTTACAATCAGGTTAAGCCTGATTGCTATTCCACCACGGAACTTTGGAAATTAGGGATCTACCAAAATGGCTTACTTTATTTTTCCTTCCAGTAGTAAGTATGACAAAATCAATTCAAATTATGTTTATAATGACATTATTTAAATAAGTACACTTATATAGGTACATGCAGTATGATATGGAATACGTTTTCGCCGTGTTGGTCCCGGCCTCCTTTGAAGAATAGTCCAACTGCCGTTCTGCCAGGCAGGTCGTAAAAGGCGACCGATTGGCTATCAAGTCACTACCATCGTGGCTACTAGGTGGTAGAGTTCTACATTGTCTCGCCCGGGTCTGATACCACCGCCTTACCTATTCCTGGTGCAATAGCGTCAGTGCTTGGCGCTGTCATGTTCCGGTTTGGAGGGTAAGGTAGCCGGTAAACTTATGCATGTGGCATTAGACTTCGTCACAAGATAGCAACGCACCACTAACATCTTTGGTGTCTATAGGCGATGGTTGGATTTTCCATCAGGAGACCCATTTGCTTGTTTGCTATCTTATGATATAATGTATAAAAAAAAATACTGAATTATTATTACAGATTTTTTTGAATGTTATTTGTTTTTCAATAAATCAGCCTAATTTTGTTAACAAATACTTTTTGTTGATATTACTAATTTCACACTTATGAAGTTGACTAAAGCGTTCCTATTCTTAGTTGGAACGCATAATAAAGGGTAATATTTTGTGATAGCAAGATTTTTCACTCGCTGCCAACATTGAAAGTTTCAGATCGTTTTTTTTATATAATATAAGATAGTAAGCAAGCAGATGGGTCTCCCGATGAAAAGAGTCAACCATCGCCTATAGACACCAAAGATGTTAATGGTGCGTTACTACCTTGTGGCGAGGTCTAATGCATCATGCATAAGTTTACCGGCTATCTTACCCTCTAAAGCGGAACACGACAGTGTCAAGCACTGACGCTATTGCGGCAGGAATAGGTAAGGTGGTACCAGACCTGTGCGAGACAATGCAGAACTCTTTTTTCTCCTATCCTTCATCTCATTCTCTCCTATGTTTCTCAGCTCTTTTTCAGTCTCATATGGAAGTTCATGGGTATCATTAGATTGTCTTTTAAAATGTCTTTCTAGTCTTATACATTCCTTCTATTTTTATTTGGCTAAGAGTCACAATTTTTTTTTCATTTCTTTTTTCACTTAAACACTATTAAAGTTTTAAATAAGATTTAATATAATAAAAGCAAATTCCACAACGCAACGAAATAATCTCAAAAGGGCGGCATTTCCCTCTTTATCCCTGCGACGCATTGCAGTCTGCCTTTAACTTAGCAAAGTTTGATCCCTTGGCTACCTAGTGGTATAAATAGATTTTGGACGTTGTTGATCGATATGTGGCTATAACACCAAAATGTATTCCTAGATTGTTTTTTATCAGGTTATTTTAACTGTCCCCCATTAAGAAAGCATATTTAAAGACGTATTCTCGTCAAAAATCTTAGTACCATTGATATAAAAAGGGAAGATATGTTATGCTCTAACATCGCAATTGCTAAACCTAAGCTCGGTCAGTCGAACGCAAAGTAATGCGACGAACGTAGCAGACTACGTTTCTCTCGCTTACTTTTGTATTGTACTATCTCACTAATACAATAATTTAATCTTATTTTCAAAAAAATTGTTTTAGCCGTACTTACTTATGGAAAGTAATCCCGTGTGTCTTACTTTTTTTCCTTGAGTGATTATAACACTGGCTGAATATACAAGAAGGTATTTTGACGCGTGTTTAATGGTAAAAACAGTCGGAAAATATAAGTGTATGATATGAGGTCCCGCGCGTGATTGATTGTCACCAATTGTCACTGTGTCCACGGACCTAGTTTTGTAGGACCAGACGCTGTGACTAGGTAACGTATCTTCCCTTTTTATCAATTATATCAATGGTACAAACATTCGTCTCCTATTCATCGCATTGTTCAATAATTGTCAAACTTACCGCAACCTGAAATTTATAACAATATTAATGAATAGAGGTCTTGTTATTAAGTGTTTATATATAAGATAGCAAACAAGCAGATTGCTTTCCTAATGGAAAGAGAAACCATCATCTAAAGATACCAAAGATGTTATTGGTGCTGTGCTATCTGTGTGGAATGTCAGTGCATAATTGTCTACTCGGTACTTTATTCTCCAAACTGGAACACGACAATGAAAAGCATTTAACACTTTTGCAGTAGGAATAGGTAAGACGATGATACAAAACACCCTCTACCACCTCTACCATCAAGTTGTCACAATAGTAGTGACACGAATAGCCAATTTTACGACCTGCCTAGGAGAACGGTGGTTTGCTTATTCTTCAAAGGAGCCCGGATAATAACGTCGTAGTCATTGCAGTAGAATGAACACTTGACTATCTATCTCTACATATGTATAAATTTTACCCGTTGGTCCCGGGCTCCTTTGAAGAACAGGCCAACTGCTGTTCTGCTAGGCAGGTCTATGCGATTGGCTATGCGAGACACTACCATCGTGGCTGCTATGTAGTAGAGTTCTGCATTGTCTCGCCTGGGTCTGGTCCCACCGCCTTACCATACCGCCTGTTCCTGCCACAATAGCGTCAGTGCTAGTCACTATCGTGTTCCGATTTGGAGGATAAGGTAGCCGGTTAACTTGTGCATGTGGCATTAGATCTCGCCACTAGATAGCAACACACCATTATAGTCTTTGGTGTCTATAGACGATGGTTGATTCTTTCCATTAGGAGACCCATCTGCTTGTTTGTTATCAAATGATAGCAAGCAAGCCTATATAAGGTTTCTATTGTATTTCATTTCATATACAAATCACATAGCAGAACGAGTGTAATAATCATAAACTAGCAATACCCGTACCAATAATTTGCTCTAAATAGGTATAGTAATTATCACTTTACAAAATTACAAAAAAATATTAATTTTATTTATTCTTTATTATAAACCTTCGCAATTATCAAAATCATTGAACTAAAACGACACTATACGAAAAGTATTTTTAGTTTATACCTACGTGAGTTGATATGAAATTGAACAAAAAATTTACTTTATACCATAGTATCGACCATGACGTAGCAATAACGACGATGGTTGACTCTTGCCATCGGGATACCCATCTGCTTGTTTGCTATCTTATGATATAAAAAAAAATCAAAATTTGACTGGACCTTTAAAAATGAACCTCTATATATTTTATATTCTACAAATCTATATAATTCAATAAGAATTGTAAAAAAAATCACTTACTCGTCCGTCCTGTATGCAAAACAGTGTTATTAATTACTATTATTGTTATTTGTAGCTTATTACAAATGCTTCTTTCAGATTATTCTAAACAAAGACATGGTTAATCATACTCTAAGCTAACAGAACACATTTATTCCCAAATTTGTAACAGAAAATAAATAACAATGCAATTTTTTATACACAGTAAAAGTGTAGCAACCCACTTCGATTCCCACTATCTCCGAAACTCTGTATCAGATTTTTACCAAATTAAAATGATACTATACCCTCCCCAATAAAGAAAAAATCGGTTCACAAATGACAGTTCCGAGGTTCTTTTTTTATATTATAAGATAGCAAACAAGCAGATGGGTCTCCTGATGGAAAGAGTCAACCATCGCCTATAGACACCAAAGATGTTAATGGTGCGTTGCTATCTTGTGGCGAGATCTAGAGCCACATGCATAAGTCCTCCTTTTGTGAGTTCAATTGAAAACAGAAACGTATTGTAGGTTTTTAACAATATTTAACTTAAAATGAAGACTAAAAATGTAAACTATTAAAGAGAAAACTACTACTAA
Source organism: Apodemia mormo (assembly GCA_036924255.1). Lineage (NCBI taxonomy): Eukaryota > Metazoa > Arthropoda > Insecta > Lepidoptera > Riodinidae > Apodemia > Apodemia mormo. Next base: position 13,638,323 of record JAUPFN010000030.1, read on the forward strand.
GATACTATTTTTTAACTTGATTTATATTAGACTAATCACACGTGGAGAAAATACTTACGGGCATCTATAATATCAATGAATAATTAAATTAAAAAATAACATTATACTAAAATGCTTCAAATAAAGAGCTATAAGTAAATTAAAAAGCCATTTATTTCTTACATATTATTATTATTACGTACTAGCGCAAAATATTGTAAAAAATTACCGTCACCTAAAAGTTAAGAAATGTATTCTATTAATTAACCATACTCAATTTTGCATATGATAATTGATAAGACTATCAATATCTTCTACTTTAGTTTACTTTTAATAAACAGGACTTATTAAAAGTATTAACTTATGTTTAAGTAACATTTTATTATAATTACTGATCAAATCAGGGCTTAAAACCGGTTTGAATAATACAGGTGAAAAGGTAAAAGTTTATAAAAGTTTCACTCTGAGCGTATTTGAAATGAGAGCACTTCATAAACCTAAATAAACCGGTTTAAGGCTGTTACGTTGTTGGACGACCTTGAGGTTTTCTCCCAGTTTTGATTTTTAAGCCATATATTGATAGTTGAATTTACTAAACTATAAGGGCTACAAAGCTAAAACCAGGAAATTGTTCGCCAAGCACAGTGCATACTAAATTGGAAGCGGCGAATATTAAAGTAATATTTTTTAAAACCTCTATAAACCGGTCATTTATTTAAAACCTCTATAGACCGGTTATTGATTTAAAACCGTTATAATTTTGCTCTATGAAAAAATCGGTAATTTTGAAGTTAACGTAGAGCCAATTCTTGACAAAACACTCCTTATGCACTTGCGCTGATTTAGGTTTAAAATTAACCGGTTAGCAAAAAAGCCCTGGATCAAATTATTATAAGAGTCTAGCTAATACCCTTTATTGAGAAAGTACATTAATACAAACTTTATAAGATTGTTCAAGACATTATTGAGTTATAATGGGACTTATTATATAGATTATCAATTGCACAATCTCGGGTTCTCACCATATATCAATTATTATTCGGATAAGCTGTTTTTGAGTTTTAGCTGGGTCTACAGAATGGCAGATAAATTATACTATCCATCATTGGCGCAATCACTTGGCTTTACCTAGTATAAATTTTTATCAAATCGTTCTCAAGTTATGTTAGGATATGTCCTAACCAGCAGGACAATAAAAATTAAAATGGTAAAACAATGCTACATATTTTTACGTTACAGCATAGATATACAACGGGTTTGGAATACCATTAAACTGCTTATATGTACGGTTTAAGAAACATTCTACTGTCCAATGTTACTTTGAGATATTTAATATTGGGATAATGTTTCTGAACAGTGTTAAAATACCTAACCTTCAGAATCTGCGCCTGCTTATGCTTATGCTAACGTATGTTTATGTCACCATTCTGATAACCGAATGGTGACATAAGCACACCTTTGTATTTTCTCAGGATTTATTTCAATACGTCTAGCCTTTCCTTATCCAGTATCATACCTAGGGCGTTGGCTACTGGTTTTAACAGGTCTAGCTGTTTGGCTAATCACCAAATTGATGATGATGAATGGTGAATTATTTTGATAGAATGGTTGATTAGAGATTAGTATTTTTCGCGAATACACTAGCAATAGCGTAGTTCGCCGCTCGCGTACAGGAGAACAGTAGCGGTGTCAGGATGGAGCCTTATGAGATACCTGATCCTGACACTATACAAAACTGAAATCGACGTTTTGATGGGTAGTATCGCAAGATGAACGCGAGTCTATCAGGCATCTCTACTTACATAGTATAGCTTTTAAAGTAAGCCATTCTTTCGTGACGTCAAAAATGTGTGCTACTGAGGTATTCCCTCAGCCCTAGAGAAACATTGGTTCTCGCTAATATATTTTTTGTGATTCTATACACTTCTATACACTTGGGGCGTACAAGAACGGAAACCTAAGTGCTCGTTTACAATAAGACCTTTTTCTAGATAAATTTTGAAGTCAAGACAGGGTTATACTTCCGTAGTTCTTGCCTAATGTGCTTGCTTATTAGGTAAAGAATGTTAACTACCAATTCTGTTAAGCAGTTTTGTCGATTCACCATTGATCCATACGTAATATTAAAATTATTTACTTACATTTTTCTGTAAATTTAAGCCAAAATGTAAATATTTCTAGAAACTGTTTAAATTCTATATCTGAATCTAAATCTCTAGTCTGAATTTTATACTTGGAATGCTCTTTAAATCCATGGTTTAAATTTCATCATCTGAATGTTTAGAAATCCACATATTTTTATTTATTAATATATGTATGTTCAAACAGTTAAATGCAAAACTTATAAATAACATCAATGTATAAAAACCCACATTTTAAACTAAAATACAAGTTAATGTAGCAGATTTAGACTTTAACAATATTATTTATTGTATAAAGTTTGATAAGCAAAAAAAATTGAGAAGTCCAAAATTGCATTTGCATACATAAGGAGAAGAACATATATGTGCAACTGAATATTTATCCAAACCAGAGTCTTTTTATTTTCAGAATCAGAATTTATTTGAAGTATTGAAAATTGGAATGGCATTTCTCGGACTAAGAACGCATTGAATCTTGGATCTTGTAATAATCAGAAAACAAACAAATCGCATTTACAAATTTCGGTAAAATAAATTGCCTGATTTGTAATAATAAACATTCTAACTCTTATGTGTTATGAAATTCAGACTTTTGAAAATCGGAACATCAAGTCTATACATATAATAAAATCGTAGGAAAGTCAAAACTGTACATTGAATATTTTTTTAAAAGAATATTTGGGGCGTGATCTACAATTGATATCGAAGCCAAAAATATAGTTTTTAGAATTTTTGTGTTTATCTGTTTGTCTGTATGTATGTCCGGGGTAAACTTAAAAAGTACTGCATGGGTTTACTTCAAATTTTACATGAATATTACTAATAGGTCGGGTCAACATATAGGCTACATATTATCACGCTATCACCTACAGGGGAGGAGCAGTGCGGAGTAAACGAAATTCGCGCGGACGAAGTCGCAGGCAACAGCTAGTTCCAAATAAATTATTTCGGAACATTTAGGTGTTCCCCTTGCGAAACACATCTAACTAATGAACTATACTCGGACAAAACAAAAGAAGTTTTGGCTAGTAGTAACATTCACTACTGCTGCTAGCTAGCTAGCTGCTAAAATACTGTTCAGTTGATTAAATACTAGCATAGTGCGAACTAGGTTTAAAGCTTTAAAAAGTAAATTTTTCTCATTGAGATTTGATTTTAAAACGTCCCAATTGCAGTATTAGCTACGATGTAGACACATATTTCGGATCGGACGGCATTTACAAAGCGGTAAATTAGAATCTGTAAACAGAAATTACAGTTCATATTTTAGTTCGTTCCACGACGGCTGCATGGCTACAATCGGCTTCTTACGAATCCACGACAGATAATCGACTCCGTTGGCATGTGTCTGGGTCTGTTCGGAGTCGCACGGCCGTTGTGGAATGTGAATAGAGACACAGAATACTGGAGACTAACTGAAGTCAATGAACATAAAAGTAATATTCGAGCAACGAACACATAAACACCTCTCACGGACGCGATATCTCGGAATGGTTCGGGATAGTTTGTTTCGTTTTTCGGACAGACAAATTGTTCAGAACAAACTGTTCCAAACCATACCGAGATATTGACACAGCGAGTAGAGTCATTTGAGTAAAGTATGTGGCCACAGCTACAAAATCTATACATATAATAAAATCGTAGGAAAGTCAATGTATGTCCGGGGTAAACTCAAAAAGTGCAGCATGGATTTACTTCAAATTTTGCATGAATATTACAAACAGGTCGGTTCAACATATAGGCTACATATTATCACGCTATTATCTACGGGGGAGGAGCTGTGCGGAGTAAACGAAGTCCGCGTGAACAAATTCGCGGGCAACAGCTAGTACCTAATAATACTACTCATACGGCTGCCGCAGCATGTATACGCATCGATTCCATCGCGTACCGATGCGAGCCGAAAGGTGTGAATCGTATCTTATTCATTAATCCATAATCACTTATGAATTAATGAATAAGATACGATAAGATGAATAAGCTAAAAACTAGTGTTAAAACATAAATGTGAGCTTCCTTGCCAAAAAACCTCATTGTCAAAAATGACTTACCTCAATCTAAAAACAAAAAAAAAACGAAGTAATATTTATACTTTCATAATAAATTCAATTCAAAAATCATTCGTAGAATTTTAATTCAAACTACTCTAGAAATTATTTATACAGGTTACTGGTAAAAAACTGTAAATATTGAGCAACTTGGTATTTATTTATCATAAATAGCCAGTAAAAATATAATAAAAAGGGAATATTGCTTAACTTCGTAGTAAATCTTAAAGAAATAGAGTATTCAACAATATGGTCACCACGGGGGCATAGGCACTTGCTTTGATTGACAAAAGCCGTGGCGGCAAATCTCTGTTTATAAACAATAAACTTCGATATCTACGATGACAGAATAACATTTTTATTTGAATTTTTTTTATTTTTTTGTTAGATCATAACTTAAGTACCAATTTTTTTACATATTCGTTACCAGAAACGACTAAATCAGTATTGAAACGGGGAAATTCTTTAATTACCTCAGAATTCGGTCAGTTATCAATTTGGAAAAATCTTTTTGAAAGAATAATAATAATATTGAATAGTATATTGTTTACCACCATAACGATGGGTCCTACGTATACTGGTGCAACCCGCAAAACAACGAAAACCTTTTTTTTTTTTGCATCACAAGCCTTAAAATTACCTTATATTTATCCTAATGTAGTAGAGTATTTGAAAATTTGTACAAAAGTGCAAATTTTTAGATACTTCCATTGATTCATGTCAAAATTACAAGCTATAGAACGTTAAATCCGCTCTCCTGTAAAGTTGTGTCATGGCATTTGTACTAGTTAGTATACGTAGGACTCGTCGTCTCCAATAAAATTATTTTAATAAACTTCAATGAAACTATTCAAAAACTATGGTCACCGCGCGGGTAATATCGCAGTAAATCACTGTTTTTAACAATGAACTTTGATATACACGTGCAGGTGACCGCGCTTAACAATTTTTTGAAGAATTAAGTCCTATTTTTTGCATATTTAGTATCGGAATCGAGTGATGGAAACCCTTCTTCAATATGTAAAGTATTTTATCAATCAACTCATGAAATTTACAATTCATCTCATATAAATTTGGTGATGATCTGGTCAGCTAAGATTAGAAGTCGGTTGTTGCAGTTTTACTAAGAAGTCATTATCAAAATTACTTCAAAACTGCTACACTCGTGTTTATTCCGAGTTCTAGTACGAAAGATCGAATCGAATTCGAGACGAGACAAGACTGACTGAACTAACTTCATCTCATATTGATGATCTGGTCATCTGTGATTAAAAGTCGGTTTCGCAGTTTTACTACGAAATTATTAACAAAACAATTTACAAAACGGCTACACTCACGTTTATTTCGAGTTCGAAAGATCGAATATCGAGCTATAACCATTCTACTCACCCTGATGAAGGACCTCATATACGCCCGAAACTAGTCGGAACCTACATCGATTAAACCTGAGTGTAGCCGTTTTTGATTATTTAGTTAATCACGTCTCACGAAAGGTTCGATATTTTTTTGAAGTTATTGGTTAAAATGTCGATGTTTTAAAATTTTGATATGTTACATCCACAACATGACTATTGACCATATCAAGTATCAAAATAAATCACGTAATAACTTACGAGGATCTGAAATAATTAAAATATATGTTATATTATGGACATAAAGTTTTATAGCAGATTTAAGGTTTAACAACACGTCGAAATTCGAACGTAAGTTTTACGAACATATAAGAAACGGTGTGCCGAAAAATTAAGAAAACATGTCATTTTTACGTTTTAGACATGATGGCAATTTTTTCGTGGGAATATATGTTTGTATCTTAAGTGATTAGGGCAATTAATAAATCATCACCAATTATTTCATTCAATTCACTTCATCCACTTCACTCATTCCATCAACTTCACTAAGTGATTGGATGTAAAACAAATTCACTCATTTCGTTCGTTTTGTTCGTTTCGTTCGTTTCGTTCGTTTCGTTCGTTTCGTTCGTTTCGTTCGTTTCGTTCGTTTCGTTCGTTTCGTTCGTTTCGTTCGTTTCGTTCGTTTCGTTCGTTTCGTTCGTTTCGTTCGTTTCGTTCGTTTCGTTCGTTTCGTTCGTTTCGTTCGTTTCGTTCGTTTCGTTCGTTTCGTTCGTTTCGTTCGTTTCGTTCGTTTCGTTCGTTTCGTTCGTTTCGTTCGTTTCGTTCGTTTCGTTCGTTTCGTTCGTTTCGTTCGTTTCGTTCGTTTCGTTCGTTTCGTTCGTTTCGTTCGTTTCGTTCGTTTCGTTCGTTTCGTTCGTTTCGTTCGTTTCGTTCGTTTCGTTCGTTTCGTTCGTTTCGTTCGTTTCGTTCGTTTCGTTCGTTTCGTTCGTTTCGTTCGTTTCGTTCGTTTCGTTCGTTTCGTTCGTTTCGTTCGTTTCGTTCGTTTCGTTCGTTTCGTTCGTTTCGTTCGTTTCGTTCGTTTCGTTCGTTTAGTTAATTTTGTTCATTTCTTTTCATTTCTTTCTTTACTTCTACTTGAATGAATCGTCTTTATTTTTAACTTTTAAAACAATCGTGTTGATGAATTACAACGATTAACACAAGTTGCTTAGAAAGGATAATACATCTTTTTCTGAAGCAATCTATATCTTTTTTTGATTCTACATCTTTTACAAAAGCATTATTTATATTTTATTGCAATTTAAGAGTACATACCATTGGTACACTGTTACTATTTGAGTTAGGTTGTGAGCCTCATATAATATTTTTTGCTGCTGTCATAATTATGCAAGAATATCAATCACTTTACCATAGCTTAATCTACCTACCTATATAGTTCATTAGTTTGCTAATGACATAATATAAATAATTTTTGAATGACTATAAAATTTTATGTAATAAACATTTACCTTTTTCTGTAAAGAAATGAAATAAAATGTTATAGTTAGAAGAATAAAACATTAAACAATATAATTTTTACAAAATACTACTTGCACCGTGCAACCCGATGCATTTTAAAAGATTTGACGAATCCCACGGGATTACCTAATTTTCCGGGATTAAAAGTAGCCTGTGTGCTATTCCGGGTCATCGTCTACATGTGTGCCAAATTTTTTTCAAATCCGTTCAGTAGTTTTTGTGTGATTGAGTAACAAACATCCATCCATATAAACATCTGTCCATCCAAAGATTCAAACTTTCATATTTATAATATTAATTAAAAATAATAATAATATAGATTAAAATGTTCAAAAATGTGCATGTGCATGCATGCATGCATGTGTTTTTCATATAATTAAATACATTGTATAATAAGAGCCCAGTCCGGTCGTCAAAGGCATTGTCAGGTAGCTTAATAAAGACTAGAAGAGAAGAAGATATGCTATTATTTTGTGGAAATATATAGACAAATTTTTCCCGATCAAAATAATTAATTTTAAATAAAATTTCAAATCATACTATGATAACGCAAATGCCAACGAAAAAATATTGCCAAACGTTGGACGATTACGACATCAAGGAAGGCCACTCTTTGATGTTGTAGCCGCCCAATGTCTATGTCTTTAATGTCTTGACGTGGTATTGTTAAAATTAAATTATTCGCTAAATTTAAACGAAACTGAAGGGTAAATACAAACATTTTAAAACTCTGTATGTTTTTTTTATAAATAGAATTTTTTGAGAATTACGTCAACCTACATTTATATGCAACTTAAAAAGGGCATATGCCCCTCGTCACACAGTGTTATTTAATACACTGTATACAACGACTAAGTATTGTAAAAAAAATTTGACTGCGACCCGCTCAGAAAAACATAATCTGCCTTCTAGGGCAGTAGAATAAATATTATATATGGTCTGTAACTCTCAAAATTATGTCGAATCTAAAAATACCTCGTAAATCATAAGTTTGAATCCATCAACCCATTTAGCTTTTAGAACATACCAAAAAAATGTACATACAGACAAAAAACCATAACTTTCGAGTCGAGTAATAAACAATTATTGTACCAGTGTTATTCGACATTTCACCGCAGGGGCGGAGCGGGACGCATCGAACCAAACGTAATTCTTTCCAAATGCTACTCATTTGTTAATAATCATAATTTTGAACTAGAAATTATTAATCGCAATTCATCATTATTATGTAATTTTTTAAATTAATTAGCTGTTGCCAGCGACTACGTCCGCGCGGAATTCGATACTCACAGCACCCGGCCGCTAGGTGATAGCGTGATAATATGTAGCCTATATATTGACCCGACCTGTTAGTAATATTCATGCAAAATTTGAAGTAAATCCATGCAGTACTTTTTGAGTTTACCCCGGACATACATACAGATAAATAGACAAACAGACAAAAATTGTAAAAACTATATTTTTGGCTTCGATATCGATTATAGATCACGCCTCAAGTATTGTTTTAAAAAAATATTCAATGTACAGTTTTGACTTTCCTACGATTTTATTATATGTATAGATACTCAAAACACGAAGAAACACTGGCGACGGCATGCAGCGTGTCGGACCGCAACGTATTCACCGAAATCTGCCACGCAAAAATCCGCCCCGCTGTACCCCGCCGTAGTGCGCGATAATTCATATAAAATGTATGGCAGCGATTTAGGGTAATTTTTGCGATACGGCTTGATTTGTTGCAGACCGCCTCGGTGTGCTCGATTTTTAATTATACAAAATATAATTAGAAATATCGAGCCGTATCCCAAAAACATAACCTCTATATATTTATATGTTTTTAATTATATAAAAAAGGCTTTACAAAATACATAATGATTAATAATATCAAAACGCATTGTCATTTAGCACGTCACTAAAATGTTCTAATTTTCTACTTTTATTTACTACACTATAATTTAAAAATTCATAGTTTACCTTGTCTTAATCAATTATATAAGCAAATGTATTAATATACTATCTGACCCGGCAAACGTTGTTCTGCCTTTTTGACTACTCTTATTTTTTCTATATTTTCTCACCTTTTAAATCTTCCCTGGACTTCAACAATTAATTCAAAAACAAAATTAGCCAAATCGGTTCAGCCGTTCTCGAGTTTTAGCGAGACTAACGAACAGCAATTGATTTTTATATATTATATAGATAACAGAAGCGGCGCATGCATACAACCTTGTGAAACTCTTATTATCGACATAGGTCATGTATATTATTAATGAAGTTTGTTGTTCATTTTCTTTTTTATAAAATTTTAAATGTTTTAAAAATTTTTTAAATATATAAACGGGTCAAAAATTCGTACATATAAAGAACTTAAAAAGTCTGCTCGTGACCACGGTCAATGTAAATTGGCCGAAACTTCGAGCTTAACAAGTAAGTTCTGTATATGTACGCGTTTTTGACCCGTTTATATATTTTTAAAAATGATAGTAGAACGCGTTAGTTTAAAAGTTCATGTTTTAAAATTTTATAAGACTGTGTTTTTGAGTTATTATGAGTACACCTATAAATAACAACTATTAAAAACACTTACATAAGTCTGCAAAAAATGTAACTTTTATCAAAACTAAGATAGCAACGCAACATTAACATCTTTGATGTCTAAAAGCGATGGTTGACTCTTTCCATCAGGAGACCCATCTGCTTGTTTGCTATCTTATAATATATATATATATATATATATATATATATATATATATATATATATATATATATATATATATATATATATATATATATATATATATATATATATATATATATATATATATATTATATAAGTTACAGTGGTAGGAACGAGAGATAGGCCCATTGCCTAAAATAAAAAAAGTACAGAGTTTTTATCCTCCTAAAAACTCCTTATAGAAAGCATCAACTATAGGCCTATAATATAGACACCAAAGGTGTTAATGTAGCTGCCCATGTGGGGAAATGCTACTGTCCCTTGCATAATCTCACCAGCTATCCTACCCAAACACGGCAGTCACAGGCATCGTCGATATTAATGTGGTTTTACAGCGGCGCTTTCGCCAACGCGATCATCGCGGTAATCATCGCGAGCCACCAGCTTTGCATATCTTAGATCTTTACACAAGACGGATCCGAGGGGGGCAGAATCATGGGGGTCATAACCCCCACCCTATGCATGGGGTTCAGGTATGTATTTATTGGAAACAAGGATTAGAATCTATCTTGACTGAACTTCAAATATGTGACCCCCCTGACCCGAAGACTGGATCAGCCCTTGTCGTTACACAGTTTAACCAACACGCGTGGATGGCGATGGACGACGGCGTTGACGGCGAAGTGATAAGCACCAATGCTATTGCGGCAGAAATAAATATGGCGTAGGTAACGAGCCGAGCCAAGACTCCCCACCCCATGTCCGTACGGGCTCCTTTGAAGAATATACCATCTGGTGTTCTGCCAGGCAGATTGTAAAAGAATTGCTATGCGAGTAACTACCCCGTAGCTACTAGCCTTACCTATTCCTGTCGCAATAGCGTCAGTGCTTATCACTGTCGTGTTCCAGTTTGCAGGAAAAGGTAGCCGGTAAACTTATTCATGTGGCATTAAGATCCCACCTCAAAGATATCAACGCACCATTAACATTTTTAGTGTCTGTAGGCGATGGTAGACTCTTTCCAACAAGAAAGCCATCTGCTTGTTTGCTATTTTATGATATAAAAAATACTTTCTAGATAAAAGTCACGATGATATTCGTAGTAATATCGCTAATGACTATTAACATTGTCGGAACTGCAAAATCGCATTTTTCTGTTTTTTTTTTCTCGTAAAACGTTTCTAAATAACCAAGTCTATAATCAGATGAAAAGAAAAAAAAATATTTTATGCGTACTTTTTAAATTACTTTATTTAATTAATGATGTAGTAGCCTAGTCATTTTATAAGACGCCTGGTAGTGAGGAAATGGATCTATTTTTCAAAAAGAAACTCGGATTAATGGTAGGGAAAAATATCAATTAAAATTGAAATTAAATTAAATTAAAGATAATTAAAATTGTAAGAACTTACCCCCTTCTGTAAAAGCGTATTATATTAATTATTTTATAATGTATATATATTTTTTAAATTTAGACTAAATAACTAAGATGTTACATTTTCAAAATATCCAACAATTTATTGTTTTTTTTTTTTAATTTCATCAGCCATGCCATCCCACGAACAAACATTTTTTTGATTTGACGAGCTGTATTTTTGTAAACTTTGTTTTGACGAGACATCTTTGCTATCTTCGAAAAACCTCGAATTGGGTAACTAATAAAGTTATGGGCTTCGAAAATTTTAATTCAGTGAAGGAAAAATATTTATTAATAACAATAATTCTTTATCGACTTTAATCGCCTGTAGAATACAATAATAATTGAAACACAAAAAACAACTCTTTTTTATTTTATATATACATATATATATAAAAAAAGTAACAAACAATTTAGTTTCATGAATGCTTATTATAGCTAGATAATCGAAATAAAAATTGGTAAAGAGCGTGTCGGTCCACGCGCAATGTAGGGTTCCGAAGTTGCCCATCACAATAATGCGGACTAAGAATAGGGCCTTTATAGTTTCACACTATGAACATTCAAGCTATTCAACGTCAATGACAAATATATACCCGCACAGTTTCATCGCTTATAATAACTTCTCAAAGTACATTTTATTAGTTGGTCGACTATTACTCAAAAAGTTGCATAGTCTTAGCTGTGATAGTTTTCCTTTTAATTTCATTATATTTAGTACTACTATGATTTTTTCCCACCCCCAAAACCAATCATTTAGCATACAGAGGGGGGGGGGGGGGGGGGGCTAATTTTATGTTAGAGTCAAACCCCTTGACTGTAACATGTAATTAGCAATTATAAGCTTAATATTTTACAAACGAATCCCTTAATCGAAAACTTGTTTTTACAAACCTACAATAATTTTTAAAAACCTATCCAACGATATCCCACACAATGGGGTACGTGAGAAAAAATTAACATCCCCACTTTACATGTAGAGCTACCCTGAAAAAAAAATATTTTTCAAGATTTTATAATATCACTTTTTTGAGGTAACTAATATGTATATTCGTGACAAATTACAGATTTCTAGTAATAAGGATCTCTAAGCTATCGTGCGGACGGACGGACATATCGAAACTATAAGGGTTCCTAATTTACTACGGAACCCTAATAAAAACGAATCTAGTTATTTTGACCAGACGATAAATAATGAAGTCATTGTTTCTTAAAAGAGCAGAGTGAAGTAGTTTCGGATGTGATGTGGGAGCGAGTTCCAAAATCCTATAGCAGTGATTGTAAAAGAGTAAAAATAAATGCTGGATAATTCCAGCATTTATTTTTGCATGGGAATACATAAAAGCGTGGAAACAGTTAATCGGTATGGAGAACTAGGTGGATGAATAAACTCAATGTTATTTTAAGTAATGGGGTGTTAGAGGGTAGAAAAGAATATTATACAGAAGAAAGAAAGAAACAACATGAGTGTTGGCCTTCTTGGCCAACGAGTTAGGAGTCATTTAATATATTCTATACTTTCCATCGTCGGCACTTAGTGAAATTTCATTGTTATTAGACACTTTTACTATTCCACTTGTACATAAATTTCACTTTTACACAATTTTTATTATATTACTCGACCGGTTTCACTTTTTAAAGCATCTTCCGAAGAATTTTTAAAGAAGATGCTTTAAAAAGTGAAACCGGTCGAGTGATATAATAAAAATTGTGTAAAAGTGAAATTTGTGTACAAGTGGAATAGTAAAAGTGTCTAGGAGTCATTTAAATTGAGCTTTGTATGGAGATACATGGCCATATTTGCGCAAGCCAAAGATAAATCGAATACAATGATTTTTTAATCGCTCTAATTTATTTAATAACTTATTTTGTGGAGGCGATAGCCGCATGGGCGTACCGAGGGGGGGAAGCAGGGAGGGGCAGCTGCCCCCCTACGGTTGCCTCCCCTATCCCAGAACCTAGGTATGCCCATGGGTAAACGTAAATTTAATTTTATTTTTTGTATATAGTCAGCGAACAACAAAATATATCTTAAATGATAAAATATTTTAATTAATATATGACCTCTAAAGTTCTCAAATATATCGGAATCATTCAGGCCATGGATCCATGAATCCGAAGACACACTCGCACATGCACGCATGCATGCACCCACAAACGCACACATATTTAATTAAATTAAAATGTATTAAACTTACTTTATTGACATTTTTAGTTGAAGAACATGAAAGAGAATAAAAAAAATATTATTATAACTTAATGAGAAGCAATATTCGCCATACGCATAGCAACGCACCATTAACATCTCTGGTGTCTATAGGCAATGGTTTATCTTTCGAATTCGAAAAAAATTCGCCAAAAGTAGCCAAAGTTACTCCCTATCACGTCAGCTATCTGCCAGTGAAAGTCCCGTCAAAATCGGTCCAGCCGTCCCAGAGATTAGCCGGAACAAACAGTCAGACAGACAGACAGACCGAGAGATAGACAAAAATTTTAAAAATTTTGTTTTGGTATATGTATCGTGTATAAATCCATTTGCATTTAGTAAAAAGCGGTTACTTTAATGTTACAAACAGACACTCTAATTTTATTTATTTGTATTTATTATTTTAAAAAAACTAATTTTATTTATTTTAAAAAAAATCAGACTTACTTGAAAGCGAAATAGTATGTTATACAACTAAGCGAGAAAGTATAACATTGTAACATTTAATATTATCACCCGAGCCGAAAAAGAGGATGATAAAAACACGGCCATACATTCTCCCGTAGTAGGTATACTATTTTTTTTCAAAGCTCATAAATTATTTAAAATTATTAAAATTAAATTTATTTTGAATTTGACACTTAACATTATAAAAAGCTTATGATATTAAAATATTGCTTGTATAAGAAATTTAAGGCATGCGTAGGGCACGTGTTTTCTTCTATGCATATCTTTCTTCCATTCAGACAAGATAGATTCAATTTAAACCGGAGACAATGTAATATTTTTATCCCTGAAAGTAAACTTTCCACAGTTCCAAGTTTTACATAAATATGATTTGTGCGTACTATGCCTATTTCTTTCAAAAATACATTTCAATGCTTAATTTAATGCGGTCAAATTTAAAGTCTTGACCTATAAAATAAAAGCAAAATTTATCTACCCGAGGATTCATTAATTTTTAAAGCAGTATGGTATTTTGTGACAAATTAAATTAAAAAGTTAAAATAAAGTAAATTTTCTTACGGCTCGGTCCTAAAAATAAATAAAAAATATAGAAAAAATTATTAAAATTGTCGTCTTTACATACTTAAAAAGAAAAAAGTTTAAAATACAAAGTTATTTTAAATTATAATGCATTCTTATCGATGCTCATATACTTTAATATATTTTATCAATCAATTAATAATAATAATATCGCCAGACAAATTACATTAATTGATCTAACTCCATAGGAAAGAAATTATTTGCATGTGATATTGGACGATACTAATACATGAAAATACATAAATAAATATTCAAATGTATTTAATAAACACCTAAACCCAGAAATACAAACATCTATGCCCAACATGCTACAGTTGCATTTGCGTCTATTGTCACAAAGCTTCGTGCAATGACACGATAAATGCAAATGTGACCTCTAAATTTATCATGTCATTGCGCGAAGCTTTGTGACGATAGATGCAAGTGCGACCTTACTACAGAAACATGCCTTTACGTAATGGGCATAGATATTGCTTATGCCTGTTGGGAATCCAACCCTAGCCTCATTGATGTTTATAGTCAGTAGTGATGATTGTAGTCAGATTCGCTAACCATTCGGCCATCGGGGCGGTACCTAATATTAATTTCTACTGATTTTTATAAAGGTATATGATATAATGCTACATTATTATTATCATACTAGCTGTTGCCTGCGACTTTGTCCGCGCGGACTCCGTACAGCACCTCTCCCGTAGGTGATAGCGTGATAATATGATATGTTGACCCGACCTGTTAGTAATATTCATGCAAAATTTGAGGTAAATCCATGCAGTACTTTTTGAGTTTACCCCGGACATACATACAGACAAACAGATAAACAGACAGACAAAAATTCTAAAACCTATATTTTTGGCTTCGATATCGATTATAGATCACGCCCCAAGTATTCTGTTAAAAAAATATTCAATGTACAGTTTTGATTTTCCTACGATTTTATTATATGTATAGATAATTAACGTAAAGCTAATATATGTTTTGCTGCCAGAGGAAATACAAAGTACACTCCAATCAATGCCTCTCATTTAACACTTGAATTATAAGGTTAAGCCTGGATGTTCGAGTGGTTAGCGACCCTGACTACGCAATTAACGGGGCTCGGGTTCGATTATTTTTTAATTATTTTTTTTTATTAAAACAACTTATGAGTATATTACATCCTGAAGATGCTTTTATTATTTTACTTCTATACATATATTTTTAATATATTACTTAACAGGTTTCATCTTTGAAATTTCCTTCAGGATTTAATATACTTATAAATATATTATATCGTAAACATATATTTTTACATAGTACTCAACCGGTTTCACTTTTTAAAGCATCTTGAAGATGTAAAGAGATCTAAAAGTTGAATATATTATTACATCCTGAAGATGGTTACTTATTTCAATTCTAAACATATATTACGCAACCTATTTCACTTTTTAAAGCATCTTCACGAGTATATTACATCCTGAAGATGTTGAAACCGGTTGAGTAATATATTAAAATTATATGTTTAGAAGTGAAATTAAAATATAAGTGCAATAGTAATAGTGTCTAATAACAATGAAATTTCACCAGGTGCTGACGATGGAATGAATAGAAGATACTTAATAATTAAACTTACTGTAATCTGAAAAAGGATATCAGAATAGAAATTAATTTAAGTGATTTATACATTGTAGAAATCAATATTTTTCGTAATTGTGCTAGAAGAAAGTTATATTTTCACCAATATCATAAACAACCATCCTTCCACACTTTCGTATTTATATATAATAGTTATTAGTAAGATAACCTTATTACAGACTGCATATTCATTGAGGTTCTCCTTATTTTTCATCGCCTCTGTGGTCTAGTGGTCCAGCGTTGGCGTTGACCACATGAGGTCCCGGGCTCGATTCCCGGGTCGGGCACAAAAAAAGTGTTTTTTCAGTTTTCTGAGAAACACAAGGTTGCCCGGGATTGGAAAGTGCCCGGTTGACGATAGGCTTGCCACCTATCACATTTGTGGGACCAAGTATCTTCGGCTAATCGTGGGTGCACTTGTTGTACCTCTGCCTACCCCTTCGGGGATATGGGCGTGAAGATACTTTCTCCTTATTTGAATTAAAATCAAAAAACCTTTTTTTATTTATTTTTTATTGTCGATCGTTTGAACCTGTCCTTACGGGCAGTCTCCGATTGGGGCGATGCTAATCTGTAGGGCTACTCTTGAAACTATATATTCAATTATTGGATTCGGCGACAGCGCCACACAATGTGGGCAATATTGGTTTCAAGAGTACCGTTTTTTGACGATATTCGAAAGTTATTGTTTTTATCAATATTGGTTAACAATTTATACTGTTTTCAAGAGTAGGTCTACTGGTCAAGTCAATGCGACTAAGACCCAGGCGTCTCTATTCTCCGTTAAACGGAGTCCATTCCACCTATCTCCGTCTTTCCAGTGTGTGTCTCTTAACGCTAGACATATTTAAATAAACATTTTTAATTATATATTTTATACGTACCGCATTCTAAAAAAGATATTTTTCGTCAATCAACACAAATTTTAAATAAATTTTAAGCTGATTTTTAATACGTAAAGTTAATCCAATAGAATAAGTTTCTAGCTTAGTTTCCTTGTTAAAAAGGTTATTTTAAGAGAAAGATAAACCAACAAAAAGCAGACTCTTATATTGTAAAAGTCCATGACAGTAGGCATGTTAGGTAGTATCATAATTTGTATGTGATTTGTACAGCGCCACCTAGGGGTAAACTTGTTTTATCACGTTTACCACTAGGTGGCGCTATACAAATCACATACAAATTCCTAGTAAACTCCAAACGCACTAACGATCGAATGCGAAAAGAAAAACTCACACTTAGCACTCAGGTAGCCCACTTGTTCCTATACTAGCGGATTTTACAATTTTTTTTCGTCATGGTAAACCCATAAGTATGAAATGTAAATACCAACAGAACAAAATGGGCAGCGTTTTTTAATGACATGGGCGTTTACACTTTTAACTCTTTAAAAAAGCATTATATTATATGGAAGCCTAGGTGGCGCCCATGTAGGGGAAGGAATGATCTGAGTGTTTGAGGGAGGGAGGAGGGAAGCTGTTTAAAGAGAATTAAAGTTTGCTGATTAGCTGTCTCAATTTCAGCTATATTTGACGCTTTCTTTAAAAAAAGTTTGCTTTTTTATGTTATTGAGATAGGCAAACTGGCAGACGTGCCACCTGATGGTAAGTAGTCGACGTCGCCAATGAACAAAAATGGGATACCTGGGCTAGTTCCAGCCCAGGTATTACGGGGTATCACGGGAGAAATAGGCAAGATGGTGGTACCCGTGCAGCCGGGAGCGCGATCGATTCGAAGTGCCCGGTTGGCGATAAGCTATCCACCTATTACATTGTGGGATCAATATCTTCGGTGGTGCACTTGTTGTACCTCTGCCTGTTCGTTCAGGGATATGGGCGTTACTACTTTTTTTAAGAGATTTTGATCCTGGTTTATAAACCAGGTATACCTGGAACCTTCAGAATTAGTAATTAATTAAATAATTAATAAATTATAATTGGGTGTGTGATTTTTTAGTTTTTTTTATATCATATGATAGCAAACAAGCAGATGGGTCTCCTGATGGAAAGAGTCAACCATCGCCTATAGACATCAAAGACGTTAATGATGCGTTGCTATCTTGTGGCGAGGTCTAATGCCACATGCATAAGTTTACCAGCTACCTTCCCCTCCTTCTTACGCTATTGTGGCAGGAATAGGTAAGGCGTTGGTACCAGACCCAGTCGAGCTGATGCAGAACTCTACCATCTAGTGTTTTTTATGTCAATAGATATCAAAAAAAGCAGTATATAATTTGGAAAGAAATAAAGAAATGCGTTGCGTTGCCATGCGGCCCGCTCCGCCTTTTGCGGCTCATCTTAATAGTAATGAAACCCAAGAGAGGATTTTGAGATTTACTCAAATGCGTCAGATTAACACGGGAAAGATGCCTCGCATACTGTTCAGGCTTTTGAACAAATATAAGCTTTTTATTATATGGTGACAGGTAACTAGGGCAGAAAAAACAAAATTCCGATAACTGCAGTTTGTGGAAATTGTCAGATTATGTATGTTTTTCATTATTCTTACATCGTATCGTCTAAAATAGGTAAAAGAAAATTCAGACGTGCTCGAGTATATCAAGGTAACGTTTTCTTTGCAAATTTGTGACTCTCCCACTCCCTTACGCTACACTTGAATCAGCAGATTTTCTAAATTTTAGCTGGCAATTAACCCACCATACCTTAATCTGACATGCTTCAATGTTTCCATGTCACTGTTTTTCATATTTTTCTTTATCTGCGGATTTTATTCCCATTGAAATGAAAAACATTATAACCTTTTATTTTTCCTATAATTTAAGCTACAAAATCCAATAAGTCCCTACGACGTTCGAATACTACACTTTTAGCATCTTGGGCTATTGTAATGTGTTAAACCAGTAGTTTTTGTGACGATACGCCCTGCCTCGGCCAGTTGAAGCCCGTCTCTATGTACTCGATCCTTTGTAGGCGAATTTTGTGTGAACATTCATCATTCTTTCATTAAAACCACTATTTATCTAAATATTAAGGGAGTACATTACCGGTGGCTGTAAAACAATAAATAAATTTCTGTTACACAATCACATCAATAAACGAGTAATTATTGTTTAAAAAAGTTTATATCTAAATATTTTCCTCAAAATTTCACAGACATTTCGATATTTTTTGTAAGTTTTGGGTTATGACACCAATAAAGCTAAAACATATCTATAGTTCTAAACTGAAAATTTAAATAGGCCCCGATACAATCCATATATTTTTATACTCTTTGCAATCCTGTTGCTGTTGTTGGCATGGGCGTACTCAGGTGCTGGACCAGGGGGGGGGGGGGGGGGGGTGGCAACCGTAACATATTAAGGCTATATATTTTTTTAAATTTACAAATGTAGATAGTTTGTATAGAGGTAAACAAATTCCAGGGGGGGCATCTGCCTCTATCTGCCCTCCTCCCCCTCTCGGTACGCCTATGGTTCTTAGGTTCAGATGTTATTGGGAACAGTACAAGCGTAAGTACCTTTCACTTGAGCCACTCGACAGTGAACTTTTTGTACAGACATTTTGTAATAGGTATAAAAATAAATTAAAATATATTACTTATTATAGGTTTTTATTTCTTTTTTTCCTGTTTTATTTTCAAGAATAAATAAAACACGTAGATACGTCTGCCACAGGCAGTTTTTAGTGCATAAGCTAAAGTTGATAACCCTAGCGCGACCGCCGAGCGTAGGCAAGTGAAGTAGGTACATAAGTTGACCTCTGATGATGATGAAATATGTATTACTCAAGCGGTTTCACTTTTTAAGTATCTTCAGGATGATGATATACTACTCAAGCGGTTTCACTTTTTAAGCATCCTCAGGATGCTTTAGAATTAGGTTGTTTTTAAATTGATTAATATCAATTTCAATTTCGAAATTAATTGCAATTTCGAAACTTTAGAGTAGAGGACTCATCAGAAAAACCATCGAACGTGTAGGACAGAAGTTTCATCGTGTTTTCCATAATATAATCAAGCGATTAAAGTCAAAAAATAATTATTGTTATTCATAAATATTTTTCCATCGCCGATCAAAATTTTTAAACACCCCTAGCTTTATTAGTTACCCGATTCAAGATTTTTTGAAAATAGAAAAGATGTTTGTCTCGTCAAAATGAATCTGCAGGCCTACTCTTGAAAACAATATAAATCTTAAACCAATATTGATAAAAACAATAAGTTTCGAATATCGTCAAACAAACAGTACTCTTGAAACCAATATTGCCCGCATTGATTCAGTATAGTAACGACATAATTATTGGAAATAGATGTCATCGTTACACGCCATGCTAGTGTTACAAGTGAAAATTTTAGGTAGGTACCGTTTTAAACAAAATAACGAATAAAAGCAATAATGAGTAGTTCCAAAAAATTTTCGGAATCCTTGTGACGCTGCGCCGAATCCATTAATTTAATATAGTTGTACAGAATACGAAATACTTCAAAATTCATTAAATATTCATTTAAAATTGAAATCGGTTTTCAAGAGTAGCCCTACAGTTGAGTAATATATCAAAAATGAAGTGAAATTAAGGTACAATTGCATTGTTAATTGTGTTTAACTTTGATTAGCATCCCGTAGCATTCAATTTACTAATCACTAGCACTAATCAAGCGACAGCTTTGCTTAACACTTTACACCTGCATCAAACACTCGCACTGGCACTAATTAAAGTGTAAATGGGGCTTAATAGAAAAATACAAATTGTTCAGGAAAAGTAAAATAATATTTTTTAATCTTTGTTCCGAAACTAAATTAGTTTTGAGCAATTTTGTATCGCAAATAAAAGCTAATTTCTCGAGCTATCTTCATATCTAGGCTATATACATTATTTTTGAATCTCCTGCCAAATTTAAATTGGTGGCTCAGATTTACTAGGTGGTAGAGTTCAGCATTGTCTCGCCCGGGTCTGGTACCACCGCCTTACCTATCCCTGCCGTAATAGCGTCAGTGCTGGTCGCTGACGTGTTCCGGTTTGGAGGGTAAGGTAGCCGGTAAACTTATGCATGTGGCATTAGACCTCGCCATGAGATAGCAACGCACCATTAACATCTTTGGTGTCTATAGGTGATGGTTGACTCTTTCCATGAGGAGACCCATCTGCTTGTTTGCTATCTTATGATATAAAAAAATAACATGAAACTAAACAACTTTTCCAAAGAAACATGGGTCGAAAAATTTAAAAAAAAAATTCGACCCTCCCATAGAAAACTGCTCGATCACTGTGATCACGTGGTCGATTTCGTATGGAAGCTCTAAATTTTTTTTGACTTTTCGACCCGTGTTTCTTTGGGAAAGTTGTTTACTTTCATGGTCTGAACCACCTATTTAATTTTGACAGGAGATCCAAAAATAACCCTGTATATACACTTTCTTACAAAAGTATTATTTTTTCGAAAAATTTCAAAACCGTATTATTAGATTATATAAAGTTATATAATATTTTCATATCTTTGTCAATACTCGTATCAATAGAAATATGGAGAATCATGACCTCTAAGTGTTGAAAAATTATATTTTATTATTTCCGTTTTATTTATTTTTATATTATATTTCCGTTTTATTAATTGTTCGTATAAAAATACAGTTGGCGTATTTCGACTTTTGTATCAAATAAAAGACACCGTTTGTTAATACTCGTATCAATAGAAATACGGAGAATCATGACCTCTAAGTGTTGAAAACTTATATTTTATTATTTCCGTTTTATTTAATATTTTATTAATTGTTCATATAAAAGTACAGTTGGCGTATTTCGACTTTTGTACCAAATAAAAGACACCGTTTGTTAATACTCGTATCAATAGAAATACGGAGAATCATGACCTCTAAGTGTTGAAAACTTATATTTTATTATTTCCGTTTTATTTAATGTTTTATTAATTGTTCATATAAAAGTACAGTTGGCGTATTTCGACTTTTGTACCAAATAAAAGACACCGTTTGTTAATACTCGTATCAATAGAAATACGGAGAATCATGACCTCTAAGTGTTGAAAACTTATATTTTATTATTTCCGTTTTATTTAATATTTTATTAATTGTTCATATAAAAGTACAGTTGGCGTATTTCGACTTTTGTACCAAATAAAAGACACCGTTTGTTAATACTCGTATCAATAGAAATACGGAGAATCATGACCTCTAAGTGTTGAAAAACGTATAACATAAGAAACAGAGTAATAACTTATTATCGGAATATTTGCGGCCATTGATATACACTTTTCCATTTAGAAAGTTCCTTGTCTCTAATCTTCATGCAACAGTTTAGCCTACCTTGCTTTGGATGACCCTAATTGTATAACCTACTAGCTGCTAGAATAAAAAGTAACATATGTGGTATTTCAGGTCACCATCTACCTATGTACCAAATTTCATACAAATCCGTTCAGTACTTTTAGCATTTCCCTCGACACTTTTTGCCTCGCACTACTTTGTTGCGGAACCAATTACCGGCAGGGGTGTTTCCAAACGGATACGACTTGGGGGCCTTCAAGAAAAGAGCTTACCCATTCTTAAAAGACCGGTAACGCAACTGCAAGACCTCTGGTATTGTGGATGTCCATGGGCGGCGGTGATCACTCACCATGAGGTGCACCTCCTGCTCGTTTGCCCCCTCTTCTATAAAGAAAAACAAACATTCATCCATCCATCTATACATCTAAACTTTCGCATTTATCCGCTCTTGTAAATTTAATATAGATTGAATACATACAGGAGGTTCCTAGAAATATTTTAAGTAATTAGTTTAAAATTAAACATAAATCGTTTTCCATACAATAACTAAAAAAAAAACTTTAAAAAATGCAATTTTATTTTATTAAAAAAAATATGTAACAAAATATGTGAGTGAATGTGTTTTCTTTCATAATGTACTTATTTAATATATATATATATATATATATATATATATATATATATATATATATATATATATATCGTAAATTTTTTATGTCGGTATCTAATAGCAAACAAAAAATAACTGTCCTGATGGAAAGAGTCAACCATCGCCTATAGACACAGAAGATGTAAATGATGCGTTGCTATCTGTATGGCGGGGTGGTCATGCTCATGCTACAAGCATAAATCCACCGGCTACCTTATCTCTCAATTCGGAACACGAAGAGATTCCACATCCATTAGCCATTAGTCACATCTGACATGATGTTTCTTGATCAGATCAATGATAAGAAATCGTTTGTCGATATGATTAACTTAACGCGCGACTACTTCATTAAATGATCAAATTTATCATCTTAAAATAGTTACATTATTTTTTTATATTATAAGATAGCAAACTAGTAGATGGGTCTCCTGATGGAAAGAGTCCACCATCGCCTATAAACACCAAAGGTGTTAATGGTGCGTTGCTGTCTTGTGACGAGGTCTAATGCCACATGTATAAGTTTACCGGCTACCTTACCCACCAAACCGAAACACGACATTGACTAGCACTAACGCTATTGCGGCAGGAATAGGTAAAGCGGTGGTACCAGACCCGGGCGAGACAATGCAGAACTCTACCACCTAGTAGCCACGATGTTAGTGACTCGTATAGCCAATCGGTCGCCTTTTACGACCTGCCTGACAGAACGGCAATTGGCCTATTCTTCAAACGAAGCGCCTCCTCTATCTATCGATAGAGGAGGCGCTTCGTTTATGTGTCAACATAGTGGCGCTCCTTACCATGTGTTATTTAACGAAAACTGTTAAAAGGACTTTTAATATTTTCTAGCGTTCCTAATTTTTATAAAATATGTATATACTTAAACACATTAAGCAAGTTACTAATATATTCTGGATTTTTATAAAATATCTTAAGGACATCCAATTTTCACGATATGGCGTTCGTAGCGTTCCTAATTTTTATAAAATATGTATATACTTAAACACATTAAGCAAGTTACTAATAGTAATATATTCTGGTTCCTAATTTTTATAAAATATGTATATACTTAAAACACATTAAGCAAGTTACTAATATGTTCTGGATTTTTATAAAATATCTTAAGGACATCCAATTTTCACGATATGGCCAATCGTGGATAACAAAATCGTGAAATGTTAACAATTTAACCATCTAGTCAATTTTAGTTGCCCATATCAGGAAATGCCATTATTTCATGAAATTCTAGAGCATTTCATGATGTTGGCAATTCTGGGATCTGGCCACGACATATATATTATTACAAAGATAAATAATAGATAAATAATTTGACAACATACCGCACTATCTAAAAACAAACAACTCAGTGAATGCGGCAACTCAATATTGCAGTGTGTGTGACATGACAATGTGCAAATGGATAACAGTGAGTCGCAACCGGTGAAGCTGTAACAGCCCATAAGGCTAACAGTAATTGCCTGTATATAGCGCGCAAATCTATTGAGCGACGGCTGGTATTGAAACCGGTTTCTTATCGGTACGAGCGCGGCGTGCTAGGTCTGTTTAGGCATAAATTGCTTCACTATATTTTTATATTAATAGATGTTAAGATAGTTAAGAGACTTATTGTAAACAAGCCTGCGGACAAACCTGCTGGTTTTTGCAGTGCTTGAGGGATAAATGTTTGATCTTACACTTTTTGTTTAAAATAAATGAAAAAAAAAGACATTCCGAAAAAAAAATAACAGTAAGTAGTGTGCTCTTAGAGCTTGCATTGTCATTGGTCCGTTCCGTTAGTTATATTGTTCTGTGGATTGGTCTGACTGAATCGGGTATGCCAGTTTCGCCGTAGTATTTGTTGCCGCATCGTTGCCGCATCATGCCGCATTTGACAAGTACGTCGGTGGTATCTGGTCAAGCACAGCGGGACCTTATAGAGAATTATTTATCTAAGCGAAATAAATTTTATCTTAAAATAACAGAAAAAATAATCAATGTTAATCAATCCTCATAATAACGACAACAAAAATAATAATCAACGTTATCAAATCTCTTTATTAACTCTTATCCTTATTTTAGCAGTTACACACACACACAGTTAATAATAGTTTATATAGGTATTATTATTAATATTAATATTAAAATATTGAATTATATGCAATATTTTACCGATATCTGAAATAGAAAACATAAATATTATATCATTTATAAACCTTGAATGAATGAATGAATGAATGAATACTCTTTATTGCGCACCAAATTGAACAAGATAGATTATGTAAAATACTTATAGCTAATAATTATGTATATAGTGGGTACACAAAGGCGGTCTTATCGCTAAAGAGCGATCTCTGCCAGACAACCTTTAGGTAGAGGAGATCTTATAATTAATATATTTTAGGTTATTGTCTAGTAACTCCATATTAAGTCTTATCTAGGTTCAAAGTTCGATTACAGGTGGGGCAAAATGTTACTGTTAATTATAAAAAAGTATACAAGTATTAAAAAAAATTAAATCAACTTCAATATCTGCAACTATAACTTATAAAAACTACCGAACCTATTTCGTAAGTATTTGAATGTCTATTCTTCAAAAGGAGCCCTTTTGAAGAACAGACGGCCTGCCGTTCTGTCAAGCAGTTCGTAAAATAGGAACTATTGGTAATACGACTCACTACTATCGTGATTGCTTAGTAGCAGAGTTGTGCATCGTGGTACCATTGAAAAACGCTCTTTTCAGGGCTCTGGCGTACGAGTGCGAATTATCTTACTACTTTTTGAAATGCACTTACATATATATATACATATTCTATGTTCATTTTATAAACGTATTTGTATTTCATTAAAATATTGCTGTAATAAATTAATTTCCGTTACACTTCTTTTATGTATTTATTTATACTTTATTTATACTGCCAGCTTTCGAGAGCGCTCAGCGGGGTTTGGCTGACACTGAAAATCAGCGTTGGGATAAAAATCTCAACATCAGCTGAGTGTTGACCATTTTGAGACATCACACCACTCAATGCAGTTAACGTGGACATCAAACGCTAGATTAAAATAAATAGACTCTCTGTAAGTTCTAGATTATTCTATTTTATTTATGTATGCCTAATTTGTTGCCTTTTTATATAAAATATAATACACATAGTCTATGTTTACTCCACTAGCGTTTTTATATGTACCACTCTGATTTGTTCATAAATATATATTTTTTATTTTAAGTTTTTTGTATTTGGTGATATCTTTTTTTTTATATATTGTCAAATACCTAATTATTTTGTCTTGTTTTGTGTTTTTATCCTTTGTATTTTATTTTGCTACTGTATGTGTTAATTACTGTAAGTGTTGTGGTGTATGTCTTAAATAAACGATTTCTATTCTATTCTATTCTATTCTATTCTATTCTATTCTATTCTATTCTATTCTATTCTATTCTATTCTTACCTATTCCTGCTATAATGACGTCAATGCTTGTCCCTGTCGTATTCCAGTTTGGAGGGTAAGGTAACCGATAAACTTACGCATGTATCATAAGATTAACATAGCTGACAGCGTACAATTGACTGACTTGAAGCTGTATTATATGTGTAGGCAACACTTCTAATATCTACTTGAAACAAAACTTCGAATACTGCTGTCACCTTCTGAGTTCTTACCATCTTTTTCTAACACAGCTTCATAAAAGAGATAGCGAGACCTTATAGACTGAGATATAACGGAGGTATATGTTTCAAGTGATTAATCTGAGTGCTAGCTTCACCTTTACCTAATACTTCATGCAGGGCCGTCTTAGACTATGTTGGGGCCTTTCGGCACACAAGAATTCGGGGCCCTTTTGGAATGTAAAGAAAGCAAATTATACAATATTTTTCCACTATGTTCTGCTTTAGTAATCCAATATATCATCATACTGCTGTTTTTTTATTGTGATTACGATAATAGTTTTTTTCGAGATTTCTGTTGAGCAAAATCTTCTATTAAATCCTCAAATTCAATTTTCTGAAGAATATCATTTTCTATGACAAATTACTTAACCATTCTTGTAACATTGTTGTTTGCAATTCATTTTTTATTCTCTTAAGCTACGAAAATGCCTGACCATAATATTTTGATATTAAATGTAAGAGAAAATGCCGAGCCTTTGGGGCCTTCTGAGGATGGGGGCCCTGGGTGCCCTTATGGTAAAGACGGTATTGACTTCATGCTACTGACATCTTTACTATCAATTGGCAATCGTTGTCTATTTTCATTAGAATGCTTTCTGCCTGTTTGCTCTTTATGGTATAAATATTGTTGCTATGTGTAATTAGACTGAAATTCAATCCTCTTTTGATATTGTTGATGTGAAACATCCTTAGATGAAGGAAACTACACCTAGATATGAAATAACTGAGGGAAAACCGTATAATTTCATCCCGAGTAATGGCGGACTTAAGAACAGCTGTTTCCTGTCCACATAACAATTGATAAATTATATTGCAATTGGGCATGCTACTTTAACAATAAGTTTTTATTTTAGATTTAAGGTACAAACTAAAATTATAGAAATATACAAATAAACGCTCAAATCAATTTAATATGTTGTAAACGAAGGGTTATTTGACATTTTACGTTCATTGACAACCTATTTTAGTAATGGCGTATTGGCCGCAAGCTGTTTAAGGTGACGTTATTTTGCTAAAGTTCCATGCCCTGCAGCACCACATCAGCAATAGAGTCAGCGACTACACTTGGATCATCCAGCGGGAAGCACAACCGCCCCCATGGGTAGGACGGAAAAAAAGACCGCATCCCGTCCCAATCTGCTGACCTATAGTGCCATACGCGACGACAGCCTGCTAAAGGAGGCCGTGATAGGCGCGAAACCGGCACTTTACTCCGGATCAGGCAGTGGTCTGACGAACCAAGTGGGACGTCCACAGATACCTGATAATGGTCCGGATGAGAGGTCAGCAGAAGGTCCAACAGTGAAGGCGTATGGTCATCCACATCGGGAACTCGCGTGGGCGAAGTTACCAGTTGTGTAAGACCATACGCCAAGGCAAAATCGTGAACAGACCTCCCCGCATGATCGGTGGTGCGCGAGCCATTTGGCGTGGTGGGCATTGAAATCGCCCAAGATCACGATCTCTGCGGAGGGGGTCTGCTCTAACACGGAGTCTACAGCCGTTTGTAAATGCTCAACGAGCCGGTCAACTTCAGTATTCCCGCTATGGGACCTGTATAGGCACGCGTAGCTGCGTGGATGGTCGTCGCAAGCTACGCGTAACCAGAGGATGGATAGGTCCTGACCTTCAAGTTTGCCGAGGCGCCGGTAACAGATATCTTCTCTGACGTAAGCGCACACACCAGCCCGCGGTACAAAGGAATGTTCCAGTTTGTACCCCGGGTAGGAGAGGTAGGAAGTATCAGCCGGAGAAGATATCTGTGTCTCGGTCAAGAAGAGCAAAGCTGGCTTCGCCGTCTCGAGATAGTAGTGGACGGCGTTCAAGTTGGAATGAAGCCCCCTAATATTACAGAAATCCACAGTAAGCGTGGTAGGGGGTGTCATGGCCTTCTTGCTTTGTCTGCCCCGGACAGGATTGTTTGTGAGCGCAATTTTGCCCCCCCCAGAATACGCAGGGCAGCCTGAGCATCCGTGATCTAGCTGAAATCCAGAGCACGGATGCCCAGAGGGGGATTCTCCACTGCTGGTGCAAGTGGTACCCCCCTGGGGTAGATTCTGTTTTAATTGCGCATTCATAATGTACGTGGGGGGGGGGGTAGGCCTCCGGGACTCTCACAAACCGAACGAAACGCAGCAGCAGGGCTGCTACTTTACGTCGGTGTTAAGTGAGAGATTGGTATGTCCCCGGGCGTGCCGGCCTATTCAGTTGGAAATGCAGTATGGCACTACTACTAATTTGGTTGACTGACTGCACCAGTGTTAAATAATTTTTGTACAAAAATTATCCCACCAGTGGGCGATGGGGTCGTCACGTCCCTACGCCGGAATTATTTGATGACCTTATTTCTTTAAAAAAAAACCTCAATATTTTGTTTCTAAATACATATATTTAGAACGTGGTCCCACGATCAAACTTTTTTTTTTAAATAACAAGCTGATTTTTTTAAACAATTACAATTTTTGTAAACAGCTTCATTTGGACGAGACAACCATCTTTACTATCTTCGAAAAATCTTGAATCGGGTTACTAATAAGGATAGATAAAAAAGAAAAGTTTAGAGTGTCGAACTAAGAAAAGTTTTCACTTTACGTGTGGGACAATGTTACCCTTGAATTACAATAATAATTAACAATTCCGCCGGATCTTCTCCGTGTGTGGCCGCGTTCCGATCCGGTAGTAATTCTGAAAAATCGATACAATTTATAGTTTTAAATGTAATATTATGTAATGATATATTTGTAAATATTTGCACACCATACATATATTGGTAGAATATGTCGATAACTTAATTCATTTTTAACAACTTGTAACACCCATATTCTTGCAAATAAATATTTTCTTTCTTTCTTTCTTCTTTCAAGCTGTTGTGAGAAAATTAGGTTGTTTTTAAATTGATTAATATCAATTTCAATTTCGAAATTAATTGCAATTTCGAAACTTTAGAGTGGAGGACTCATCAGAAAAACCATCGAACGTGTAGGACAGAAGTTTCATCGTGTTTTCCATAATATAATCAAGCGATTAAAGTCAAAAAATAATTATTGTTATTCATAAATATTTTTCCTTCGCCGATCAAAATTTTTAAACACCCCTAACTTTATTAGTTACCCGATTCAAGATTTTTCGAAAATAGAAAAGATGTTTGTCTCGTCAAAATGAATCTGTAGG
This sequence comes from Apodemia mormo, assembly GCA_036924255.1. NCBI lineage: Eukaryota > Metazoa > Arthropoda > Insecta > Lepidoptera > Riodinidae > Apodemia > Apodemia mormo. The sequence goes on from JAUPFN010000030.1 coordinate 13,668,048, forward strand.
CCTACTCTTAAAAACAATATAAATCTTAAACCAATATTGATAAAAACAATAAGTTTCGAATATCGTCAAAAAACGGTACTCTTGAAACCAATATTGCCCACATTGATTCAGTATAGTAATGACCTAATTATTGGAAATAGATGTCATCGTTACACGTCAAGCTAGTGCTACAAGTGGAAATTTTAAGTACCGTTTTAAACAAAATAACGAATAAAAGCAATAATAAGTAGTTCCAAAAAAATTCGAAATCAGTAGGGCTACTCTTGAAAACCGATTTCAATTTTAAATGAATATATAATGAATTTTAAAGTATTTCGTACTCTGGAGAAATATATTCAATTATTGGATTCGGCGACAGCGCCACATGGATTTCGAAATTTTTTGGAACAGCGTATTATTGCTTTTATTCGTTATTTTGTTTAAAACGGTACTTAAAATGTTCACTTGTAACACTAGCTTGACGTGTAGCGATGACATCTATTTCCAATAATTAGGTCTTTACTATACTAAATCAATGTGGGCAATATTGGTTTCAAGAGTACCGTTTTTTGACGATATTCGAAACATATTGTTTTTATCAATATTGGTTTAAGATTTATATTGTTTTCAAGAGTAGGCCTGCAGTTTGGCGCTGTCGCTAAATCCAATAATTGAATATAGTTGTCCAGAGTACGAAATACCTTAAAATTCATTAAATATTCATTTAAAATTAAAATCGGTTTTCAAGAGTAGCCCTACTGTTCACAAAAAATCAGCTTGTTATTAATAAAAAAAGTTTGTTCGTGGGACCACGGTCTAAATATATGTAACTAGCTGTGCCCGCGACTTCGTTCGCGTGGGAAACAATCTAAAATAAAAACCCGCATAGTTCCCGTTCCCGTGGGATTTCCGGGATAAGAACTATCCTATGTCCTTTCTTGGGTCTCAAACTATATTTGTACTAAATTTTATCCAAATCAGTTCAGCGGTTTAGCCGTGAAAGCGTAATTGACAGACAGACAGACAGAGTTACTTTAGCATTTATAATACTAGCTGCAGCGTGCAGCCCGCTGCATTATAAAAGTTTTTGGCGAATCCCGCGGGATCACCTAGTTTTGCGGGATAAAATGTAACCTATGTGCTAGTCCAGGTCATCATCTATCTGTGTGCCAAATTTCATTCAAATCCGTTCAGTAGTTTTTGCGTGATTGAGTAACAAACATCCATCCAAACATCCATCTACACATCCAAACTTTCGCATTTATAATATTAATATAAAATAGTATGGACTCTAGGTCTAATTGTATTCATTTCCTATAGCTTATTTTTTTTGACAGACCATCCTTTCACATAGTTTTTTCCAAAAATTTATTTCAATGTTTCAGATAAACCAGGCGTCCCACGACGCTAAAAAATATTTTTTTTTTCAAAAACAAAATTATCTTACCGTATCCTGAAATGAACATAATATATATTGTTAATTTTATTTGGAGAAAAACTCAAAATTTTAAAAATAGGGTGTGCACGTACATAAGATTTTTTTTTATTATCGATAGGCTCGCCTGATGGTAAGCTGAGGCCTAAAGTGGAACGCGCTTCCCTAACAGGTACTTGTTCACTACAAGAAGAGTATATTATGTGATTTTCTAAAACACACAGCGTTGATATGAAGAAGCTGATGTGAATATGCCCACAAAAGTAATTGTTTATGGATAAACTTACCACTTTAGTCTCTGATTTCTACTTATCTTTATCTGTCACCAGCAGGCAACCTCTTCTGTTAAGGGTGCTGTCATATTTGTCAATTCATAGCCTTTGTGAAATTTGCCGCGAAAACATATAATATTTTTAAAGTGTTGAATTTATTAAATTTTAATTGTTAATATTCTAAAACAGCGTTTTATAAACACACAGTGTCTTTTTTCATATTTGTTTTCTAGTATAAATACGTAAGTATTAAAAATGAGTGCTGAAAATACGGAGTTTGAAAATAGAGATGAAATAAACTCGAAGGTTGATGCTTCGGAGGAAGATCAACCTTCAGTTAGATCAGTTCCGGATGAAACTTCATCTTCTTCATCTTCGGAAGATGAAGAGGGTATTACTTCGCCTCCGCCAAATAAGAGACGTATATATAGAGAGAATAAAGTATCATCTCGTAAGTATAAACATAATATTCAGACAAGTTCCGACCCACGTGTTGATCATTTAATTCAACAGGTAGGGTATATATCCCAATACTTAACGCAATTATCTCCATTACCATGTGTTAGTCAGAATATTTCTGAGCAAGAAACTTATAGCTCCATTCCATCTACATCCAATTTTTTGACGAACCCTACAAGTTCGCACAAGCTTTCATTGGGTGAGTTAGGTACAGAATTTGATGAAAAAACAATTATTCCACCAGCAAACACAGAACGATTAATAGAAATAAATCACCTTCAGAAATTTGACACACCTGCTTGGAAAGGAATTCGTTACAAAAAAGCCTTGCAAACTTGTCTCGCTAGCCCAGGGTTTGTGGGCCTTAAACTTAATGAAGAATTGTGTCATTTTAATAAAACCAAAGATTATTTAGCTTCCACTGAACAATTATTAGCTGGCTTATCTAACAATATGTTAGAACAAAGACATTTATTAAAAACAGGATTACAGGCATTGCTCGACTGGGTTTCAGCAAATCCAAATAATTTAAATATCAACACATTATTTGATAAAATCACCAATACATTTGGACCAGGTTCAGCTTCTTACAAAAAGTCCGAAGTTGCTATGCAAATTATTTGTGGTAAAAGAGCAGAGTGTATTGAGGTCAGACGTGATCGCCTTCTGAAGGAGATTGAAAATACCAATTTACGAGCAACACTGCAAAATATTCCTCCTAGTCAGGAATATCTTTTTAGTCGTGATGCTTTACAACCAGTGATAGCATCATTAGGTGGATCTCAAATGTGGCTTAATACACCAGCTTATATTAAGGATAGAAGACCAGCAAACACTTCACATTTCAATTCTAAAAAATCATACAAACCACATAGTAAGGACTACAAACCCTACAATAAAACACAAAATAAAGAAAACAAATCTGTTAGAAAGCAAAATCCCAAATATAGAAACAATCAGCCCTTTCGTAGAAATTACTCAACAAATTTCAATAGCACCATCAGCAAACAAAACTGACAGATTATTCAAGGGGGGTTGTCTGAAGGATTATGCACATCTGTGGGAGCAAAAAGGTGCCAACAGCTATATTCTAAAATTAATAACTGGTGGTCGCATTCCTTTTTTAAAGAAACCTCCCCTACAATATCCAAACAACCATGTTGTAAAACGATTTGCCACCACTACAACTCCAGATATGACAAACATGATTCTTCAGTTAAAACAGGAGAAAATATTAGAAACACCATCCATAATAAATCCAGGTTTCCTTTGTCGAATGTTTCTTGTAAAGAAGGCAGATGGAGGACTGCGGCCTATTTTCGACCTCAGAGGTCTGAATTCTTATGTAGCAGTAAAACATTTTCAACTAATTTCTCAGACCAATGTTGCAGAATTTTTACAGATGAACGATTGGTTAGTGAAAATCGATATTCACCAAGCTTACTTTCATTTACCAATCTCAGAGGCGCACAGGAGATTCCTCAGAGTAGTTTACAACAAAGAAATACTACAGTTAACTGCACTACCTTTTGGCCTGTCAGCAGCCCCAAGAATGTTCGCCACAGTGACAAATTGGATCGCGGAGATCCTACGAGCAAAAGGTTTCCGTTTACTAGTCTATTTGGACGATTATCTCCTTGTGAATCAAGACCGAACTACACTTATTTCTCAAGTTGCGGAAACTTTGAGAACATTGGAAACCCTTGGATGGAACATAAATTACAAAAAATCCATCCTGGAGCCATCTCAGGAAATAGAATATCTTGGTCTTGTGTGGAACTCCCAACAGAATCAGATAAAGCTCCCTGCAAAAAAGGTAATAAAAATAAAATCTATAATAACCAAGATGTTGAACTGTGGAAACAGTTCTCTAAAAGAAGTGCAGAGTTTATTAGGTTTGCTCAATTTTGCAAATTACACAGTTTCCAATAATAAAAAGGAATGTCACTCATTTCCTGACATCAGATGCAGCGGATGCAGGTTGGGGGGCCCAGTTAAACAATTGTTACCTCTCAGGGCAGTGGGCTCCTTACCAAAAAAGTTGGCATTCAAACATGAAAGAGATGTATGCAGTATTCGCAACTGTAAACAGTCATCGGAAGACACTAAGGAATGCACACATACATGTACAGTCAGACAACAGGACCCTGGTTGCATACCTCAGAAACGAAGGAGGAACGCAATCTCTTTCGTTGCTGAAGTTGACAACCAGGCTTCTGGAACTCACAGAACGGTTAAACATAACTCTTTCAGCCACTTATCTCCCTTATCACTTGTCAAGAGGTCGCAAACTACCAGAGTGGCATCTACTACCCCAGGCTACAGAAGCCATTTTCGAAAAGTGGGGTGTCCCAGACGTAGACCTGTTTGCTTCCAAAGATTCCGCTGTGGTTCCAAAGTACGTCACTTTAGATTCCAGAGATGGTACTGCAATTTTTTGCGACGCTTTCAGTCAACAATGGGACTTTCACCTGGGTTGGGTATTTCCCCCACCCAGCTTAATACCACGAGTTCTAGCCCACTTGAACAATGCAAAAGGGACTTACATTCTAATAGCACCAGAGTGGACCAAGTGCTTCTGGTTACCGGACCTGAAAATGCGAACAAAAGCAGTGCCACTACCAATAATGAATTTGCGGAAAGTTCTAATAGACCTAACCACAGGGATTTGCCCTCCTCAAGTGGACAAATTATCTCTTCTAGCATGGAAACTTACGGCTGGGCCGACAAGATTACCCACTGGTCTTTAGATGAACAAGATTTACTAAAGAGTAGTTGGAGAAAATCCACTTTAATGACATACAACGCCCCCATTAAAAGATGGTTGTTATGGTGTAACCAACACAATGTTAATCCAAAAGCACCTGAAGATCAAGAAGTAGCTAGATTTTTAGCAAAATCATATTTAGAAGATAAGTTAGCATACAGAACCATACTCTTACACAAATCAGCTATTTCAACATTCTGTGCAGCATCAGGGATAGATTTTTCAAATAGATTCTTTACCAAACAAGTTTTGAAAGCAATCTCTCTTGCAAAGCCAGATATACAAAAGTCACCAGTATGGGATACAGGAATGTTATTTCATTGGTTAAAGAATTCAATAAATTCTAGATCATTGTTTGAAATTTCTAGACGGACAGCCTTAATACTTCTACTAGCATCAGGTCGTCGGATTCATGATCTCACATTACTTGATATAAATCCTCAAAATTTGGTTTACACAGATGATGATATAAGTTTGTGGCCAAAGTTTGGCTCCAAAACAGATTCAAGTACTCACAGACAGTCAGGTTGGTTGTTGCGGAAACATCCAGACTACAGAGTTTGTCCTGTTTCACACATTAATGAGCTTATAAATAAGTCTGAAAATAGACGATGTGCAGATAAAAATGTCACTAACCTTTTTATATCACTATCTGGTAATTTAAGACCTGCATCACGAACAATGATTGCAGGATGGATTCGGAGCATTTTTAAAGATGCTAACATTGATGCCCCACCAGGCAGTATCAGGTCAGCTGTAGCCTCTAGAAGTTGGTTAGAAAATAGACCTGTCCAGGAGATATTAAATAGAGGAAATTGGAAAAGCATTGAGACATTTAGAAAATATTACTGTCGTCCAGTAAATAATACAGATAATACATGTTCTAGTGTTGATTTGTTATGTAACAACTTTTCTAATATATAATCACTTTATCCTTTAGCAATTCTAATACTAAAGAATAGTTTATAGTAGGTATATGTTCCTTGTTAATTTGATCTCTTATAATTTAGTACATTTAAATTATTTCTATTGTTGATTTTATGATTTTATTTTAGAAGTTTAAGAATTGTTATATTTTTATTGTTTTGTTTTTTGAGAAGTGAATAATAAAATTATTTTAATATATTGAAATATAAGCTTAATAAGTCTTACATTTTATGTTCAACATAGCCTTTGTGTTAACACCAGCAGATACCAAACAAGTCTTCATATCAACGCTGTGTGTTTTAGAAAATCACATAATATGACTGTTTTGAATTCCAACAAAACAGGTATTATGTGTTGAATAAAACACACAGCGTTGCAGCAATGCTCTTGCTGGTGATCTGAAGACTCTATGAATTGACAAATATGACAGCACCCTTAACAGAAGAGGTTGCCTGCTGGTGACAGATAAAGATAAGTAGAAATCAGAGACTAAAGTGGTAAGTTTATCCATAAACAATTACTTTTGTGGGCATATTCACATCAGCTTCTTCATATCAACGCTGTGTGTTTTATTCAACACATAATACCTGTTTTGTTGGAATTCAAAACAGTCATATTTTGTTGTATCGAAACAGTAACACACAAAAAGTTCAGAGATTAAAATATTTAAAACGAACATAAATTTTTTGGTTCTCTTTTTCGATAAAACTTCCAGTAGTGCGCGGTAAATTAAACTGTGGCATCGAATAGCTTTTGAACTAAATGACTAAATGAAAATTTATAAATAATCTTAATTTTAGAGCGTATTATGAGATAGCAAACAAGCAGATGGAAAGATCCTGATAGAAAGAGTCAACCATCGCCTATAGACACCAAAGGTGTTAATGGTGCGTTGCTATCTTGTGGCGAGGTCTAAAGCCACATGCATAAGTTTACCGGCTACCTTACCCTCCAAACCGAAACACGACAGTGACAAGCACTGACGCTATTGCGGCAGGAATAGGTAAGGCGGTGGTACCAGACCCGGGCGAAAAAATGCAGAACTCTACCACATAGTAGTCACGATAGTAGTGACTCGTATAGCCAATCAGTCGCCTTTTACGACCTGCCTGGCAGAACAGCAGTTGGCCTATTCTTCAAAGGAGCCCGGGACCAAAACGAGTTTAGTGATTTTTCGTATAATAGACTAAAGTAACAATAAGACTAACAATAAAAATCAAAAAGTGCAAAAATGATTTTTTCTTTTTATTCTTACGAAAAAAAGAAAAATGCGATGCGGACTACCTTAATATTAATAACAAAGTCTCAAACTTTAAATCTAACCTATATTTTGAGCCTGTTTGCAAAAACATTTTTTTCTTTTTTGAACAAAAAAAATTAATATAGAAAATATATAGGTATACTTATAACACATTTTATGAATACCTGTATAATATACCGGATCTTTAATATGGCTTGAAGTAATAAAGGTTAATTTCAACATTCCAAATAGAAAAAAAATGTTTTTTTGACTGATTGCTCACATTTTGTAAATGCCACTGTTTGTTTTTATGTGTTTATTTTATACTTCTAAGTCTAAAACTAAAAAAAACTAATTATAAGTCAAAACTATTTATAAGTCAAAACTTGCTATTGACCTTTTTTCTGTTGTCTTCTTATTTATCGACATTTTAATTTTTCCGAACTGTGAGGTTTTTCCTTCACTTTACAAAAAAAGATACTTCCTCATTAATATACTAGAAAATATACAAAAAAACTTACGTCAACCTAAAAAAATAAAAAGTTGAATGACATGAAAAAACATGTGTATTTAATTACGCACGTAAGAAATTATACTTCTTGGCGTAACAAAATAAAAATAGCTAAAGATTTCATCTCGTATGCCACATTTTTTTTTTGTTTGTAAAAGGAATTATAAATTATTAACAAAATAATATCCTATTCAGCTCCTTATAAAGTGTGTAAAACCCGTCTAATCGTCAAATATATTTTTGGTGGCCTATTAAATAAAGGGTTTTTCAACATGCACTTTATTTTTCAATATAGTCGCACGGGAACTACGTGACAGTTTTGACATTTAGTTTTTTTTGGAATATACAGTGTGTAAAGAAAACCCTGTTGGATAATTAAAGGTGTTATTTGGTACCGTAATACGGTTACATATGTGTAATTATTTTATGGATATTAATTAATTAGTTTCCCCAATAAAAAAAATTAAATAGTTTTTCATGCATTAAGTATGACAACACCTACAAATAAGTAAATTCTATTATCAAAGCATGCCGCGTAAGTCGGATGCTACCAAAGGACACGCGGCGCGTTTTAAAGTTCCTTTGTAAAGCCGAAAAACAAAAAACAAACAAACAAAGTGCGAAAGCCGCCAAAGCGGACAATGAAACAAACAGCAACAAGGTATTGTCATTTTTAATATATTTGCCTTACTCTAGGGAAATATAAGTAAAAACAGGAATGTAAAAAAAGGTTTATCTTTTTTATTTTTAAAAATAAAATCATTTATAATTTTTTTCAGTAATGCCTTTAAACAACCTATATGCCTCTTTCGGATCGGACAGGGTTTTCTTTACACACCGTATATATAATAGAAACTTGGGCAGTTGTTATAGTGCCTTATCAAGTTAGTAGAATAGCTAGCACAGACTAATATAGATGCTAACGCATATTGCTAATGAGACTTTTGGGGTTACCATTTCAGAATTCTACTGAGTATACAGGGAATTTTGAAGAGTAAGAGAATTTCATCCAGCAGGCTATAGGCAATAAAAAATGCATACAGGTGTATTTATTTATTTATTTAGGAAACAGTTAAAAATAATTTACTTTTTTATATGATAAGATAGCAAACAAGCATGGACGGAAAGACTCAACCATCATCTATAGACACCAACACAAAATAGTTATTTTTTTAATGCTTTATTGTACACCTTAATTAATTAAAATTTACATAACACTCTTAAATGCACGAATGGCGGTCTTATCGCGGTTATGGCGGTTAGCGGTCGTTGATTCGATGTAGTCGTGTGATATTTAAATAAATAAATAAAACCTTATCAAGATGTAAAGTCGTAACAATTAGATTTTTATGACGTGTTATTAATCAGTAGTATGATATAAAAGGCATGTTTGTGTGTTCATTTTTAACGAAAACAAAATTCATAATGTTATCTTACCTCAATCAAGTCCTGAAAATCAATTTAATTTAAATTTTATTAGAGACTAGCTGACCCAGCAAACGTTGTTCTGCCTTTTTAACTACTCTTATTTTTTTCTATATTTTCTCACCTTTTAAACCTTCCCTGGACTTCAACAATTAATTCCAAACCAAAATTAGCCAAATCGGTTCAGCCGTTCTCAAGTTTTAGCGAGACTAACGAACAGCAATTGATTTTTATATATATAGATAGGTATATATATAAAAAAAAACTTGAGAGGTGTCAAGGGACACCCGGATGGAACGAAGTTCCTTTTATTATTATTTACAAAAAACCTGTATACACTCAACAAAAGTAATCGTCGCGACACCACACTGTTCAATGCGAAATAGAAATGAAAATATCTGGCTTGTTTTCTATAAGAGAGAGAGAGAGAGAGAGAGAAACATACAGGGAAACATCCGCACGCCGCACAGCTTACAACACCTTACTATAGCAAAAAGTGTCGTGACAACTTTTCGTAAGAATTTTTTCCGTCTAGCCCCCTTTCACAACGCGCGATAAGGAACTTCGTTCCAAAATCAATTTAGATGGACTTTTTGGATAGGGCTTAATATACAGACCTACTATCTGCCATTGAAAAAAATATAGTGTTAGGAACCATCACACATTTCCACCTCCACTCCACTTCCACAGATTAATATTCCTAAAGGGTCGAGCAGACTGGGACGGGCCGCAATGGGTCGGAGCGGGCCGCAGAACAAGCGCATTTTTGTAATTATTTCCAAATATTATTCTGCTTTGCTTATCATCATAAAGTGAATATTGCAATTACATAGCCGAGAACCTTTTAAATAGATTGACATGTGTTTATTGTATGATAATTTTTTGGAACGAAGTTCCTTACGGCAGGCTTGGAGGGTATAGGGATTTTGCTGCGCGACCGAACTGAAAAAAATGTGATAGTAAAACCGTAAGAAAAATGCGTGGAATAAAAGCGTTAAATGAGACGTGCGCAGGCGCGACAGTCGCGTACACAAGCGAGTAGTGCCGTTTAGCCGAAGGAAGTTCGTTCCTACCTGGTGTCCCGCGACACCACATCATTTTTTTCTAATATTATTCTAATTTGAACTAGGTTGACATATTTTGATTTTTGACTGACATATATGACATAAATTGGTGTTATAAATTAAGATGTACAAATTGTGTCTTCATGTAATTTAAATGTTATCAATTATTTAATAATCGACGTTCAAAAGAGGATAGTAGTAAAGTAGGTAAATAATAGTAAAATAGGATAGAGATAGTAAAGTAGCATTAATTCTATTTTGAATAAAAATGTTTGACTTTGAATTAAAATTAATTGTTCTTCGTACAAAATTACGTGGTTTTATAAATAAATACTCAAAACACGGAAATGAACTGAAATGAAAATATTTATTTGCAAGAATATGTGTATTACAAGTTATTAGAAATTAGCTACAGTATGCAGCTCGCTGCTTTACAAAAGTTTTTATCGAATCCTACGGAATCACATATTTTTTCCGAAATAAAAATAGCCTATGCGCTATTTCAAGTCATCATCTACCTGTGTACCAAGTTTCGTACAAATCCTTTCAGTAGTTTTTGCGTGATTGAGTAACAAACTCATCCATCCATCCAAACATCCATCCATTCGTACATCCAAAATAGATTGATTACTCTTAATATTATGTACTAGTTGCGCCCGCGACTTCGTACGCGTGAAAAAATTTCGAAAAAAGTAGCCTAAGTTACTCCCTGTCACATCAGCTATCTGCCAGTGAAAGTCCCGTCAAAATCGGAACAGCCGTTCCAGAGATTAACCAGAACAAACAGACAGACAGACAAAAATTGTAAAAAATGTTATTTTGGTATATGTACCGTGTATACATTTATATGCATTTAGTAAAAAGCGGTTATTTTAATATTACAAACAGACACTCCAATTTTATTTATTTGTATGTATAAATAAACATTTTTTATTTATTATGATAAAACGTGAATGCAATTGGCGTGTTGTTTTTTGATTTTTTTAAAAGATATTTTTGAATTACTAACTGTAACATCTTTATATTTTGTGCTATAACTCACCATGTCACGTGGAATCTAAAAAAATATCGGATTTAATACTAGTTGTCACAGATAAATAGATAAATAAATGATCCGGCCCCCTATGAAGAACCATCTAACCACCATCTGCCATTTTGCCAGGCAGGTCGTAAATGCGGAATGATTGACTATATGTGTCATTAAGTCGTGACTACTAGGTCATAAAATAAATACTTATATACAGAAGTCAATCTCGTGTATGTACATTACTTTTCATACCTACGCTCGGCGGTCGCGCTAGGGTTATCAACTTTGGGTTATGCACAAAATAACTAGCAGTGGCTCTCATATCTAGATGTTTCTATTTTTACGAATGAAACATCAAGAACGAATCAAAAACGGGTACATATATAGAACTTACTTGTAAAGCTCCAGTCCGTTCGTGACCACGGTCAATGTAACTTGGCCGAAACGTTGAGCTTTACAAGTAAGTTCTATATTATATGTACGCGTTTTTGACCCGTTATAGTTTTTTGTGTTATAGCACTCACCCCGTGCTTGGGAATCTGGAAAAACCTTAAAAACAACAAACAAGTTATGCGTATGTATAGCTAGCGATCAGTACAATCGACGTAATCGATCATATAACAAAGAAGAATTTCACCGTCTCGAGCATGGAACATAGAACAACGGAATTGGCAAGTACAAACATTTGTATCAGGACCGCGATCGCCACACTCACACATAAAATAAGCATTATTGCATATAAACTACTAATGCAAACATTGTTTCATTGGTCGTTTTCATTTTAAACAACAATAATCCGAAACACACAAACAGAACATTTAAAAATATACCAAACTGCGTTACAATAAATTTTATTTTGCTACAAAAAAAAAGAGTATTTACGTCCTTTTGTAGTCTATTCACTCATCTATGTGTACAATAGTGAAACTTAAGATCATAATAGTTTCGCTATTCTACAATAGATGGCAGTATTGATTTTTCCGTAGTTTTCAGTTGATCATATTTGAGTAGAGAACTTTTTAGAACGATATACGTAATGACTGTCATTACGTATATCTTTTTAGAAAAATTAGGTCAACCTAAAATGAACTTTATGTGTAAGGTGTACGGCTGATTTTAGCTTGACTTTCTATTATATCATTAGAGATTATATTAAATCAGGAATTTAATTAAAATAAAATGAAATTGTACTTTCGAATGATATGAAATATCTAATTTTCGTGGTCGAATTCTACTATCATTTCTGAATTCAAGGATGGCACAATACGGCATAATTCAGTGTATAATAGATTTTCGCACGACGACTATCTCCTAATGATATGGTAAGTATCACTAAGGCAATTTAGAGTAAAAGCGCATAATAGTGACGCACGCGGCACGCCCACTCTTCACTTCCCTTATTCTATGTTCCATGGTCTCGAGCCTGTCGACACTAGCTCAGCGGAAGAGCGCCCCGGCTTTAGGGAAATGGTCACAGGTTCAAATCCCGCGGGTCGATATTTTTCTTTGTTGTTTTTAAGATTTTTCCGTTATAGTTTTAAAAATGATGGTAGAACGCGTTAATATTTTATTGTATACTCTTTTCTTGAAGGTCCCCAAGTCGTATCTTCGGAAAAACCCTGCCGGTAATTGATTCATCAAAAGAGTAGTGCGAGGCAAAGCATAATAAAAAACTTCTTAATCCGTCTAACCATTGAAAAGCTACAGTGCCGCAGAAAGACACACAGACTGATGCACAGATAGCGGTTAAACTTTTAACTCCCCTTTTTTATGTCGGGGGACTTCCCTGTTAAAGAAAAATGGCTGTATATACCTCGTTTTCTTTTTCGTTCTGAAAAAAAAAACAAATTCAATAATATAAACAATGCTTACGTATATAAAACCTTCAAATGAAACATATTTATTTGCAAGAATTTGAGTGTTACAAGTTATAAAAAAATTATTAAAATATACCATCTCCGTGTTGGTCCCGGCCTACTTTGAAGAATAGGCCAACTGCCGTTCTGCCAGGCAGGTCGTAAAAGGCGACCGATTGGCTATCGAGTCACTACCATCGTGGCTACTAGGTGGTAGAGTTCTGCATTGTCTTGCCCGGGTCTGGTACCACCGCCTTAACTATTCCTGGCGCAATAGGGTCAATGCTTGTCGCTGTCGTGTTCCGGTTTGGAGGGTAAGGTAGCCGGTAAACTTGTGCATGTGGCATTAGACCTTGCTACAAGATACCAACGCACCATTAACATCTTTGGTGTCTATAGGCGATGGTTGACTATTTCCATCAGGAGACCCAACTGCTTGTTTGTTATTTTACAATACAAAAAAATAAATAAAAAAACGTAATTAATTTTATATTTATGCAATATTATATAACGCAATATGTTACAAAAAGATTCATACACCAAAGATGTTAGCGACAAAGTCGTTGTACCTAACGGTAGAGGATTTAAAATCCGTTAAACGCATTTAAGTATTGTGATTTGTGTTTAAAAAATAAATCTATTTGTATTTCTATTTTTTTTTTCTACACATTGCTTTAACAATACTAGCATGGGCGAATGGAAACCTGAATAGAAAATATAGATACCAATTAGACAATTTTTTTTTATTTTATTTCTTTGTTAGTATTTCTTTGCTGACCATGATCATGCTTGAGGGTCCTTAGTTGGAACGCATATTATCAGTTATTACTAACGTACAAGAATTATTCCACATCACAACAGTTATTTTTGATAAATTTTGTTATTTAATATTTGTTAAATATTTACAATTGATAAAATTATTTTACCATTTACAAAATTGTATTATTCAATTTTTATTACATTTAAATTTTAAGGTAAATTTAACCAACTTATATGTCTTCCTATTTTAATTAATATTTCTATTTATTAATAACTAATCTACCTATATTAATATTATAAATGCGATAGTTTGGATGTTTGGATGGATGTTTGTTACTCAATCACGCAAAAACTACTGAACGGATTTGAATGAAATTTGGTACACAGGTAGATTATGATCTGAGTGCTAAGTGTGAGTTTTTCTTTTCGCATTCGATTTTTGAAGTGAAAACTTCTTTAGGCGCGTTGAGCGTTTTGGTAGAGGGTAAAATCCTCGGTTCGCGTCACCGACATGCTAATGATAATAGTATATCTATAGCTATGGAGAGCCAGACTAGCGCACGCGCAGTAGCCTGTGTACACGTATACACTAATACATCGACTATTTCTGACTGTATTTTATTATTTAACCCATCATATGTAACTAATAAATAAAACATAAAAAAATTCATATAATTTTTGCATATAGTTTTAATTACTCTCAACTTAATAGTTCCGTTTTCACTTCTATCGGCAGTCCCACGACTGCTACTGTTTTTTTTTTTTATTGGAATGTCTCAATTGCTGTTAGCCTTATGGGCTGTTACAGCTTCACCGGTCGCGGGGGCGAGCAGAGTGCTCAGCCAGAATTTAAAGGTGTAGGGCTGTACGCCCTCCGCCCTAAGGGTGTCTCCTGTGAGACCGAACCTCGGCTTAGGGTGGGGTCGTGATTTGCGATGAGAGGGCTAGTGGCATTGTTTTGTCCGTCCGCCGAACCTTGCCCTTGGGCTCGGTTCGCCGAAGGACGAAACAGGGGTCCTCGTCGCCGCCAGCGGCGACGGTGTCGCGAATGTAGGTGTGTAGTGTTATCGTGTAAGCCGTTGGCCAGAGTTATCGGGTCATCGGGATCGGTAAGAACGTGGCGGGGCCTACGTAGTTTGGGATCGGGATTAGGGTCTGGGATGTAGTCAACCGCGGCTACCACCAGTGGGTTCGGATGCGAGATGGCACGATCGAAATATCTTTCGGAGATGTCTTTGAAATGCTTTGCTAAGCTCGGCAATTCAAGATCGTTATGGAGGTCTACGTTGCGCATATACCACGGTGCTCCTGTGGCAATACGCAGGAATTTATTTTGTACCACTTGCAACGGATGCAAGTCCGTACGGGGGAGATGGGCAAACGCTACGCAAGCGTATGAAAGGATGGGGCGTACGCACGACTTGTAAAGTGTCACCTTGTGTCTAAGTGACATTTTACTGCGTTTATTGATAAGATGATATAACCGACCTACAACGAACTTAGCCTTAACTTTCATTCTTTGTATGTGCGGTTTGAATGACATTTTGATGTCCAACGTTACCCCGAGGTACTTGACTTTCTTTTCCCACGGGATGACGTTTCCGAATAGGGTAATGTTGCCTAGTTTACGCAGACCGCGCCTTTGTTGTCGCAGGTGTTTCCCGCGGCGAAAGTACACGGCTGCACTTTTTGAGGGATTTATTTCGATACGCCATTTTCTGAACCAATCACCGAGGGCGTTGGCCGCAGCCTGCAGCCGCTTGGTGATTGTTACTTCGGAAAAGTTGGACGTATAGAGGGCGGTGTCGTCGGCGAACAACGCGAGCTCGACGTGCGGCTCGCGTGGTACGTCGCACGTGTAGAGGGAGAATAATACGGGTGACAGTATGGAGCCCTGCGGGACACCTGCTGTAATCGATCTGTGGGTGGAGAAGGCTCCCTCCACGCTGAATTTGAATCGGCGGTTGGTGAGGTACTCTCGTATAATGAGTACGAGTCTGTCGGGCACGCCCATTTGGTATAGCTTGTATATTAAGCCATTGTGCCAGACTTTGTCGAACGCCTTTGCGACGTCGAAGAATAGGGCGCCTGTGGGAATTTGCAGCCCCGGGGCTGCGTTTAACCCGTTTAGGATATATTCGGTGAGACGGTGCACTTGATGAGTACAAGAGTGAGCCGCTCGGAACCCGAACTGCTCATTTATTAAGAGGCCTTTCTCGTGAACAAATGCCTTAAGGCGAGCGAGAATGATTTTTTCATAGATTTTGCCTAACGTATTTATTAGGCTAATGGGGCGGTAACTACTGACTTTATTGCGGGGTTTACCCGGTTTGTGAATTCCTATGACGGTGGCTTCTTTCCACTCGTCTGGAAACGCGCAGCCGGCTAGTAGTGCAATGAAGATGTACACTAGTAGGCATATTAGGGAGGGGGGAGGTATTTAACTACCTTATTAGTGATTTTATCGGGCCCCGGGGCCTTTTTATTGTGTAGACCTTTTATTATGTCGCCTACTTCTTCGGGATCGGTGGGTAAAAATTTAGATTACTAAGTAAGGAAAGTATTTATTTATTGATATTACCACCCAAGTTATGCAGCATATAGCATCGTTACCGATCCATTTGGCCAATCGTTCTTCTTTTATCAATTGCCTGGCAGAAAGACAGATTGCTTATTTTTTGCGCAAATCCTTTAAAAAGAATAATTCAGCACTCAAGCGTTTTAAAATTTCTACTAGGTACTTTACGAGATTATTTACTTCTGCCTCACTCTTAAAAAATGCTGAATACGCCGATGTCTTAAACGTCTAAAACGTCTAAATCTTCAATAGTAAGTTAGTGTAACCCTTACTCTATTTTTCCAATGTCATTGTCAAGCGTACATTCATCATTTAAAAATTAGTGTGATATCCCGCACATTTTAATATTTTGTGTTGGCTATCTGTTCCATTATGGGTCTACCTAATCGTGGATGCATTAATTGTACCTTTGCCTAACTTTTACATAAAAAATACAACACCGCTTATTAGGGTTTTTAGTAAATATTGTATTTTTAAATTACATAAAATGCAACGTTTCCCCGAATGTTCATCAAATAAAAATCCATTTCCCTATCTATCTAGCTAATCTAAGAATTTGTATGTGATTTGTACAGCGCCACCTAGTGGTAAACTGGTTTCTCACGTTTACGACTAGGTGGCGCTGTACAAATCACATACAAATCCTAGTAAACTCCAAACGCGCTCACGATCGAATACGAAAAGAAAAACTCACACTTAGCACTCTGTAATAGCACAAGCTACAATAGCTACAACTATAAAAGTTTTCCGGGGGGTTTCTGTCCCGGAAAACTTTTATGATGCCCGCTACACAGTGCAGCTGGTATCATAATATGTTTATTTATTTAATGCTTTATTGTACACAGAAAATAGCACAATTAGAAAAAAAAACTTGAGAGGTGTCAAGGGACACCCGGATGGAACGAAGTTCCTTTTATTATTATTTACAAAAAACCTGTATACACTCAACAAAAATAATCGTAGCGACACCACACTGTTCAATGCGAAATAGAAATGAAAATATCTGGCTTGCTTTCTATAAGAGAGAGAGAGAGAGAGAGAGAGAGAGAGAGGGAGAGAAACATCCGCACGCCGCACAGCTTACAATACCTTACTATAGGAAAAAGTGTCGTGACAACTTTTCGTAAGAATTTTTTCCGTCTAACACAACGCGCGATAAGGAACTTTGTAGAATTTCAACCCACGGTCGAATTTCGGCACCCGGGCGAATTCCGGAACCCGGTCGAATTTCGGCACCCAGTCGAATTTTAACCCGCGGTCGAATTTCGGAAACCGGTCGAATTTCGACCCACGGTCAAATTTCGGCACCCGGTCAAATTTCGGAACCCGGTCGAATTTTGACTCGTGGTCGAATTTCGGCACCCGGTCGAAATTCGACCGGCGGTCGAAACTCGGCAACCGATCGAAATTCGACTGTTCGTCGAAATTTAACTTTTGGTCGAAATTTGACATTCGGCCGAAATTCTGTAAATATCGAACATTTGGCACTAGAAAAAAAGTAAACTCAATCAGATAGTAGATAGATTCTTTCACTTTTAATGCACGAGCTAAAGGGAAGTGACTGGATATTTCTGTGCTTACAATACCTTACTATAGCAAAAAGTGTTGTGACAACTTTTCGTAAGAATTTTTTCCGTCTAGCCCCCTTTCACAACGCGCGATAAGGAACTTCGTTCCAATAATTATGAGTAAAATGGGTGAGCTTATCTCTACTTAAAGAGATTTCTTCCAGCCAACACGAAAAAGGATAAAAAAACAAATGAGTAGACTTGGTGTACAAAAAATAGATACCGTAAAACGGGGTGAATAGGAATCACGGGCTGAATAGGAACAAAACCAAAAAGTTTTTCAAGTCCACAGATCCAAGTCGCATTAGCGTAAAAATGCCATGTATTTTTTTTATCTGCACACCATTATTTACTCTGTGAATTGGCAACACCTGATTGTCTATGGAATAAAAGACAAAAAGAAATTAACGTCTCAAAGTTGACTGTGTTGTTGCGAGGTTAATAGGCACAATACGGGATGAATAGACACGAAGTGTGGGGTGAATAGCGTTTCTAATCACTCCGTATACTGGGTAAATAGAACCAGTCTATATTTTGTCAATTTTCTTCTTAATGCATGGAAAAACTACTATATAAAATTTTCGATAGAAAAATAGACTGGTAGACTCATTAAAAGAAACAGGGATAGTGGTATGCAGTCTTTGAAACTTGTAAAGAAATACAAGTCTGAAGTTTCGAATTGTGCCTATTCACCTCATTTTACGGTATTATGGTTACATAACTAAAATAAATATACATTACCTAATAATAATACAAAAAATAAATACATTTATTTATTTATTTATTTAATTCTTTATTGTACACAGAGAACAGCACAATTAGGGAAAAAAATAAACGTAACATAAGTACAATGGGCGAGCTTATCACTACTTAAAGAGATTTCTTCCAGCCAACCCGTAGAAGGAGATTAAAAAAAAAATCAAATGAGTAGACTTGGTGTACAAAAGAATATTATGCTTACATAAATAAACTAAATATATATAGGTGATAGTGAAAAAAAAATAAGAAAAAAACACATACCATATAAGGGAATCTCACAATTCAGCTAGTAAATGTTCTATAACGCGTTTTTTAAAGGAATCAAAAGTCTGGCAGAGGCACTCACTAGGCAGAGAGTTCCACAAATTTACTGCATGTACCGTAAAAGAGTACGAGAAGGCAGCAGAGTTACTAGGAGGAAAACACAACAAGCTTCTAACGTTAGAGCGACACGGGGAATCAGGAGAGTGCAAAAAACTAAAAGAGTTACGGAGATATTTAGGAGCTACAGGATTGAAGAGAATCTTATATAGTAAGCAAAGGATGTGCGCATTTCTTCGCTGTCTGATAGGAAGCCACCGAAGTTCAGCTCGAAAATCAGAAACGTGGTCATATTTTCTTATACCATAAATAAAACGAATACAGAGGTTCTGCAATCTTTCAAGCTTGTTTAATAGGTCTTCTGTAATATCTGGGTAGCAAGAGTCGGCGTAATCTATTATTGGTAGAATAAGGGTATGCATTAAAAATATTTTTGACATATTATCGACATAAGGATAACTTACAATTTAGCTGGAAAGTGTTCCTTGACGCGTTTTTTAAAGGAATCAAAAGTCTGGCAAAGGCAAATCTTCCTAGGCAGAGAGTTCCATACTGCGTGCACCGAGTACGAGTAGACAGCAGAGTTACTAGGAGGAAAGGGCAACGAGGTTCTAACGTTAGAGCGAGATGGGGATAAGAAGAGTGCAAAAAACTAAAAGAGTCACGGATATGTTTCAGGCATGGATCATTTAACAGTTAACATATTAAATTTTGTACTAATTTTTTTTAACAATTAACAACTGTTATTTATTACTGTTACTGTTAAAAGTATTTTTATACATCACTAAATTTACCAATAACTTGATATATGATAATAATGTTATTGAAAATATTTGAGAGAACGTTTTTTTGCTCGCTAACTTAATTCATAATAATACTGTTATTAAAAATATTTCGAGAGACCGTGATAATACTCTAGAATAGTTTTAATAACTGATAAAAGTTATTAAAACTATTCTAGAGGACCTTCTTTTTGGTAGCTTCGTGTTTTTACTGCTTGTAATACTTATTATATATAGACTACTGATATAATATAAATAAATAACTGTTAAATATTAATTAACTTCAACAACATAACAGTTAATCTAATTTAACAATAATTTCCGTGCCTAATATGTTTAGAAGATATAGGAGTAAAAACAATCTAAAAGCAAATCAAACAATTTTTTGTCTTTTTTGAATCATCGCTATTAGGAACGACTAATGATTCACTTGATGACAGGAATTCAACTTGATAATATTTTTATGTAAAGGAAAACTGCATTTCAACTTTGGAAATATAAGATTGTATTTTCAAGTAAAATTGAGCAACAAGTGGAGTCTACAGTAAGGAGAACCACCTTATAGGTGCACAGTTGTAAAATTATCCAGCTGTTTACTTAAAATAAAGCTTAAAAATGGCACTGATGCAGCATAAATTACGATATGAAGTTAGTTGTTGTAGACGGAGTGTGGTGTGCTGAGCATAAGAATTTAACAACACTTCAAAAGAGCTCCGCCTAACACGGGGGATGTTTATTTATTTATTTAATATTTTGTCATGTACAATAAAATATTAAACAAATTTATTGGAAACTTTCGTAAAACGCATTTGAAATTGTCTGGTAATACTTTGTAAGCGACAAAAATGTCTGGCATATTCAGCGATAAAAATCAAGTGGCCAAAAATACATTTTTTGAGTTTTTTTTTGCAAATGTTTGCAGTAGCGAAATAACGCAAACGCTTTGCCAGGCTCGCAGGCCTGGTATCGCCAATTGACGAAATTATATTTTTTCGCAATTCCAATCCGCCAAAAGGACCTTCCTTCGTCGCCAGCTCTCGGACCATGTAGCGCTGTTTTACAATTTACTGAAAAATCATTTAAAAGCGCTTTCACCGCTTTATTTGTGACGCGACGCGACTATTATTAATTACATCTTGGTGGACATTTATATCCAGAGTTTTTTTATAACATACTAGTAGTCACTCGCGACTTCGTCCGCGTGATCAAAAACATTACTTCGGTTTGCTTAGTCGGGTAAAAAAGTAGCCTATGTCACTCTGGGATAATATAGCTTTCTATAAGTGAAAGAACTTTGAAAATCAGTCAAGTAGTTTTTGAGTTAAATCGTTACAACAAACAATCAAATCTTAATCATTATTAGTATAGAAAAATAGAAAACAAGCTGATAGCTCTCCTGATAGAAAGAGAAACCATCATCATAGACATTAGGGGGCGTCCACAATTTACGAGAGATGTTTAAGGCGAAGCATCGCGACTAACGGGAAAAAACTGGTTTGTTTAATCACGTTTTTTTTGTATTGATTATTAAATAACAATTTTACAAAAATTATACGATATACCTGAAGATATTATCTAAGGAATGTGCTGAATTGTTACATGATAGAATGTACTTTACTCGATCATATAAAATTCCGAAAACAGGCTAAAAAATCTCTAAAACAAATAATTTGTTAATCATATTTCTAATCTTCCACATGTTTTTTATATGGTGATATTTAGTTGTAAATACAAAAAAGAATGTGCTAAATTTTAGTTTTCAGGTGATATCCTATATTTATTTATCCAAAAATTAACACGTTTCTCAGCGGTTTCAGAACATACCGCGTCACCCATTTCCTATAGAAATGACGCGCGTCGAAATACCTCGCCTTAAGGTTGAGAGAGGATCGAGTCAAATCTCATCTAATCTTACGTTGGAGAGAGGGGGTCTCGGCAAATCTCACACTTTTTTTTCTGATTGAAACCAAAAAATATACTATTTTGGTCCATTATCCACTTATAAATTTTTATAAAAAATTTTTTTACACTCATAACTCAGCAATCACTAATTAAATCTAGTAGTCAATACTAGTTTTAATTAGTCGTAAATAAAAGCACGCAGCAAACATTTTTTTTTCTTTTTATAATAACAATCCAACGCGTTTACGTATTTAAGAAACCCACATTTTGAGAAATCTCACGTGAGATTGGGGGATAGGGGGGGAGAATAAAATCTCACGACATCTCACCAGGGGGGGAGGGAGACAGAAAGTTTAAAAAAACACCTCACGTAATTTATGGACGCCCCCTTAAAGATGTTAACGGTGCATTGCTGCCCGTATGACGGGATGACAATGCCACATGCATAAGTCCATCGGCTACCTTACCCTACGAACCGGAACACGACAATGACAAGCATTGACACTATTGTGACAGGAATACGTAAGTCTTCTTGCACATATTACTCTAACGTAATGTTGCGAATAATCTAGAAATGTGATGAGTTGGAACGCTGGAGAGATCTAGAAATAAAAAGAGATAGCTACTCCTATTAATAAACAAATAGTTAATCGTTACCCGAATAGTTATGTCATAATGGATCTCCTGTTTTAGGGCTTAAGGGTGAAAATAGCATGTACTAGTACTTGTTTATCCTAACTTATTTACAACTAGAATCATTTATTGTTTGCGCGATAAATTTGGATTTTTCGAGAACCAGGTAGAACTTTACCATGGGTATAAATAGAGAGCAGTTTTTATACAGCGATCGAAATCGATAGTACGAGCGAACAACTAGAATCATTTATTGTTTGCGCAATAAATTTGGATTTTTCGAGATCCAGGTAGAACTTTACCATGGGTATAAATAGAGATGTGTTGACAAATAGAGAGCAGTTTTTATACAGCGATCGAAAGCGATAGTACGAGCGACCAGTGTGAAGCGGAGTGACCAGTGTGTAGTACAGTGAATAAGAGAAGTGTTTTATTGTGTAGCCTGTTAAGTTTAGTGATATTACAGTGAGTGACTAGTGTTAATAAGAGTATTTGAGTATTACATTGTGTTGTTTTGTGTATTTGTGTTGTTAATACACAGTTTAAATTAAGTGGGGTTTTCTTGCAAATTACGAACCCGAAGCACGTAACAATAACATTTTTTTTTCATTCTTATCAAACAAAATTACCTTTTCCTTAGCTTCTTCAGGAATCTGTAAATCAAAATTAATTAACTCGATATTAATAGACAAATTTTGTATGTATATGTATTGAATCTAGCAGTTGCTCACGACTTTAGTCGTGTGCCATTACCAAAACTCGTATTTTCATGGTCCGTGTTGATCCGGCGATCACTTCAAGAATAGGCCAACTGCGTTTCTGCCAGGCAGGTCGTAAAAAGCGACCGATTGGCTATGCGAGTCACTAACATGGTGGCTACTAGGTGGTAGAGTTCTGCGTTGTCTCGCCCGGGTCTGGTACCACCGCCTTACCTATTCTTGCGGCAATAGCGTCAGTGCTTGTCGCTATCATGTTCCGGTTTGGAGGTAAAGGTAGCCGGTAAACTTATGCATGTGGCATTAGACCTCGCCACAAGATAGCAACGCACTATTATCATCTTTGGTGTCCATAGACGATGGTTGACACTTTCCACCAGGAGACCCATCTGCTTATTTACTATGTTATGATATAAAAATCTATATATAGTGTTTTATTTTTAATCAAACATAAATACCTTTTCTTTACCTTCTGCAGGAACCTGTAAATCAAAATTAAATAAGTCAATATTTACAAGCAAATTACGAAATTATATTTGATTTATCGCTTCCTTATCTTTTGCTTATCTTACAATATATTAAAAAACCTTCTGGATAATGTAGCTTCTCAAAGGTGTAAGATTTTTTTAAATTAGTCAAGTAGTTTTTGAGTTAAATCGTAACCAAACAAAAGTAAACAAATCAAATCTTTCCTCTTTATAATACCTAGCTGTACCGTACAGTCAGCTGCATTAAAGAATTTGGTGAATCCAGCGGAAACAACTCGTTTATTCGTAATAAAATTAGTATATTTGTCATTCCAGGTCATCTACCCATATGCCAAATTTCGTTCAAATCCGTTAAGTAGTTTTTGCGTTATTGAGTAACAAATGCATTCATCCAAATTTTCGCATTTATAACATTTATATAGTTTAATTTAGATTTATTGTCTTAAAAATTAATCTCACCTCACAGAAAGCAAATTATTTGCTTGTGTTATGGGTGCTAGTCAACGATAATAATACATAGAAATACATGTATAAATACAATTACGTACCCACACAATTGTTCGCTCCATTTGGTATAAGGTGTTTTTTTTTTATATCATAAGATAGCAAACAAGCAGATGGGTCTCCTGATGGAAAGAGTCAACCATCGCCTATAGACACCAAAGATGTTAATGGTGCGTTGCTATCTTGTGGCGAGGTCTAATGCCACATGCATAAGTTTACCGGCTACCTTACCCTCCAAACCGGAACACGAGAACACGACAGCAATAAGCACTGACGTTATTGCGGCAGGAATAGGTAAGGCGGTAGTACCAGACCCGGGCGAGACAATGCAGAACTCTACCACCTAGTAGCCACGATGTTAGTGACTCGATAGCCAATCGGTCGCCTTTTACGAACTGCCTGGCAGAACGGCAGTTGGCCTATTCTTCAAAGGAGGCCGGGACCAACACGGCGAATTAATTTATTAATTTCAACATCAAATAACGGAATATCGAATTATATTAAATACAAAAACTTATTACACTTTATTGTATACTAGCTGTTGCCTGCGACTTCGTCCGCACGGACTTCATTTACTCCGCACAGCTCCTCCCCCGTAGGTGATAGCGTGATAATATGTAGCCCATATGTTGACCCGACCTGTTAGTAATATTCGTGCAAAATTTGAAGTAAATCCATGCAGTACTTTTTGAGTTTACCCCGGACATACATTGACTTTCCTACGATTTTATTATATGTATAGATTAAGCAACTGCACTTCTCAATTTTACAAACACGAATGCTTCGAAAACATATCTGACAGACCTTTTTATAGTGTTTTATTTTAGTCGACTACCGTCTAATTATTACTTTAATTAAATAGTTAAAAATATGTTAAATAATTAACAATTCTAAAGATTCCATAAGGTTTTAATAATTAGTAAATAATTAATACTTCAGCTTTATATTGACACAATAATTTAGAAATTGATGGCCTCATATATGTATGTTTGTGTAAAATATTGCCAACACAATAAACACCCAAACCCTGAAAAATACTATACATATATATATATATATATATATATATATATATATATATATATATATATATATATATATATATATATATATATATATATATATATATATATATATTTTTTTTTCTTTTTAATCAAACATTTACCTTTTCTTTACCTTCTGCGGGAACCTGTAAATCAAAATTAAATAAGTCAATATTAATGGGCAAATTACGAAATTATATGTCATTTATCACTTTTTCTACATTCATTTCTCTCTTCTGTCTGTCAATCTGATCATGGTACGTCAATCTTGTTCTTCCTTGATACTTACATCCTTCCACATTCGCATTGTATACCTAGTCTTGTCATAAATATTGTTACAAAGAAAAAAACATTATTTTTTCTATTGCACGTAACATTTATTTTTATTACAGTGTGTTCCTTTAATAAATCAATATAAAACTGTGGGGATTTATATTATGTAAAGATATTGTGAGACGTCAGTCCAGCGTTTCCCGAATGTTACTTTTATAACATTTTGCGTTACTTTTGATCCTCTATGTTACTTTTATATTAGGCGGCTCCTAGACCTACAATAATATTGGGCAATATTACGTATTGTACAATATTATTGACCGTTTAGAGTTAATATTGAAGATTGCACAATGATTGAACGAAAGTTTGAGCGGGTTTAATTCTTATTGTACAATATTTTTTTCTTGCACTGTGTAGGTTTCATATTGCACAATATTTTTCACTTCAGAGGTTGGAGCGGTCGCGGTCGGTCAGTCGCGGTGTTTAATGTATGGTCGTGTCGTTAATTTAAGCAAAATGGCGAGCAAGAAATTTTCGTCATTTCGCGATAATTTTATTCATCTTGTGTATAGAATGGGCCAAAATTTCGACCACTGGCCGAAATTCGACACTCGGTCGAAATTGAACATGTGACCGAAATACGTCATTTCGCCGAATTTCGAGATTCAATCGAAATTCAACTTTCGGCCGAAACTCAACATTCGGCCGAAATTCGACATTCAGGCCAATTCACTAATCAATATAAGTGTTGATCGAAACAAGACCAATCAATATAAGATGAAGAACGGGAGTTTTTACTTAAGTATATAGAATTATATAGATTTATTTAACAAAATCACCAGCATGGTTGCCGCCAAAACTTCGTCGTCAGACATGTTACTCGCACGAAAATACTGATCAGACTGGTTTGTCAATTTTATTGAGTGAATTTATTGAAGTCTGGAAACAAAGGGGTATTCAATATTATTGCACAATAAAAGTATTGCGCAATATTATTGTAGGTCTGTGGGGCACCTAACAGGACTCAAAATGTTATTTTACGTTAGTTTTAGGACTTTTGATTTGTTCTTTATTGACTTGTGTTTGCTAACAATACTTGTAAGTAAATATAGTATTTATATTGTTGCTTTAATTTAATAAGTATTTAAGACATCAATAATTCAAGAACAATGTCATGTTTGCTACATAAATATGTTTCTTTTTGTATTAATTGTCATTTATATATAAGTGGACTATTTATATTTAATTAGATATATTATGTTAAGTTGTATCTATTCAAATACATTTCTAAATTACATAATTTTAATTTTGTTTTTCTTTTTAGAATTATCAGTCAATTATTTGATTTTTACGATTCTTTCGAAGCTTAACTAATGGGACAAAAAACTTTTTTAGTTTTTATGTATTAAAGTGTGATATTATAGTATTAGTGTCGTTTTCTACATAAAATAAGGAAATGTTACTTTTCTAGTGAAAATGTTACTTATTGAGCTGTCTCATGTTACATTTGTCTATCTGTCACTGACAACACTATGTCAGTCGTCCTTAAGTCGTCCACGTGCCTCAAAGAGGAAAAAGCTTTATTTTTAAAGCGTGCATTCACGAGATATACTCGTGTGTGACGCAATACAGATTATGCACTTCTTAAAACTCTATCATTTATCCTAACTGCGACAATCGAACCAAGGAGTAAAAGTGACCATACGCACCATGAAGTCCTAAGACAATACACCTTAGCCTTAAGGCAATTAAATTCTTATTCCCTAAAAAATCGTTGAAAGTACATAAAGCTACATACAAAAGCATATTCGACGTGGTCTTCATTGACTGCAATACGGTCCTTTAAACGTTGAGGCCAGTTATCAATAGAAGCATATACTCTTTCCATGGGAAAATTCTTCGCTGCCAATCGTATGAATTGTTTTAGGGACTCCAAATTATCATGGCATTTAGAGCAAGCAATACTCTTTAAAACTGGCCATAAATCATAATCCAGCGGATTGAGAACTACTAGTGTAAATCTGTGGCATGTCTGTACAGTGTACAGTATACATTCAATGGTTTTAGTCAAATGTCATGATGAATATCCCTTTTACGACTCACATCAATTTTCTCATTTTAAAAATTTTTGTTTGTCTGTATATCTTACGATAACTTGAGAAGAGCTTAACCAATCCTGATGGAAATTAAAAATAATGCTTTTTTTCTAAATATAACATCATTGTTCCAATCTACACAATATATTCTACATAACCCGTATATCTAGTCTTTCATATTATTTTGTTTTCTCATTCTCTTGTTGTTCTCTTGTCTTCTCTTATTCTCTCATTTCTTATTATATTTTGTTTTCACGAGAATTATATGTCTACGATATTTAATTACTTCGGAATCCTAAAACTTGTAATCGAGTACAACAACGCCATCTTTCTTTAAGCCCTCAAAACTCAAGCCCGCACGCGCGGAATTAATCTCTGTGTTTGACCTTTGACCGTTAAAAGAACATGCCAACGCTGTTACCACAAAATGCTAAAAAAATTAACAAGCCATCGGTAAATGTATATATAGCTGTCTCATTTCACAGAATATATCCAAGAATATATCCCCGTGTTGGTTCCGGGCTCCTTTGAAGAATAGACCAACTGCCGTTCTGCCAGGCAGGTCGTAAAAGGCGACTGAGTGGCTATGCGCGTCACTACCATCGTAACTACTAGGTAGTAGAGTTCCGCATCGGCTCGACCGTGTCTGGTACCACCGCCTTACTATTCCTGCCGCAATAACGTCAGTGCTGGTCACTGTCGTGTTCCGGTTTGGAGGGTAAGGTAGCCGGTAAACTTATGCATGTGGCATTAGACCTCGCCACAAGATAGCAACGCACCATTAACACCTTTGGTGTCTATAGGCGATGGTTGACTGTTTCCATCAGGAGACCCATCTGCTTGTTTGCTGTCTTATGATATAAAAAAAACTGTTAATTACCAAGCTTAATCAAACTAAATTAATTACTATTATTATGTAAAATAGAGTATAAATTCAAAATGGGTGCGGTCACATTTTACCGAGTTGGGACCTTCCAAATGTTATAAAACACAGAGCGGTCGTATTTTTCTGATCTGGGACTCGAGGGGTGAAAACGATATAAGAGATACTTATTTTACAATGATATAAAGCTTCTTGTCTCTACCCTCTATAGTGAAGGATGCAAACGGTACATCGATTTATTTAAACATCGATTTATCATTCATAAACATCTATGTTTTACGTTGTATTGTAGGGGCGTTATGGACCCTTACCACGTAGTATTCACGACGTTAGTGACATTGTAGGCCTTTTACGAACTGCCTGACAGAATGACATATCGTATATTCTTCAATAGTGTCTCGGACCAACACGAAGATAGTACAATATAAATAATATCTTACCTCTTCTTGTAATTTCTGTAATATGAAAAAAAAATGATGTGGTGTCGCGGGACATCAGGTAGGAACGAACTTCCTTCGGCTAAACGGCACTACTCGCTTGTGTACGCGACTGTCGCGCCTGCGCCTGTCTCATTTAACGCTTTTATTACACGCATTTTTCTTACGGTTTTACTATCACATTTTTTTCAGTTCGGTCGCGCAGCAAAATCCCTATCCCCTCCAAGCCTGCCGTAAGGAACTTCGTTCCAATAACAAAAATAAATAATAATAATATCGCTGGATAAATCACACACATATAAGCCCAAAGTAAGCAAATTATTTGCTTGTGTTATGGGTGTTAGTTCACGATACTAATACATAGAAATACATATATAAATACTGGAATATGTTTAATACTTACTGATCTAACCCCAAAGTAAACAAATTATTTGCTTGTGATATGGGTGTTAACGATAACAATACACAGAAATACATTTTATGTATGTATAGATATACAAATAAATAAAATTGGAGTGTCTGTTTGTAATATTAAAATACCGCCGGATGTATACACGATACATATACCAAAATAACATTTTTTACAATTTTTGTCTGTCTGTTTGTCTGTCTGTCTGTTTGTTCCGGCTCATCTCTGGAACGGCTGGACCGATTTTGACGGGACTTTCACTGGCAGATTATAAAAAACAAAAATCTAACATATATTTGGTATAAAAATCAACATCTTAAAATATCGGTTTATGCTAATCTATACTCTATACAAATAAATAAAATTGGAGTGTCTGTTTGTAATATTAAAATAACTGATTTTAACTAAATGCATACCTATGGATGTATACACAGTACACATCCCAAAATAACACTTTTTACGATTTTTGTCTGTCTGTCTATCCGTCTATCTGTCTGTTTGTTTGTTCCGCCTAATCTCTGAAACGGCTGGACCGATTTTGACGGGATTTTCACTGGTAGATAGCTGATGTAATAAGGAGTAACTAAGGATACTTTAGAAAAAGCCACGCGGACGAAGTTGCGGGCACAGCTAGTCAACAATATAATCACATAAAAATATCTATACATGTATGCACCAATAGTCACATTGATTTGGTTTGGTTGGTGGTATTTATTACTAGCTGTTGCCTGCGACTTGTTAGTAATATTCATGCAAAATTTGAAGTAAATCCATGCTGTACGTTTTAAGTTTACCCCGGACATACATTGACACACCTACGATTTTATTATATGTATAGATTAAGAAAAGTCATTTTGTTAAAGTTTTGTATCTAACTGTATAAAACAACTTTTTTGATTGGTGGACGAATCGTCAGTGAAAAAAATAATAAAATTAAGAGGTGTCGTTTCGTCCACTGTGGACGAAAATTTTGTGGACGAAACGTCAGCAAGCCATTAAAATCAACCGATTTAGCCTCCAAAGGTGAACATGATCAACACAGGGAAGATCAATCACCTACTTGTCCACCTACAATAAAAATGATGTGGTGTCGCGGGACACTGGTAGGAACGAACTTCCTTCGGCTAAACGGCACTACTCGCTTGTGTACGCGACTGTCGCGCCTGCGCACGTCTCATTTAACGCTTTTATTCCACGCATTTTTCTTACGGTTTTACTATCACATTTTTTTCCGTTCGGTCGCGCATCAAAATCCCTATCCCCTCCAAGCCTGCCGTAAGGAACTTCGTTCCAAAACTTCGTTCCAAAAATTCATACGTACTTTTTTGTCATCCGTAGCTTTTTTCTGTGAATAAAACGAAATAAAGTATTATTACGCCAGTTCCCTCACGATATAGACATTTAAAAAAAAATGTGTCGGCATCCATTTTCCAATATCGCAGTATACGCCGTTTTTTTTCTATTATAAGATAACAACAAGCAGATGACCCATCTGCTGGATTCACCAAATTCTTTAATGCAGCGGACTGTACGGTTCAGCTAGGTATTATAAAGAGGAAAGATTTGATTTGTTTGTTATTGTTTGGTTACGATTTAACTCAAAAACTACTTGAGTAATTTAAAAAAATCTTACACCTTTGAGAAGCTACATTATCCAGAAGGTTTTTTAATATATTGTAAGATAAGAAAAAGATAAGGAAGCGATAAATCAAATATAATTTCGTAATTCGCTTGTAAATATTGACTTATTTAATTTTGATTTACTGGTTCCTGCAGAAGGTAAAGAAAAAAGTATTTATGTTTGATTAAAAATAAAACACTATATATAGATTTTTATATCATAACATAGTAAATAAGCAGATGGGTCTCCTGGTGGAAAGTGTCAACCATCGTCTATGGACACCAAAGATGTTAATAGTGCGTTGCTATCTTGTGGCGAGGTCTAATGCCACATGTATAAGTTTACCGGCTACCTTTACCTCCAAACCGGAACACGACAGCGACAAGCACTGACGCTATTGCCGCAGGAATAGGTAAGGCGGTGGTACCAGACCCGGGCGAGACAACGCAGAACTCTACCACCTAGTAGCCACGATGTCAACGACTCGTATAGCTAATCGGTGGCCTTTTACGACCTGCCTGGCTGAACGGCAGTTAGCCTATTCTTCAAAGGAGCTTGTAGAAGCTTGTAGCTTTAAAGTAGAAGGAATCTCTCACTGTCCCCCCTGTTGGTTTACACGGGGGATAGTCAGAGATTCCTTTTACACCATATTGGCGATTGGTCATCCACGACGGTTCAATTACACCGTACCTTCTTTAAACGAACAGCTGAGCTCTAGAACAGCTTACTTCACACGGATTTTCCGAGTAGCTCTGATATTGGAGTTTTTAAGAGGAGGGTCAATAAAACTCTTAGAAGTCGGCATCACATTAGTAACTAACCTTTTGTGTTGCAAATGTCCAAAGGCAGTGGATATGCCTACAGACACAATATAAAATCCCTGCAGTTGTGTAAATTTAAAATATCAAAATACTTTACCCCTTCAGCTGGTTTCGCCTGAAAATTAAACAGAGTGCTAAGTGTGAGTTTTGCTTTTCGCATTCGATCGTGAGCGCGTTTCGAGTTTACTAGGAATTTGTATGTGATTTGTACAGCGCCACCTAGTGGTTAACTGGTTTCTCACGTTTACCACTAGGTGGCGCTGTACAAATTAAATACAAATTCCTAGTAAACTCCAAACGCGCTCACGATCGAATGCGAAAAGAAAAACTCACACTTAGCACTCAAAAGTCACTTGCAATACAAAGTATTTTGTCAAATTCGAGTTGGACCAAACACATGATTCACTATTAAACAAAAAAACCTCATATCATTGTCAAATACGTTACTATCAAGACGTCACCATTTTAAGTACAATTTAACGCTTAACTATACAAATAAATAAAACTGGAGTGTCTGTTTGTAATATTAAAATAACCGCTTTTTACTAAATGCATATGGATGTATACACGACACATATACCAAAATAACATTTTTTACAATTTTGTCTGTCTGTCTGTTTGTTCTGGCTAATCTCTGGAACGGCTGAACCGATTTTAACGGGACTTTCACTGGCAGATAGCTTATGTAGGGAGTAACTTAGGCTACTTTTTTTCGAATTTTTTCCACGCGGACGAAGTCGCGGGCTCAGCTAGTGTCAGTTGAAAGTTTTAGAAAAAATAAGCATAATGAAGAAGTGAAATAGGGTTCCTATAATTATTTCTAGTTTTTCAATTAATAATAATAAATATTCATGGGACAAATTACACTTACTGATCTAACCCCAAAGTAAGCAAATTGTTTGCTTGTGTTATGGGTGTTAGTCAACGATACTAATACATAGAAATACATATATAAATACTGGAATAAATTTAATAAACTCCCAAACCCGGAAATATTAACATTTATGCTCATGACACAAATGCTTGTCCCCGTCGGGGCCCAAACCCGAGCCCTGTCGATTGCGTATTCAGAGTCACTAACAACTCGACCAACGAACGGAGCAGTCATCAGAGTGCTAAGTGTGAGTTTTTCTTTTCGCATTCGATCGTGAGCGCGTTTCGAGTTTACTAGGAATTTGTATGTGATTTGTACAGCGCCACCTAGTGGTAAACTGGTTTCTCACGTTTACCACTAGGTGGCGCTGTACAAATCACATACAAATTTCTAGTAAACTCCAAACGCGCTCACGATCGAATGCGAAAAGAAAAACTCACACTTAGCACTCCGTTTTTATTTTCACATTACTTTGGGATTAGATCATTCTTGTAATTTTCGCACCTACATTATGATTATTATTATTTAAATAAAAACTTAAGCTTCTCTACACCCTTAGCTTATTCCTAACCCTTCGGCCGCACCTGCGCGTATCGTCTTGAAGATATTAGCGCGGTAAATCCCTTTGACGTATCGCTAACCGCGCGATAAGGCGCACGAAGTCTGAATATTTGCGACGATAGCTGCTGATAATAGTCGGTCACATCTGCATATATTACGCGAAGCTTTGTGCGGTAAATGCGGTTGTAAAATAAGTGACAGGAGAGCAGAAGTACAGTCGACTGGAGTCTAAGGCTATAGCGAAAGAAATCGTCGTACAATTCTCGTATTGTCCATTATCAGGGCTTTTTGTAGCTTAGGGATTATTATTGTATCACGAAGTCCAAGTTTTATTATTATTACTAGCTGTTGCCAGCGACTTCGTCCGCGCGGACTTCGTTTATTTCGCACTGCCCCTGCCGCTAGGTGATAGCGTGATAATATGTAGCCTATATATTGACCCGACCTGTTAGTAATATTCATGCAAAATTTGAAGTAAATCCATGGAGTACTTTTTGAGTTTACCCCGGACATACATACAGACAAACAGACAAACAGATAAATAGATAAACAGACAAACAGACGAAAATTCTAAAAACTATATTTTTGGCTTCGATATCGATTGTAGATCCCGCCCCAAGTATTCTTTTAAAAAAATATTCAATGTACAGTTTTGACTTGATTTTATTATATGTATAGATTATGCAAGCTTATCTCGTTTTCTGGGGGTGTATATAACTCCAACTGAGCGTTAAAACGGCCAGCGCCTAGGGCGACTGAGTCAGAAATCAGCGGACCGTACGAGCGTTGTCTAATAGGACTGCCCACTGGATCCCTATAATCTTGGGCGGTTTTTTTCACTTGCAATGAATCAGTCAGTTCAGGCGAAAAAGGCAAAAACAGTTCAGTCTAGGCTAAACTGGTTGAGCGTATTTAGGCCAAAGTATCAGCGAATGTGTGTCCGAAGCGACGAATACGACTTAGGGGGACAAGAAAAGAGAGCCTTCATTCATTCCTTAAAGGCCGGTAACACACCTGCAGTACCTCTGGTGTTGCAGCTGTTCATGGGCGGCGGTGATCACTTACCATCAAGTGAGCCTCTTGCCCGTTTGCCCCCTATTCCATAAAAAAACTAAATCTTAGCATGACATTACTTTTTAAGCAGTATTTTTTAGGAAATAAACAAAAATAATTTCACACTTTACCTCCTCAGCTGGTTTCTCCTATAAAAAAAGCATAAATTAAAAGATGAACTAAAATCTTAAGACTATGAAGAAATATGTTTTTTAATTTACCTAATTATAAATTTAAAAAAAATACTCTAATGTAGTAGACTTTTTACAGAAATTATAATAAGTCAATATTATTATTTTTATATACAAAATCTATCATATATTTTGAAATGTTAAAATCAAAACTTCATAAAATCAAGTGCTGACTATACTGACAATGAATAAATATTATACAGTGAAATACATTAATTTAAAAATCAGAAATTATATGTCAATAGTAAATATAACTTTCCTTGTATTAGTATTAGTAGTAAATAAATAAAATATTAGAACTCTTTACCTCTTCGGCTGGTTTATCCTGTTGATAAGCAGAATTTTATATATAAAACTTAAGACTATGTAACAACTTATTTTCATAAAAAAACCCTACCGTAAATGTTAATACTGTTGTACTAAAATTAGAGAATTAAACATTGTAACGAGGGCGCGATAGAACACGCTCACACTTATCGCGCACAGATAATATCGGTATCTTATCGCAACATCGTTATCAGATTTTAACACGCAGCATGCACATGAATCACTAGTATTTAAGCTTAATATAAACCCAGTTAAATTACAGTTTAATAAACACATTTATTAACCGATGTGTGACTGTCATTTAGTCAACGTAATAAACATTTTAATTTAAAATCAAATACATAAGTGCACTAAATATTATAACATTTTTGTTTTAAAAAGGCTTTACCTCATCAGCTTGTTTCTCCTGTAAAAATTAGAATTAAATATTACATACTTAAAAACCTTAAAACGACGTAAACATATATAAATAAATATACGGAATTTTTCCCGTGTTGGCCCGAACTCCTTTGAAGAATAGACCAACTGCCGTTCTACCTCTACCAGGAAGGCCGTAGGAAACGACCGATTGGCTATACATATCACTACCATAGTGTCTTCTAGGTGGTAGAGTTTCGCAACGTTTCGCCCAGGTATTTGGTACCACCGTGTTTCCTATTCCTGCTACAATAGCGTCAAAGCTTGCCATTGTCGTGTTCCGGTTTCGAAGGTAAGGTACCTGGTAGACTCATGCATGTGGCATTGCCATCCCGCCACACGGATAGAAATGCACTATTGTCATCTTTGGTATCTGTAGGCGGTGGTTTCTTTTTGTATTAGGAGAGCCATCTGCTTTTTGCTATCTTATTATATAACAAAATGTTAATCGCAATATTTTTAATCCGTATAAAATAATAAACTGTTATTGTCATATTAAACAGTGAAATGATTTAGTTTAAAAATTTTAAAAAGACACAGTTTCAATAAATGTAATAAGTTTTTTGGGGTACTAATATGAATATAACAACAGATAACTTTACCCCAGCAGCTGGTATTTCCTGTAAAAATAGGAATTGAATATTATTTATTGGTAAGAAAACCAATAGCAGAATCAATTTTGAATAATATGATATATTACTCAATTTTACAAATAAATAGTAAAGCTAATTGCGGATTTTCCCACTTTAGTAAATAGTTAATAGCGAATTTGCGAAATTGGCGAAAGATATATAAATATAAGATATCATATCTACTTAATTATTAACTACCTTTGAAAAGAAATTCTATAATCACTTAATAGTTGTAAGCACCAATTGTTTTACAATTTTAAAATTAATTATAATGCATTATAACGAATAATAAAAATACTATTAAATATATAGCATGACCGACAATTTACGTAGTAAACTAGATAACATAATTAAATTATTAGTACTCATCATCATCATCATCATCATCAGCTGGCATTCGTCCACTGCTGGACATAGGCCTCTCCCAAGGCGCGCCACTGAGCCCGGTCTTCGGCTCTCCTCATCCAGTTACTTCCCGCCACCCTGCGCAGATCGTCGCGCCACCGCGTAAGGGGGCGTCCCACGCTACGTTTGCCAAGACGCGGTCTCCACTCTATGAGCCGTTTACTCCATCGGTGATCAGATCTACGGCAGATGTGACCGGCCCATTGCCACTTCAGCTTGCTTACCTTCTGAGCTATGTCAGTGACCTTGGTCCTCATACGAATTTCTTCGTTTCGGATTCTATCCCTGAGGGATACACCGAGCATAGCTCTCTCCATAGCCCGCTGAGCGACTTTGAGTCTATGAACCAGTCCCACCGTTAGTGTCCACGTCTCGGCTGCGTATGTCATGACTGGTAAGACGCACTGGTCGAAGACTTTCGTCTTCAAGCTTTGTGGTATAGGCGACGAAAAGATGTGACGAAGCTTCCCAAACGCTGCCCAGCCTAACTGAATCCTCCTATTGACTTTCCTCTCGAAGTTGTTTTTACCTAATTGCACAATCTGCCCAAGGTATACAATATACATACTCCCGAACAACTTCGAGAGTCATGCCATTTACGGTGACTGGACTAGGTTGAACGTGTGAGTTGAACATAACCTTGGTTTTGTCCAAGTTCATACCAAGCCCCACCCTTTGGGAGGCGCCATTCAGGCTAGTCAGCATTTCCTGCAGCTCCTCCAGTGAATCTGCCATGATGACAATATCGTCGGCAAAGCGTAAGTGCGAGATGCGATCACCGTCTATGTTGATTCCTCGTCCTTTCCAGTCCAGTAGTTTGAAGACGTCCTCCAACGCGCTTGTGAATAGTTTCGGGGATAGAACATCCCCCTGTCTTACGCCTCTGTGTAATTGAATTGGTCTTGTCTGGACGTTTTGGATGTGGACGGTCATTGTTGCGGAATTGTATAGACATCTCAGAACATCAATGTACCGGTAATCCACCTGGCATCGCTGCAGGGATTCCAGAACAGCCCAGGTCTCGATCGAGTCAAACGCTTTCTCGTAATCCACAAATGCAAGACACAGGGGCTGATTATATTCTTCCTTTTTCTGTATAATTTGCCGCACTGTGAAAATGTGGTCTACGGTGCCAAAGTCTCGTCGAAACCCGGCCTGCTCGAGAGGTTGGAAGTCATCAAGTCTTCGTGCAAGTCGATTTGTAATTACCCTTGAGAACAGCTTATAGACGTGGCTTAGGAGCGAGATGGGTCGATAATTTTTTAGCAGTGTTTTGTCCCCCTTTTTGTGAAACAAAACTACTATGCTCCTATTCCACGCCCTTGGAGTTCTCCCCGAGTGCAAGACGGAGTTAAATATCCTTAGTAGTTCCTGTAGCACAGGTTTGCCTCCAGCTTTGAGCAATTCGGATGTAACTCCGTCCTCACCAGGGGCTTTTCCATTTTTAAGCTGCCCCAGGGCCAGTACAACCTCCTCGAGACTTATATCTGGAAGTTCGTCGGTGTAGTGGCGTGTCAATGTGGCTCTGGGATCAGAGTCTAGGGGTTCAGGTTGAGGTATTCGCGAGGCATATAATTGGCCATAGAAGACTTCAGTTTCGGTGAGTATCTCCGGCTTAGAAGCGACGGTTCTGCCATCCTGAGTTCTTAACTTCGTCAAATTACTCTTTCCAAGTTGATGTGAAAATATTTTGGAACCCCGATTTTGCTCTATGGCTCGTTGGATGTTTGTAACATTTGAGCGTCGGAGGTCCCTTCGTATCAGTTTCCTGATATCCTTGGTGAGTTGGTGAGTTGTTGTTGTTGTTGGTACTACTGACCTATATTATTTAATATAGCTTTAATTATTTCTTTTTATATCGAAATTTGGAGTACAAATGTAGCTAAAAGCAATACCTACTACTTTTAATTTTTAATTACTACCTATAATAATTACCTGCGCGAACATTACTAAATTTTAAACATTCATTTAAAAATTTTAAAACAACGTAAGAACTAATTTTAAATTTTAAAAAATCTATTGCATTTTAAAATAATTATTGATTGTGAATAAATAGGACAAAAATATAAGACGAGGAAATAGAAAATTAGTAATAGTAAATAGATAATTAATCAAAAACGATGTTATTAGTGATAACTAATAAAAAGCCTTGTCGACAGCCCCACTCTTACTAGTGGTCTTGAACTCCTTAGCCACCGGAGAGATGTGGGTTCTCTATGTGTTTTCTACCGCTTATATAATGGGGAGTGATCTGATGAGCTTTTTAATCTAATACCGGCTAACACGTTCCGCCAACGCACTACACGCCGTAGTAAGGGATTCCACTCACACCATCTTGACGATTGGTCATCTACGACTGTTCGATTTGCACGTACATTCTTTATACGAACAGTCAAGCTTTGGAACAGTTAA
This sequence comes from Apodemia mormo, assembly GCA_036924255.1. Taxonomy (NCBI): domain Eukaryota; kingdom Metazoa; phylum Arthropoda; class Insecta; order Lepidoptera; family Riodinidae; genus Apodemia; species Apodemia mormo. Next base: position 13,706,475 of record JAUPFN010000030.1, read on the forward strand.
CTTCACACGGTTTTTCCGAGTAGCTATGATATTGGGATTTTCAGAGGAGGATCAACAAATTCCTTAAAAGCCGGCATCGCATTGGCAACTAACCCTTTATGTTGTAAATGTCCATGGGCAGTGGTGACCGCTTTCCATCAGGTGGCCCACTCGCTCGTATGCCTGCAAATTCAATAAAAAAAACACAACATTTCTTTTACTTTTAGTATGTAATGAAAATACCCGAACACCTTACCCCTTCTGGTTTCCCCTGTTAAAATACAGAATTGAATATTAGATACTTAAATATCTTCGGACTGTGCAAAAATCATTTTTTATAAAAAAATCTACTTCATTTTAAAATGTTAAGTACAAAAATCCTAATCCGTTTTAAATAAGTACTGACGATGAATTATTATGACAATGAATATGAGACAGAGTAATATTAGGAATATTAGTGATATGTCTTTTAATTTTAGTGTATAAATAAAATATCAGAAGTATTTACCCCTTCAGCTGGTTTCTCCTGTTAAAACAAAAGCGACAACATTAGAAAATCAAAAATTTTTTTATTCAAAAAAAATGAAGATATTATACCTTACGAACACCCGGTTGGACAGGAATTCCTAAACGGTGTAAGTTACTTATTTATGTCGCTATAACATAGCGGCAACAAAATATATCATCCGTGAAAATTTTAACTCACTATCACGATTCATGAGAGTGACAGATGGACAGACAGACAGACAGACAGACAGACAGACGAACGGTCGGACAGTGGAGTCTTAGTAATAATGTCTCGTCTTACCCTATGGACACGGAACCCTAAAACTGTCGATTAGTGACCAGGGAGCAAGGCCCCAGTTCACATATGTGCGGTATTTATTTTCTTGATTTATATTAATAAGAAAGGGTGATTCAATATTATAATCCATACTAATATTATAAATGCGAAAGTCTGTCTGTCTGTCTGTCTGTTACGCTTTCACGGCTAAACCGTTATACCGATTTTCATAAAATTTCGCATGGATATAGTTGAAGATCCGGGGTCAAACATAGGCTAATATTTTTTCAAAAATCAGTCCCTGGAGGGCTGAAATAGGGGATGAAATTTTTATTAAAAGTTATTTGGATGACTTATTAATATACTCGCAGGCGAAGCTGCGCGGGTCAGCTAGTTATAAAATATATTTGCATCTTCTGAAAATTGACGGGATGCTAAATCGATTGCAATTTTTTTCTGGTTATCAGAAAGTGCCTGAAAAATTACTGCAAAATAGATTTTTGGTGTTGTTTTTTGTTACGTACAGTTTTCGGTTTAGCTTGTTATATCCGCACCCTACATGAAAATCGCTGATGCTGCTATGCCTTGCATGCGTAGCCTACATAGGGATGATGACGACAAGGATTTAAAACGTTATAATATCGATGTGTTTGTTGTTTCGTGATTGGTTCGCCGCGTTTCATGCTCATTCGTAATTGGTTCGCCAATTAGCGCTAGAAGACAATGTCATAATATCATATACCATAACCAATCACGACGACGCAGACATATCAATATTAAAACATTATAAATCCTTGGCTGACGACGCTGCGCCACAGAATATAAAATGCTGCGCGTATTAACTCAACGTGCGGCCTCAATTTTCATGTCGCCAACTGGATATCAGCATTTTAATCATTCTCTTTATAATTTTAATTTGGATTAATGTTCATTACATAGCTGGTACTCGCACCGACCACTATAGTTTTAGTTAAGTTTTAATTTTGTAATACAGAAGTAAGTTAATAAATAAGTCTCAGTAAATTTTTTTTAAGTCCTCCGGCTGTCGTTAACGTAATTAGCTCCTCAACTCAGTATAAATATATATAACTAGCTGACCCGGCAAACGTTTTTCTGCATTTTAACTAAGTACTCTTATTTTTTTTATATTTTCCCACGGTTTAAACCTTCCCTGCACTTCAACAATTAATTAAAAACTAAAATTAGCCAAATCGGTTCAGCCTTTCTCGAGTTTTAGCGAGACTAACGATATATATATATATATATATATATATATATATATATATATAGGAACAATAGTAGTTTTTAAAAAATATGTTGACGTGTCAAAATAACTTGTAAAAAGTAGTATTACTGATTTCTGATTTATATATATATATATATATATATATATATATATATATATATATATATATATATATATATATACATATATATATATATAAACAACAATAGTAGTTTTTAAAAAATATGTTGACGTGTCAAAATAACTTGTAAAAAGTAGTATTACTGATTTCTGATTTATATATATATATATATATATATATATATATATATATATATATATATATATATATATATATATATATATATATATATATATATATATATATATATATATATATATATATATATATATATATATATATATAAATCAGAAATCAGTAATACTACTTTTTACAAGTTATTTTGACACGTCAACATATTTTTTAAAAACTACTATTGTTCCTCGGAACATTCCCTACGATACAGCCGATAAAAGATGCAGATTGATGCCATGTCTCTACGTAAATAGTCTCGTCATCGACGATTCAATGTGATCAAAAGGAAGGAGCTGGTACTGAGGAGCCCCCGCCCATAAATGAGAGCATTACTCCATATGAGGCCGGATTTGCGCCTTATAAAACAGCGGTTGTCCGATGGGGTGACGCCAATCTTGTAAATTAAAAAAACAAAACACAGGCGTATCTCTTCTCTCCAAAAAAGGGTAATTTCATTCTAACACCCTAGTTCCGGGGTATCAATACAGCTCACTATCATTTAGAGCTTGTGGACATTATCGTCATGTCCAACATCAACTTAGACCAACAAATCGAATCAATGGAGCTTCCAAGAGTTGGGCAATAATTTCGAGGGGTCTGGCAGTTCTTCAGCTCTAAACAGATACTAAATCTGTACACAACCCAAGTTCGATCTTGCTGTATTTGGAGTACTGCAGTCACCTTATGGATGATTCTGCCAAATATCAACTAAAAGCTTTAGATTCCTTAGACTGAAAAACCCGTAGGCTAATGAACGACGACAAGCTCACAAATACAAAACTGCACTCACTTGAGTATCGTCGTAAGCTCGCAAGCTTTTCAGTATTTTATAGGAGTAAGTATGCGAACCCTCACCATTCTTTTATCGGACTACTTGACGCAGACAGAAGTGCCATGCGTATTTTGTGGATATACAAAAAATTGAATAAAACTCTTTGATAATTCTTTTTTGATTCAAGTTATCAAGATTTGGAACGAACTACCTGGGTCTATGTTTCCTAAAAAATATAACCCTGGAATCCTTAAGAGTATATAAAATGTCAGATTGATCGAGTACTGTCCGAAGGTGGTGTCAAGAGTCTTCGCAACCGGCGTGTGTGTATGAAGAGAGCGATGAATGTGGAGGAAGCGAGACAAGCCTGCAAGGATCGTGATGTATGGCACTCTGTTCTCTCTGCCTACCTCGTAAGGGATCTGGCGTGAAAATATGTATGTAAAATAGGTTCCTTCTGGATGGGCGTATAATATCTTCGCTTACATCGGCGTTTTTCATCATGTGATATGGAAGATAAACACAACAAAACATTTAAAAAATAACGTATTTATATTTTCATAATAATATAAATAAAACAACAAAAAACTTACCTCTTCAACTGGTTTCTCCTATTGAAATAAAAAACAAAAATAAATATTAGATATTTGAAAATTTCAAGATGATGTAAAAACCAATTTTATAAACAAACGACACCGTATTTTAAAATGTTCAGTTCAAAAATTTGAACTCGTGTAAAATAAGTATTGCTATTTATTATGTTAGTTGAAAAATCAAAAACGAAAATCAACAATAAATATATCAACGTTCTTTGCATTTTTATAATATTAATAATAAAACAAAAAAATTTACCGCCTCAGCTGGTTTCTCCTGTTTAAAAAATGTACTAAGACTAATTAAAAACCAAACTTTATAAAATAAGATAAAATAAATGTAGCGTTTTTTGGTATTTTCAGTATATAAAAAATATAAGTGTTTACCCCTACAGCTGCTTTTTCCTGTTAAAAACAGAGTAATAGAATAATAAAGAGTAATAAATTTTTTGTTCTTAAAATATTTTTTTTTTAAATCTACCTCAGTTTAGAATATTAAGTTCAAGAATTTTATAATCCATATAAAATTTTATAATCCATATAAAATTAATCACTGGCAGTATTTTTTATGAAATTAAATATAAGACAGTGAAACACTTTAAAAATTAAAAATGGCAAGTTAATAATAAATATACATTTTTTTTGTATTTTATTATATAAATAAATAAAATATAATTCTTTACCCCTTCAGCTGGTTTCTCCTGTTAACAAACAAAACTTAATTAATTATAGTTTAGAATAATACTATGTATCTATCTGATCAAAATTATATATGTGAATTTCATCTGTAACGATGAACTCATTTAACTAGTTATACGTATGTATATCTAGCGATCAGTACCACGAAATAAAGAAAACAACGGAATTGGCAAGTACAAACATTTGTATCAGGACCGCGATCGCCACACTCACACATAAAATAAGCATTATTGCATATAAACTACTAATGCAAACATTGTTTCATTGGTCGTTTTCATTTTAAACAACAGTAATCCGAAACACACAAACAGAACATTTAAAAATATACCAAACTGCGTTACAATAAATTTTATTTTGCTACAAAAAAAGAGTATTTACGTCCTTTTGTAGTCTATTCAAAATAGACTCATCTATTTGTACAATAGTGAAACTTAAGATCGTAATAGTTTCGCTATTCTACAATAGATGGCAGCATTGATTTTTCCGTAGTTTTCAGTTGATCATATTTGAGTAGAGAACTTTCTAGAACGATATACGTAATGACTGTCATTACGTATATCTTTCTAGAAAAATTAGGTCAACCTAAAATGAACGTTATATGTAAGGTGTACGGCTGATTTTAGCTTGACTTTCTATTATATCATTAGAGATTATATTAAATCAGGAATTTAATTAAAATAAAATGAAAATTGTACTTTCGAATGATATGAAATATCTCCATTTTTAATCATCTGTATTCTACTATCATTTCTGCATTCAAGGATGGCACAATACGGCATAATTCAGTGTATAATAGATTTTCGCACGACGACTATCTCCTAATGATATGTCCCCTTGTTTTCTTTATTTCGTGATTAGTACAATCTACGTTATCGATCATATAGCAAAGAATAATTTCGCCACGTCGAGCCTGCTGACACTTGCTCAGTGGTAGAGCGTCCTGGCTGCGTGTCGATATTTTTTTTGTTGTTTTTAAAGTTTTTCAAGCTTTCCCAAGCATGAGGAGAGTGCTATAACACAAAAATAATACTATGTATTATTTTTTATATAAATAATTTAAATCTACCGTTTTATATTTGAATCCATACGAAACTATGTATATTGCGTAAGAGATAGGCAGAGGTTATAACCAGTGTACCTACAATTAGCCAAAGATACTCAGGCCCACAACACCTACAATGTGATAGGTGGCCAGCCTATCGCCAACCGAGCACTTATCCAAAACAACGAGCAACGCTGTTTGTATCAGAAAACCTAAAATCACATTTTTTGAATTGTCCAACCCGGGAATCGAACCCGGGTCCTCATGTGGTCAATACTGACACCGGACCACAAGATCACAGGAGCGATGTAATTGTTTTTTATATTAGATAAAAATGATTTTTTTAGAAAAATATACTTTAATACAAAATTACCTAATATATATATATTTTTATATCATAAGGTAGCAAACAAGCAGATGGGTCTTCTGATGGAAAGAGCAAACCATGGCCTATAGACGCCAAAGGTGTTAATGGTGCGTTACCATCTTGTGGCGAGGTCTAAAACCACATATTCATAAGTTTAGCGACTACCTTACCCTCCAAACCGGAACACGACAGTGACAAGCACTGACGCTATTCCATCAGAAATAGGTAAGACGGTGGTACCAGACTCGGGTGAGCCCATTCAGAACTCTACCACCTACTAAAATTGTATTAGTTGTGTTATTGTTGTCAACAGATTCGTTTGGGGAAGTTGGTTTGTATTTAGTTTTATTAAAATGTTTAAACTCTTCACGAATGCTAATAAATACAATTACAACATTATGTTATAAGATTGAGCATTTTCTTTTCGTTATAAAAGGTTTTTATTATGTGGTATAGAAAAAAAATAACCAAATTTCACCATTACAGTCGTCGGTCACCTTTTGATTTCTTCTTTCATGAATAACAGTTGGCTATTGTTCCCTAAATTTCTTGTGCTTTGTTTTATCACCCCTAATAAGGTAGGTCTATATAGCACTGCTCTAGAAACAAACAAGGGCGGAGTTATTAAGCTCGCACTGGGCGCAGAAAAGTCTATTTGCGGCACTGTCTACATCCTTCTACATTCGCATTGTATATCTGTTTTGTTGACAGTATATATATATATATATATATATATATATATATATATATATATATATATATATATATATATATATATATATGAATTTTGAAGTATTTCGTACTCTGGACAACTATATTTAATTATTGGATTCGGCGACAGCGCGACACGGATTTCAAAATTTTTTGGAACTACTCATTATTGCTTTTATTCGTTATTTTGTTTAAAACGGTACTTAAGATTTCCACTTGTAACGTGTTGCAACACTAGCTTGTCGTGTAAAGATGACATCTATTTCCAATAATTAGGTCGTTACTATACTGAATCAATGTGGGCTATATTGGTTTCAAGAGTACCGTTTTTTGACGATATTCGAAACTTATTGTTTTTATCAATATTGGTTTAAGATTTATATTGTTTTCAAGAGTAGGCCTGCTGCTCAAGAAAAAAAACAAGGGCGTAGTTATAGAAGCTCGCACTGGGCGCAGAAAAGTCTATTTGCGGCACTGTCTACATCCTTCTACATTCGCATTGTATATCTGTTTTGTTGACAGTATATATATATATATATATATATATATATATATATATATATATATATATATATATATATATATATATATATATATATATATATATATATATATATATATATTACCTGTAGGGCTACTCTGGAAAACCGGTTTCAATTTTAAATGGATATTTAATAAATTTTTAAGTATTTCGTTCTCTGGAGAACTATATTCAATTATTGGATTCGACGACAGCGCCACACGGAATTCGAAATTTTTTGGAACTACTCATTATTGCTTTTATTCGTTATTTTGTTTAAAACGGTACTTAAAATTTCCACTAGCTAACACTAGCTTGACATGTAACGATTACATATATTTCCAATAATTAGGTCGTTACTATACCGAATTAATGTGGGCAATATTAGTTTCAAGTGTACCGTTTTTTGACGATATTCGAAACTTATTGTTGTTATCAATATTGGTTAAAATTTTATATTGTTTTCAAGAGTAGGCCTGCTGTATATTATCAAATTTATATCTGTTTACACTAGGTCTACCTATTTCTTTTCTTTCACGATTTTATTCTCCTTAAAAGTTTAACAGGAGGAAATCTCTTTAAGTAGAGATAAGCTCACCCATTGTAAGTACTTATTGTTTATATTCTCTTGTATTATGTTCTATATTTTACTAGGTGGTAGAGTTCTGCACTGTCTCGCCCGGGTCTGGTACCACCGCCTTACCTATTCTTGCCGCAATAGCGTCAGTGCTTGCCGCTGTCGTGTTCCAGTTTGCAGTGTAAAGTAGCCGGTAAACTGATGCATGTGAGATAGCAACGCACCATTAACATCTTTGGTGGCTATAGGCGGTGGTTGACTCTTTCCATCAGGAGACCCATCTGCTTGTTTGCTATCTTATGGTATAAAAAAAAATTAGTAAAGTATCAAATAAAGAAATAAATTGTTCCTGTGTGATTCATTAAAGGCTTTTAGCAATGTAGCAGGCTGCAGGGTGTAGCTAGTTTTATAAATAAAATCTATACTTACTTCTTCATCTCTGAGCTGTGAATAATAACATATATAATTACCGTTAAAGATTAAAAGTGTTAATAAATAAAAATATAACTTTGTACAATTGACATTAAAATTTAATTGTAATAAAAATTGAATAGTAAATTTTGTAAATGGTAAAATGTTTTTGTAAAAATTTGTATTCAACAAAAGATGAAATTTTGTAAATTGTAAAAATAACTTTTTGTTGTGAAATCATTCTTCTAACACATAAAATAATTGTAATACATGAAATAGAATGTATGTCACATGAATGTATTGCGTGTAATGTTTATTTATATTAATTTATTGTACCTGTTAAAAAAATATTTAAAAATATTATATGCCTGCAGTATGTCCGAAAAGTAATTGAACGCGTCCTCCACTCTTACTTCAAAATGTATAAAGTCACTACCATCGCGGTTACTAGGTGGTAGAGACCTTTATTTTCTCGCCCGGGTCTGGTACCATCGTCTTATCTATTCCTGCAGCAATAGTGCCAGTGGAGTCACTGTCGTGCTCCGGTTTGTAGGGTAAGGTAGCCGGTAAACTTATGCACGTGACATTTCCATCCAAGGGCGGACCCAAGGGTGGGGCCATATGGTTATTGACCCTCCCCCCCTCCTAGACAGGGGTCTAGCTAAGGATTTATTAAAAACAAATAAGTATTAGAGCGTATCTTGTCTGATCCTCAAATACGTGACCCTCACGACCCGAAGGCTGGAACCACCCTTATTTCCATCTCATCACATGGATATTTGAAAAGAAAGCTTCAGAATGCCGTTGCCTTAGCATGAATTGGACGAAGTATGCTGAGCATGTATCTAATAGCCATATTATTTATAGTAATCTATGTAATCTAATAGTAATCTATAGAATACATAGTAATAATAGCTAATAGCGCTTGTAGCGCTGTTTTAACAGTTTACTGAAATCAAAGACTTTTATAAACTAACGTCGTAGACAAGGTATGCGTTATGTTGCTTATTTCCGCTAAAAGTGTATTCCATGAACGGTACCTACGTCAAAACTCGTTGAATGAAACGATTTGCCCCCAGCAATTTGTACTGACAATTTAAGTTTTTTTTATGGAATAGAGAGTAAACGGGCAAGAGGCTCACCTGATGGTAAGTGATCACCGCCGCCCATGAACAGCTGCAACACCGGAGGTACTGCAGGTGCGTTACCGGCCTTTAAGGAATAAGTGCGCTCTTTTCTTGAAGGCCCCTAAGTCGTATCGGTTCGGAAACACATCCACTGGTAATTGATTCCACAGAGCAGTCTTGCGAGGCAAAAAATGCCTTGAAAATTGCACTGTAGTGGACTTCTAGATATTCAAATGGTGAGGGTGGAATTTAGAATTTTGGCGTGATTTCCAATGGTGTAAATCAGCGGGTGAAATCATAAAATATCGACGCTATTTATATACGGACGAATTATAGATTTTGCCCGCAACATATATAATATTTCATTAGGGGTATTTTTCAATCACAATCACTGTTTTTGGAATTTATGTAATTCTTGTAAGGGACACATTTTAATTTACTCTTGGTGTTAATGTTAATTGTGCCGCTATTAAATTATTTTAAATAAATATAGAAAAAGAGTAATTACCTGTGGCTGCAATTTTTAATTACAATTTAATAAAGAAAAAAAGGCCTCTGTGGTCTAGTGGTCCAGCATTGGCGTCGACCACATGAGGTCCCAGGTTCGATTTCCGGGTCGGGCACTTAAAAAAATGTTTTTTCAGTTTTCTGATAAACATAAAGTTGCCCGGGATTGCAAAGTGCCCGGTTGGAGATAGGCTTGCCACCTATCACATTTGTGGGACCAAGTATCTTCGGCTAATCGTGGGTGCACTTGTTGTAACTCTTCCTACCCTTTCGGGGATACGGGCGTGAAGATACTTTTTTAAAGGAAAAATCATTTTTTTATTCTTTTACATCTTTCGTATAGATAGAATTCTGTCTATTTTTTTTATAGTAGAGGGGGCAAACGAGCAGATGGTGCACCTGATGGTAAGTGATCACCGCCGCCCATGGACATCCGCAATACCGGGGATATTGCAGCTGCGTTGCCGGCCTTTTAAGAATGAATAAGCTCGTTTCTTGAAGGTCCCTAAGTCTTATCCATTCGGAAACACCCCCGAGGGTAATTGATTCCACAAAGGAGTAATGCGAGGCAAAAAGTGTCGACAAAAGCGCACAGTTGTGGATTTCCAGACATCGAGGTGGTGAGGATGGAACTTTAAATTTGACGCGATGTCCGATGGTGGAATTTAGCGGCAGGCATTAGTCCGAACAACTCGTCGGAACACTCCCCATGATAAATACGGTAAAAGATGCAGAGCGAACCCACATCTCTGCGTAACGCCAAAGAGTCAAGCCGATTAGAAATAGCCTGGTCGTCGACGATTCGAACCGCTCTACGTTGAATGCGATCAAGAGGAAGAAGCTGGTACTGAGGAACTCCGGCCCAGAGGTGTAAAGGTTAAGATAGAATTCTGTCTATAATTGTAATTATAAACAGAATTCTATCTTAATTTTTCTTACAGACAGAATTCTATTAATTACGATAGAATTCTGTCTGCAAGAAAAATTAAGATAGAATTCTGTCTATAATTACATTTATAGATATAATTTAATTACAAAGGAGAGGGGGATTTTTGGGCCCAAATGTAAAGGATTGAAGTATGGTTCAAAAAAATGATACTATTTTTCTATTTCAAAGTTCAAAATATGAGCTTAATCCGCTTTCTGAGAAAAAAGAAATCACGAAAATAAGTTTGTGGTACTATAATTGTATAATCGATAAAATTATAATCGATTTATGTAAATAATTTTAATCGAAATATAAGCTCGTAAATATATGTAAAAGTGTATTTTTGATTAATATTTAGTATAATCAACAGGAAGTACCATCATTATTTTACAATCCATTTATAATATAAAAATAGAAAATATAATCGAAACAATTTATATAATCGATTCAAACTTAATACGATTTAGTGTCTGTGGATTTAATACAGCTAAAATTGACAATTACAACTGACATCACTGACGGCTCGCAAGAGTCGTACTCGCAAGTCGCGGACTTCACTCTTCGCTATTTTACGTACCTACTACCTACAGAAAGGCATCTTTTAATTTGTGTTTTCCAAAAATCTGTGTTTTAGTATTGTGTCAATTTATAAACATGAAGCATAGTTGCCTGTATTACAAGTATAAATTGTTTATATAATAGTAAACGGTTATAGTGAGTTAAACTATACCGTAGTACCGTGACCTTACTTCTGGTGAATATCTTATATCTCTGTTCTCAGATTGCTAAAATTTGTAAAATTTTCAGTATTTATATAACGTTAAACTAGCTATTAATTAACATAATATTCATCTTATTACAAGGGGGCCCAAGTTTGTATGCAACGGTATCAGTCTCCTTTAAACTTATAATTACAAAAATAGAATTCTGTCTGTAACTGTGTCTAACAGTAATACTTTAGAGAATAAATTATCTATATAAATCTATATTAATATTATAAATGCGAAAGTTTGGATGTATCGATGGAGGTTTGGATGGATGTTTGTTACTCAATCACGCAAAAACTACTGAACGGATTTGAATGAAATTTGGTACACAGATAGACGATGACCTGGAATAGCACATAGGCTACTATTTATCCCGGAAAAATTAAGTGATCCCGCGGGATTCACCAAAAACTTTCATAATGCACCGGGCTGCACGCTGCAGCTAGCATCATAAACGCGAAAGTTTAGATGGATGTTTGTTACTCAATCACGCAAAAACTACTGAACGGATTTGAATGAAATTTGGCACACAGGTAGATGATGATCTGAAATAGCACATAGGCTATTTTTTATCCCGGAAAAATTAGGTGATCCCGCGGGATTCACTAAAAGCTTATAATGCAGCGGACTGCACGCTGCAGCTAGTATAAAAATAAAATAAAAGTATCTTTGCGCCTGCATCCCCGAAAGGTTAAGCAGAGGTACAAGTGCATTGTGATAGGTGGCAAGCCTATCGCCAACCGGGCACTTTCCAACCCCGGGCAACGTTGTTTTTATCAGAAAACTGAAAAAATACATTTTTGAATTGCCCGACCCGGGAATCGAACCCGGGACCTCATGTGGTCAACTCCGACACCGGATCAATATACCACAAAGGCGATAAAAATAAAATAATTAGAGAATAAAGTGAAACGTGCGTTGAGTGCATAAGTTGTGTCATTTGTGCTTGATGGCGACGTGGATGAAAGTGTGGTGGGTTTGAATTAATTACCGTAGGTAACCTTCAATTAGTACAAACTTTTACCAGTCAAACTTTATATCTAGTTATTAGGTTTGCTTTAACAATATTGATGAAAATTGTTAATAGAAGTTCTTTACATCAAAAAAATCAATTTATTACGATGCCATTGCTTAAAAATTCCATTATTATTTTATTTAATATATTACGGTTCCATCATTATATTTCTATCAGTTTCAATTAGAACGCCATCTATTGGTAAGTAGAATCATGTTAGCTTTATGTCATTAGCAGTAAGCACCATCTATACGTTCATCTTGGTATTACTTTAACAATAGATGAAATTAATAGGCACTGTCATCTATTGACAGATTCATGATTCATTTATTCACACACATTTCACTATTTACACAAAGCAAAGCGCGGTCTACTAGTAGATACATTAATAAATACATTAATAATACTTACATAAGCAAAAGATAATCCAAGTAGAACTAAGAAAATGTAAATATTTCGAATAGTCAGTCCCATGCTGTGAAAATATACAATGTCATTATTATTAGGTTTTTATTTAATAAAAGCAGAGACGAAATATAGATATAGGTACATATATTGGTCTATGATAAAATTAATTTTTCCCTCTGTTAATCCGGGCTCTTTTGAAGAATAGGCCAACTACTGTTTTGTTCTGTGCTCAAAACTTGCGTTGAATATCAATAATAAGATTAAATTCGAAAGAAAAATTTGGCGGACGTCATTTTTGTTTATTGTCTATAAAATGTTTCCTCGTTTTACTTGATCATTGCAGTTGCTTAACGCCCATGCCAAAAAACAAAAAAAAAAGATTAAATTCGATCTTGGTTACCAAAATATACAGCTATTAAAAATCATATTACTGTCACTTTTAATAAACCTTAGACTTTTTAATTTTGAAAAAATCTATGCTTAGGTATTGTTTTTGCTCCTTTCAGCTTAAAATGCCTCAATTTACGGGAAATTTCAGAATGGCCCGCAAAGTTAACCGGTTTACAGACTTTTTCAATTGATTCAGCTTACTGTCAATTTTTGAGAATATCAAAAATATTTTATAATTTTAAGGCGAGGCACCGGAGACAAACGGAAAAAAATTGGTTTGCTTAAACATATTTTTACGTTTATTATTATTGATTGTTGAATAACGGTCTTACAGAAATTACACGATATACCTGAAGATATTATCTAAGGAATGTGGTAACTTATTACATGATAGAATGTACTTTACTCGATCATATAAAATTCCAAAAACAGGCTAAATAACAACACAACAAGTAATTTATTCATGTTTCTAATTTTCCACATGATTTTTATATGGTGATATTTAGTTTTAAATACAAAAAGAATTTACTAAATTTTGGCTTTCAGTTGAAGTCCTATATTTATTTATCCGAAAATTAAACCGTTTCCCAGCGGTTTCAGAACATACCGCACCGCCCACTTTCTATAGATTTGGCGCGCGTCAAAAGATCTAGCCTTAATATTTAAATTAATTTATACAGGTTGTAAAGAAAACCCTGTTCGATCCATAATATGAGGTACTGCTGTTGCCAGCGACTTCGTCCGCGTGGACTTCGTTTACTCCACACTGCTCCTCCCCCGTAGGTGATAGCGTGATAATATGTAGCCTATATGTTGACCCGACCTGTTAGTAATATTCATGCAAATTTTGAAGTAAATCCATGCAGTACTTTTTGAGTTTACCCCGGACATACATACAGACAAACAAATAAACAGACAAAAATTCTAAAAACTATATTTTTGGCTTCGAAATCGATTGTAGATCACGCCCCAAGTATTCTTTTAAAAAAATATTCAATGTACAGTTTTGACTTTCCTAGGGTTTTATTATATGTAAAGATATAGGTAGGTCAATGACATTATCAAAAAATATTATTTTTATTAAAATAAGAAAAATATCGTCGTTTAAACGCGACGATGAAGTGCTTCATTTTAGTACTAAAATTGAACAACTTTCCCTTAAATCAAGCAAATATTTTGAAAATATTTGTATCAATATACATAAAATAATGACACAAATACGTTTGTATTAAGCTACCAAATAATGCCGTTAACGATCGGACAGTTTTCTTTACACACTGTATATAAGTAATCAAGAAAATTATTACTACACAACTGTGAACATAGATCTTGCTCCCTGGTCATGTATTACTTTTTAATACAAATGACTTATCGCCCAGTTTAACTTGACACCTCCTTCAAAATCAAAATAGTCACAGAGCGAATTCCGTTCCAAATGGGTGTTTTTAAACACCTATCATTTTTTTCTGGTTTTTGACGATGGTTTTTTATCAAATGTTTTCATCTCCTTATAATTGCTTCTCTAAAATAAAAAAGTTCCTAATATATACTTACTTGATATATGAAATAGCAGATATCAATAACAACGATTATACACTATGTTCTATATAATAATTATGTACCAAACACAACTATTTTAATAAAACCAACAGTTTTAAAACCATAACAAATTTACGACATTGATTTCTATTATTGTTTTATTTCAATTCAGTTACGAATTGCGACATAAAGTCGAGATTGGAAACAATTTACAATGTAACGATTCAAGCGATCTACACTACGAGAAAAAATAATATAATTCAAAGTAAAATCCTGAATCGCGATATTACATCCAGGGCTTTCATAATTTTTTTAATAACATAAGATAGCAAACAAGCAGATGGGTATCCTCACAGACTACTTATAGATGCAAGCATGGGTATCCTGATGGAAAGACTCAACCATCGTCTATAGTCACCAAAGATGTTAATGATGCGTTGTTATCTTGTGGCGAGGTCTAATACCACATCCATAAGTTTACCGGTTACCTTACCCTCCAAACCGGAACACGACAATATAGGTATTCGGCGGATTTATAACAGGTTTCGTTTAGAGCGTATCTGAGATGAACCCTTCATAAACCGGTTTAAGCCAAATCGTAGAATTGTTGGTCACGCACAGTGCGGACAAAAATTGGGAGCGGGTATAATCGAAGGAATATTTTAAAAAAAAACCTCTATAAACCAATTTATTGACATCCCTTACGGGGTAGGCAGAGAGAACCGAGTGCCATACATCACGATCCTAGCAGGCTTGACTCGCTTCTCCACATTCATCACTCATTATAAAAGTGTGAACGCCTGCACAAATTATCAGGGCAATACTGCATAATGCATATTTTTAATTTTTTTATATAGGCTCTCTATCTTGTCTATCAAGGTAAAAACGTGCTGTGTCATTCACTTAAATTCTTTATTAAAATAAATAGTTTTAATACTTTATTGCCTTTTTCATTATAACATCAGGTTATGGGCCCAGCACGCTTTCACTGCGCAACTCTACTGCAAACACACACGCTGGTTGCGAAGACTCTTGATACCAACTTCGGACAGTACTCGATCAATCTGATCATGGTATGTCAGTCTTGGTCTTCCCCGGTACCTACATCCTTCCACAATCGCATTGTATATCTGTTTTGTTAAGCTTTCATCTACCATTCTTTCTACGTGTCCGAACCAACGGAGTATGCCCTTTCTCATTTTTACACAGACACTTTCTTTCAAGCCTAACCTCTCTCTCACTTCCACATTACGAACCCGGTCCGCGAGTGTTACACCACTTATTTATTGACTCAAACCCCTTATTATTTTGCTCCAAAAGCAAATTGTTGAGGTTAAGGTAAAACCAAACCTTTACAAAATGCTCCTTATGTGTTTTCTTTTATTACGTTTTAAAATTAACGTAGTCGCGGCAGTCGAAGTACGACGCGGCATAAATAATATAAATACATATTCACGGGACAAAGTACCCTTACTGATCTAACCCCAAAGTATGCAAATTATTTGCTTGTATTATGGGTACTTATACATAGCAATTCATATACATGCTGTTATCCTAGAAACCAGTGGTTTGGTTTCACTTATAGAACGTAAATTCAATGAAAAAAAAATTTTTTAAGTATCCATATTTTCTCAAAAATATTTCACCCTATACAAGTGCACGGCAAAGTGGACGGAGCGTGAGAAACAGCGCTTGATCAGACACCGCAAGCTGGCCGGACGGCCGATGCGGCAGGTCAGCGCCCTTTGCGCATAGTATCCATGAATTTACGGACGGTGTCGGACAAAAACTTTTATATATTTTGAAATAAAATAACGTTTTTTTTAAATTCACATAAATATATTTATAATTAAGTCTAAACTAAATTAAGTCTAACTACCTATGGTTTTAGCGACAACGGTGTTTATCCATATAGCCTGTATAAATACTGGAATTGGAATATTTAATAAACACCCAAACCCGAAAATACAAACATTTATGCTCATCAGACAAATGCTTGTCCCCGTCGGGGATCGAACCCGAGCCCCGTCGATTGCGTAGTCAGGGTCGCTAACCACTCAACCAACGAAGCGGTGTAATGTATAAGAAAATGTGTAAGAGCCCTAAACGCTTCAACTAGATTGATGTTTTGTTTACAATTATTTATCTCGTAAACACTATATACAAGTTTCAACGCTTCTCAAATGGATTTCGTTCCGCAAGCAGTACACCTTGCCTGTCCAGGAAGATCTTCCTCTTTAACGTCCACAGTGGTGATGACACCTCGATGTGATCCATTTCCCTATTCCACGTCCTTACGTGAGGTCATCCACATTGTCGGTGGTGTTGACGTCATCCAATGGTGACGTCAACTCGACATGTAAGCCAACGGCCCCACACCAGCTATACTCAACCTGCGGCGGTCCAAGGGTGGATCTAGGGGGGAGGGGTCATGACCCCCCCTGGGATGTGGTCTAGGTATGGATTATTAGAATTACTTAAGGATTAGAGCCTATCATGACAACCTCAAATATGTGATCTCCCTTAACCGAAGACTAGATCGGCCCTTGTATATGTAAACATCTCCCCCCCCTGAACTAAAAGTTGGATCCGCCCTTAGTGGGTCGCATGCGTTGTAAGTCCTTCTAAAAGTACAAAAAATATAGAAGTGTATCATAAATTACTAATTATTAAAATGATGAATGATGGTGTTTTCGGTCAACGACCGCCCCGTTGGTCGAGTGGTTAGTGACCCTGACTACGCAATCGATGGGCCTCGGGTTTCATTCCGGACGGGGACAAGCATTTGTGTAATGAATATAAATGTTTGTATTTCTTTGTCTGAGTGTATATTAAATATATTCCAGTATTTATAAATGTATTTCTATGAATTAGTATCGTTGACTAACATCCATAACACAAGCAAATAATTTGCTTACGTTACAGTTAGATCAGTAAATGAAATTTATTTATTTATTTTTGTCCTTTTTATCTGACATAACAGAAAAAGAAAATTAAAAATGTTTCTTTGCCGAAATTCATGGCATCTTTGAAACAATGACTCTTTGAGAGTTGGTGACAATTTTAAATTATAATTACTTAGCTGGGTTGGTGGGAACAATCTTGTCCTAGTAGCTAACAATAATAATAATATTAGAGATGGTCCGAATGTGGTTTGAACCGGATTCGAACTTCGGCCGAACATTCGGTGAAAATAAAAAATTTGGCCGAATTTCGCCCGAACTTCGGTTCAATTTTGGCGCGCTTTCTCGTGAGTCACACGTCACGCCTTGTTTACGAATTTACTAAAATTATTTTATATATCGTTAATAGTTTTCGCAGAGCACGCGAAATAATTAAGATCCAATTTAGATAAGGATTCTCTAATTTTTTTGAAAATATAATATAGCCTATGTTACTCTGGGATGGTTTAATTCTAATGGTGAAAAATTTTTTCAAGTAGATCCAGTAGTTCTTAAGGGGCCGTTCATAAAATACGTTCGCATACAAGGGGGGGAGGGGGGTCTGGCTGAGTGTGACAAGATGTGACAAGGGGGGACGGGGGGTATACGGCAACGTGACGTTCGCCGTTTATTATTTTTTGACATGAACGCTAGTTCTGTGGCGCGACTCTAGCGGCGTTGCGATCCGTCACAACGGGTTTCTTTGTTTTTCCAATACTTAAGACAGTAACGTTTCCACGTACCCTGCGCGTAATGTTATTATAATAACTAAATAAATATTTTTCATTTTCAGAATTTGTGTATTATCATTTAGAATTTATCATACTCAGCAGGGGGGGGGGGGTCTTAGTTTTTGTGACGAAATATTTCTAGGGGGGGTCACAAAAAGTGTGACACAGCGTGACAATGGGGGGGGGGAGGGGGTCAAAATAAGCTGATTTTAGTGTGACGTATTTTATGAACGGCCCCTAAGTGTGTTTGGTACATATAAAAATACAAATCTTGCCTCTTTACAATATTAGTGTAGATTTTAGTCAATTTTTTTCTAAGGCCGAATGTTCGGCATTTAAACCGAATTTCGGTCGAATGTCGAAGTTCGGTTCAAGATGCCGAAATTCGGTTAAACCGAAAGCGAATGGCCCATCCCTAAATAATATACTTTATTGCACACAACACAAAATTCACAAAAGAAAATAACAATATACGATACGGCATACTACAAAGAGCATGCTACAAAATAAGTGACTACATCGATGACGAAGATGTTTGGCAATAATTATGTTTTTTTTTTGAAACTGCGACCAAATCTACTTCAACTTAGGTAAATTTTAATGTTTTTTTTGACATATTCTTATTGTATAATTTTTGCAATTACTTTTGACATGTTATTTAAATTTACTATTAATTTATCTTTGAAATGTATATGACATTCAATAAGTGATACAAATGTATCCTATTTTGAATAAAAATTATTGATATTATGATATTATATTGATATTGATAAGGAACGGAGTACAAATAGGTCTTATCACCCATCAGTGATCTCTTCCAGATATAGATGAAGGTAATTCTCTTGTTAAAGCTTCCAGACAACCAGCGACCTAAGGAAAATTTAAATATTAAAATTACGATGGTAGTAACTGTAAGACCATCTGCCATCCTGCCAGGCAATTTGTAAAAGACGAACGAGTGCATATAAGTGTTACTACCATCGCGACTAGGTGGTAGACAAAACGTCTTGCCCCGGTTTTGGCTCCACCGCCTTATCTATTCCTGCTGCAATAGCGTCAGGGCTTGTCAATATTGTGTTCCGGTATGGACGGTAAGGTAGCCGGTTAACTATGGCATTAAAACCCCATCACAAGAATAGTAGCACACCATTACCATCTTAGATGTCTATAGGATGGTTCAGGAGAGCCATCTGCTGCTGCTGCCAATTTGCAATCTGACAACAAAAACAAAATATCACTAAAAGCAACAAAAAGTTATTGCTTTTAGTGATATTTATAGTGATAGCGCAGGAGGGGGGCTTAACAAAATCTGTTTATTTTTTAAATATCACAAGCAATAAAAGTTATTGCTTTTAGTGATATTTATAGTGATTTAACTTTTAAAAATATCACTAAAAGCAATAAAAAAGCTATTGCTTTTTGTTATATTTATAGTGATAGCGCAAGGGGCGAGGGGAGGGGGCTATACAAAATCTGTTTATTTTGGAAAATATCACAAAGCAATAAAAAAGCTATTGCTTTTAGTGATATTTATAGTGGTAGCGCAAGGGGCTATACAAAATAAACAGTACTGCTCTTTGTTACGGAACTACTAATGCAAATTTAGCTTTGACCGATTTTTTTTATAACACGAATAAAACCGAATTTTTTTTTAACACCAATAAAAGCCAATGCATATAAAATCATATATATTAATATTTATATATGTACACATGTTCAGAGCGATTATTTCGCTTCTTCTGTTTTCTCTTGATACTTCACAGCTCCTTTTTCTATTAAATCTGGAATTTCTACAGCTAGCCAAGGCCCAAGCTGTAAACAAAATTAAAACAGTATATTAGAAATAATATTCATTAAAATTAAATTTCAAATAACAGATTAAAACCAACAATCAATTTAAAAATTAAACACCAAGTTCAAATAATAAATTCAAAATAAAAATGAATGTAAGAATAATAAATTTAAAATAATATTCAATTCATATATTGAAAATAAAGTTCAAATAACAAGTTAAAATCAAATTAAATGCAAAGCTCAATTAAAAAATTCAAAATAATATTCATATCATAAAATTAAAATGTAGTAAGTACAAATAACAAAATAAAACCAACAATCGAATCATAAATTAAAAACCAAGTTTAAATAATAAATTCAAAATAATATTCAAATCTTAAATTTAAAATGAAGTAAGTACAAATAACAAATTAAAACCAACAATCAAATCATAAATTAAAAACTAAGTTCAAATAATAAACTCAAAATAATATTCAAATCTTAAATTTATATGAGGTAAGAACAAATAACAAATTAAAACCAACAATCAAATCATAAAAACCAAGTTCAAATAATAAATTCAAAATAATATTCAAATCTTAAATTTAAAATGAAGTAAGTAAATAACAATCAAATCTCATAAATTAAAAACCAAGTTCAAATAATAAATTCAAATAATATTCAAATCATAAATTAAAAATAAAATTAAAATAAGAAATTCAACTATTTATTATTTTTTATTACAAACAAAATTAAAATAATGTTAAAATTAAATTCATAATGCAAGTTGTACGGCTTACCCTTGTGTGATATAAAACAAAAAAGAATACTCACCCCCAAAGCCATAGCATGTGCAATTCCAAACTTTGGAACATTCCTAGCCCATAGCGGTTTAAAATGGTCCGTCAGACATATCTTTCCACCTCGGTACATCTTTGCTGTCTTACCATCTAAGCCAGGTAATGTTAGTTCTGGAGCTGTAGTTGGGTATGTTACTGGAATCTGCAAGAAATAAGACATCATCACTCCAGTTCCCTTGCAGAGCACTGAGAAATGAGACTTTTGTTCCGACACATATTTTTTTGCTTTGTTTTATATTAGACGATTACTAACAAACAGGTAGCCCTCTTGATGGATAGAGAAACCATTACCAATATAATATAGAGAATAAGTAAGGCCGTGATACCAAATACCCGGGCGAAACATCGCAGTACGTATAGCCAATCAGTTGCCTTTTACGATTTGCCTGTCAGAATAGCAGTGGACCAACGTGGTTATAGCATGCCTTTTGGCATAGGTCTCCTGCAAAAATTTCCACTGTTCTGCCTCTACTCTTCTTCAGCATATCCAACCACCAGCTTGAAGTGTTCTTCCTACCTCATTATTAGCATTTTTGGTACCATTACCTTCTCTGGGATACCAGTATGAGAAACAAAGCCTATATCCTTTGTTTCAAAAATCATATCCTCCAGGTCTTCAAATATTCCTTTAATGCATTCACTGCCACTCCTTTTCTGGACCTTCGCCACATGCCTCACTTTTCTATATGCCTCAAACGCACATGTGCATTTAACTAACTACACCCAGTGCCTCAAACGCACATATGAGTTCATACTAATTTAACGGTGATTTGTTCCCATTGGAACCAAGTAATGATTCTATCAAGAGAAACGAAAACTTGTTTTAAATTAAACATGTAATTATTTAATGTTTTATTATTAATGTTTTTATAATCATATATCAACTATTTTAGTTTATAATGAACAAAGTAAAGAAATTAATTAAGCAAGCAAAAAAAAGCAACGTAAAATGCACAAATTGATTGAATGTCAAAACAACAAAACACCATTAAAATTAAAAATTTCTTAATGAAAAAACTGAAATATTTTCATTCCTACAAAATAATTCATGGGTACATATCCTACAATACAATGCTACTGCATCAATTTCATCAATGCCTTTAGTATTCCAGTATAGACAACGACAGTCTTCACAAAAACCAGTTGCTATCATAGTTTTTAAGTCGGTTAAAAATTACCAAATGTTAGTGATCCAGAGAGTAACATATTAGTATAAGTAGAATATTGCAAAATTAATAGAACTCGTGTTGTGCGTTAAAGGCACTGGTTTTTTTGATTGGTATATTGATTTTAATTTTATTGTCTCTTTAATCAATTAATTGTACGCCAAGAAAATAATTAATTATCTTTGCTTATAATATTTTCTTGAAACGGATTGACTAGAGGAAATCTCCGTTGCTAGAGATAAGCTCGCCCATTGTACTTATTTTCTTTTATTGTTTTATTTTAATAATAAATGAACTCACAGACGCGTCCAAGGCACTGGATAAAAGTAACGAAAATGCGTATATGCATTGCTGACAGTGAATGTGTTAAAAAAAATTATTAATATCAGTTCAGCAGTTTATCCTTGAAAGCATTACAGACAACCAGCCTTTCACATATATAAAACTAGTATGGATGCGTTAATTTACAAGCTACATCTCCTTTAAAACCAAAACACAAACATACAGTATTGAAACTGAAATTTACAAATTGTTTATAGCATTGAACAGCTTCCTACTAAAATTATTTTCACACAAAAGAGACCATACTTTTTGTTCATAACTAACATTTTATAAATTTAATATTTAAAATTAATTGCAATTAGCTCAAAATTTTAAATTGTGCAAACTTCGTTAATGTTGCGTCATTTTTACTGTTATCGTAAGTGTCATTATTACTACTAGCAAAATGGTGGATTTGTATATAATTCTAAATAATTTAATTATTTTTTTTAATATTATGAGACAAATGAATTTAAATAGAACAATTAAAAAAAACAATTATCACTTTTTTCTAGAAAATAAAGACACGTAATCAATAATCGTTTTTCATTTATTACTAAAATAGTTTAAAAAAATAAGTATAAAAAACTAGGAATCTTCACAGGATGGGAGGAGTATCATTAGATATATACCTACATCCTAATTTTTTTTTTATATCATAAGATAGCAAACAAGCAGATGGGTCTCCTGATGGAAAGAGTCAACCATCGCCTATAGACACCAAAGATGTTAATGGTGCGTTGCCATCTCGTGGCAAGGTCTAATGCCACATGCATAAGTGTACCGGCTACCTTACCCTCCAAACCAGAACATATTGCGGCAGGAATAGGTAAGGCGGTGGTACCAGACCTAATCCTAAATAATTTAATTAATTTTATAATATTATGGGACAAGTGAATTTAAATATAACTATTAACAAAAAACAATACTTACGTTTTTTGCGTTACAAGATCATCGAATTATTGTAGTATACAATGATTACATAACCTGCCTTTAATGAAAATAAGATTTTATTTTATTAACAGCAGGTTACTTTACTATTACAAAATTATTTAGATTTAAGAGCAAGGATTTAAAACATTATCAGATAACAGAACTTATTTAACGATACTTAACGTTATTACTAAGCGATACCTCAGTTACAAAATTATTTTTAAACACTACAATATGTATCGCTACTCATATAATAGAACGAAATTGTTAACGCTAAATAATGTTATGATAACGATACTCTTTTGTGATTGGTTCACCGCGTTTCATGCTGTTTCGTGATTGGTGCGTCAACTAGCTCTAGAAGGCGTCTGGCAACGTCATAATACCATATAACATAATGTCAATTCGTAGTGTATAAACAGAGTGTAATGAATAATGTTATTAAACAGTTTGTATATTTTTCTATACATTATTATAACCTATTTGTCATAGTTTAGGAATATTTATCTTTGATAAGAATCATTCAATTAGTCATTCAAATTCGTTCATTAATGCACGTGTCTATCAATTTCATAGACAATCGGATATTCGACATGTCAAGTTCATATGATATTTTTCAACTGTGGAAATAAATTTTGTATTCTAATAAGTTTTCGTAAATTAAATGTGATAAAATATATATTAGAAACAGTTTTTAGTGCCAAACAAACGGTTTACAATGAATGAATACGATACTCTAATTATATTTAATTCAATGTATATGATTGATGTGAAACTTTGGTGTTTTTACAACAAGTGGAGTTTGTTTACCTAAAAAGACAAGTAAAAAGGAATAGACTGTACCAATTAAAGATAAGGTGGTACCAAGTCCGGGCAAGATTTCGTAGATTCTACCTCTAGTAGTCAGAACACTCTACTCTTTTGGTCAATAGTGTGATGTATGGAAGACTTAAAAAATACTTGACATTCAACCTGTAATAGTCTCACCTCTGCAGACAACACATGAACAAACATTGTTTTATTACTTTGATAATTTTCTAAACATAATCTAAATATTTATCATATTTTTCACCATATATAAATTGCCTGTCAGAATGGCAGATTCTCTACTTTTCTAAAAACCAATAACATCTTATGCTATCAAAAAAGCTAAATACTTACATCAAACTCCAAATCAAATTCATACTTCAGTAAATTATGGACGTACCAACATTTCCCAAACCATTTCGTGCCCGTTTTGTCGGACTCCAAGCGAAACCAATCATTATCAGCCTCCTTATTGTTTTGTACATACTAAAAAAATAAGCTTCAGTTATTAGGGTTTATGAAATGAAATTGAAAAATATTTATTTATAAGGATACGAGTGTCAGATACGAGCGATGGGAATTATAGTCGGGCATTTGAGTTTTTTTTTTTTAGTTTTCTGATAAAAGCAATGTTGCCCGTAATTGGAAAAGTACCTTGTTTGGCGATAGGCTTGCTACATATGGGTCTATCTTTGGCTAATAGTGGGTGTACTTGTTGTACCTCTGCCTACCTTTTTGATGATGTGGGCGTGACGATACTACTTTTTTAATATTATATTTAATTATTCATTTTGTTAAAAGACCCAAACAGTTTGTAATTACCATCTCAATTGGACTCAATGAAAAGAAGTAAAAATTACAGTAAATTCTTTTTAGTTATATAATATTTTACTGCAACTTTTTACTTCTAAAATACGAAAAACTTTTTGTCTCGACTCCTTCAAATTATCTCTCTCACTTTCTCTTTCGTTCTTACCTACTTCAATCAAAAATTTCATTTCGCACGCATGTAATCTAAATTCGATTTTTTCTTGTTCTTCTAACTGTACTGGCACTTTAACGCGAATACAAAATCTATGGACTAGTTCCTTAAATCATAAAAAAACATTAGATAGGTACCTTAATTAATGCTTGGTACTCCTCTTTTAATCGTGTTACCCATAACTCCTTATCCCTAGGTCCTGCTTTAGTTTTTAACAAAGGTATACTACTTAAAGTTTTCTTTGTGCCCTCGTCTACCATATTGATTAATAATTAGTAAACTTATTTCATTTTAGATTTATTAATTATTTGTTAAAACACTTATATTTAAATTCTATGACAACACGACAAAATACAAATCCAGTGTTGACAGACCCATATCAAAAATTATTATTGTATAAGGACCGTAAAATTATGGTATTTTCAAAAAAAAATTATACATTGCAAAATTAGATTTAATTGTGATCTGAAAGCTTTAGTTTTAAAGAGAATTATTGAAATAATTTTGTTTAATTGATATTCCGGCAATTATCAAACAATTTTTTTTAATGCAATGTTTCAGTCAAGTATCTTGAGAACTCACTTAGTAAGGCGGAAAGTTTGACTCAAACATTTCAATAATAAATAGTTTTTATAGAAAATGATAATTTTATATAGAAAATAGCTATCGTTCAAAATTATTGTATTTTTTATCAAGATTGCACGCTTAGGATTGAGGATTTAAAAATCATGAGATTATGGTACGTGTATAATATTTTTGTACGTCTGCTGCAAGCTCGTGAACGTTGCGTACGATTTCGACTTTGCACACATTTACAATTTTTGTACGCGTGTATCGCAAGGAACTTATATACGAGAACTGGAATTATTACGAAGCAGTATTTAAAAAGTAGAAATGAACTTTATTTCGTTGCTAATAAAGTTGACATTTGTTTCTTAATTTAACAGAGGGAAAAATGTTCTGAGCCAGACGACGGGTGGATGTTGTCCCTTTCTTACATTTACCAGTGTAAATAAAACTAAGGATTGTAGATTTTTATATATTCGGCAACCATTAAATCCTTTTTATTCATACGTTGATAGATAGATTAGCATAAAATGTATGGTAATTAACATATTGAGTTTTAAAACGTGCTTATTTTAATTACATATTACGTAATTACTTACGCAATGTAATTACTGTTTTCTCAAATTAGTGGAGTTAGTTGTAATTTACAAACTACGGACGGCCGCACTTATATATGGCGCTTTATTTAGTAGAAACGGATACACTACAACAATGTCGTTGGAACGATTTTGAAGATCATGTTAACATTCCAGATAGAATGTGACTTCCTTGATGTATCGTTAATCAATACCAACCATAAATATTCTACGACAAATAAAATTAGCAAATAAAATTATTTGCTTAGGGCTACAAAATAATATCCTTACAATTTAGGGACACCGCATACGTACTCTCAGTTGGCCTAAAGGTTGACTGGAGGAGAATGCCACTAGGCATTACTTTCGCCTTTTGTACAAATTAATTTAAGGTGTACAATAAAGCTAAATAAATAAAATATATAAATAATAATTTTATTGAAATTACAGTAGGTACCTAATTCGGCCCTAGTAAAATAATAATTTTTCAGGGGTCTGCCAACACTGCTTTGACTGTCAAATATCAATTGTCAAACTGTTTGGACTTTTGACGTTAATTTCTCTGATTTCTGGTGATTTTGATTTCTGGGATTATTGATTTAAAAATATATAATCCAAAATGTATTTAACTATTAAAATTGTTTTATATTTGATGTGATACGTTATAATTACAATGAGTAGTCAATATGTTTAATGACTAAATGTAATATATAATTATTAAGTGAAAATATTCGCATGTATTTATGATTAGAATCTACTTACTCTGTAAAAGGTAAATTTAAATGTTTTTGATTTGAAATATTGTAAGTTCTATCTATCTATCTAATCTATTAAATCGACTATTAACATTTGTCTGTGTACCACAGTTCTTTTTGTATATAGAATAGCATTGGAAAGATAATAAACTAAACAGAAAAAAAATAAACAGATTTTACTATAATAAGTCATTACAGTTTTGGGTAACAGTTTAGAAACGTGCCGCATCGATAGGGGATGGGGGGGAGGGAAGGGGTGTTCAACCCCCCAACGGAAACATACTTGTTTTAATTAATTTTTTCTGTCATAAAACTGCCATACAAAATGGCCCAAAACTTTTAATTATCCCACTGAATTGGAGAAAAAAGAAGAGAGGAAAGAAAAAACCGCAGTCACCCTTCCCCCACCCCCTTTGCCGAAAAAAAATGTTTATTACATTATTAATTTTTTTAATGTTGAAGTTAGGTTCTTCTTAATTTTCTATAACATGCACTTTAATACTTAATTTTGCATAAAGGTTTAGCAAATAAAGATCTTTGTATAAAAAAATTTGAACGCAAAACTCACGGGCACAACAACGGGCGGGAACAAGTTTATCGTAAATATTTACGCGAATAACCTAATAACGCATAAAATTATTTTTTTTAAAAATTAATACGTGTCTCCGGCAAACAAAAAACTAACGGGGGTTATCAGAAGACCTTCTAGAAGCCCCCCACAGTTTCAGATTTTCTCTATCAATGTTGCACGTTTCTAAACCCAACCCCAGTTTTGTAACATGGAATAGAAAACAAGTTTTTTTTTTAGTATCAATAGGGAAGCGCTTCACCACGATCCTGCCTGATAGTAAGCTAATTCAAAAGTCTGTGCAGTTAGTTGTCATATTTTAGAATTGTACTCAACTTTTGATATGTGACTTGAGTTGTATTTATTGGTCTCGATTTATGATTTGAGTCAGCTTGTGAAAGGCGAACAATTAGATATATATGTCTCTAATGTTGTGACTATTATGTTTTTGAATTTTGAAACATTTTGCTTGGGATTTGGTACTTCCTTAGCTATTTATGTTTCATTAGAGTAGCCAAACTGAAGGATTGTCATGTTTCAGTTTTGTGGAACTGTTTAACTTATGCCCATGATATTACCACCCCAACACATGGATAGCAACTCACCATTAATATCTTTCATGTCTGAGGGCAATGGTTGTCCCTTACCATCAAGAAAACCATTTGCTTGAATGTTATCTTATGATATAAAAAAAGAAGGCTAAAAATTTTTACAGGGGTTGCTTTTACAATGCAAATGAGGAATAAGAAGGGTTTTTTCGAAAACTATCCCCTAAGATGGGGTGATGTTGTGGGTAGAATATTGTATAAAATTTAATTAAAAATTGCATACATGTACATAATTGGATGTTGATACTGTTTTGCTTTTTATAGTTGTGATTGAAAAATGGGATCTGAACAATCAGTGCCACCAAAACGACAAGCTCAAAGGGCTCCCCCAGTACGAAGAGGCTATACAATTGCTACTTCCAATTTTCAAGGTAATATAACTAACTTTTTTGCATGAACGGAAGAAGACCCAGAATCCCCTCACAGTTTCAGATTTCCTCTATTGATACACCATATTTCTAAACCAAACTCACCAATTATTCAGTGTCACCTGGACTGATTTAGAGTTTTTTTGAGAGGTTATACTATCCATCCATAAAAATTTAATGAAACAAATGAAAGGAGTCCACGTATTGGTCCCAGGCTCCTTTGAAGAATATACCAGCTGCCGTTCTGCTAGGCAGGTCGTAAAAGGCGACCGATTGGCTATACGAGTCACTGCCATCGTGGCTACTAGGTGGGAGTTCTGCATTGTCTCGCCCAGGTCTAGTACCACTGCCTTACCTATTCCTGCCACAATAGTGTCAGTGTTTGTCACTGTCGTGTTCCGGTTTGAAAGGGTAAGGTTAACTTAAGGTTAAGGTTAATGGTTAACTTATGCATGTGGCATTAGACCTCGCCACAAGATAGCAAAGCATCATTAACACCTTTTGTGTCTATAGGCGATGGTTGAATCTTTCCATCAGGAGACCCATCTGCCCATTTGCTATCTTATGATATAAAAAAGAAATCTAGATTCCAGTCTAAAGTATTTATTTTATGTTTTGTACGAAACCCTCGGTGGACAAAACCACTTGCACTTGTCCGTTTTTTTTATAATTGGCAATAAGTGGAATATAAAATGTCTGGTACATCAGGTTCACTATTGGATTCTTTAGTAATATTGATGGTATTTTTACAGAAACCCGCCGAAGCGAAGCGACGACGAGCGGTAACAATTCGCCGGGGGCCAGCATGTGTTCAGATTCAGAATTACCTTACATTTCTTATACGGTGGATCGTCCTATTGGAGGTATTTTTTGCCGATCACGAAATTAATGGGCTCGGGTTCGACTCCCGACAGGGACAAACATTTGTGTAATGAGCATAAATGTTTGTATTTCTTGGTTTTGGATGTTTATTAAATAAATTGTATTACTTGACTGTGTATAGTGAAGGGTACGATAGTTAATGGTCTTCTGTAAACAATATTTTTTCTCCTTGTTGGTCCCATGCTCCTTTGAAGAATAGGCCAACTGCCTTTCTGCTAGGCAGGTTATAAAAGGCGACCGATTGGCTATGTGAGTCACTAACATCGTGACTAGGTTGTAAATTTCTGCATTGTCTCGCCCGGGTCTGGTGCACCTTAGCACTTAAGATTAAATTATAGATGTTTGAATATCAATACAGTTAATAAAATACAGTTCAGAGCTCTGCTCATCGTACTCAGACTACACATAAAAATCTTAAGCTTTTATTTCCCTCATGCTGGTACCAGGCTAATTTGGAGAATAGGTCAACTGCTATTCTGCCAGGCAGGTCGTAAAAAGCGACCGATTGGCTATCGAGTCACTACCATCGTGACTACTAGGTGGTAGAGTTCTGCATTGTCTCACCCGGGTCTAGTACCACTGCTTTACCTATTCCTGCCGCAATAGCGTCAGTGCTTGTCGCTGTCGTGTTCCGGTTTGGAGGGTAAGGTAGTCGGTAAACTTATGCATGTGGCATTAGACCTAGCAGCAAGATAGCAACGCACCATTAACATCTTTGATTTGTATAAGCGATGTATGACTCTTTCCATCAGGAGACCCATCTGCTTGTTTGCTATCTTATGAAATTAAAAAAAATTAACGTTATGGACATTTCTGGCAGTTAAGGTAACTCTGTAATGCCCCATAAGGAACTTCATTCCAAAAAACTTCTCACTCCGCACAATTTTCGTAAGACAAAGTATTCGACTCATATATTAATATAAGAATTTATTCACAGATTCTCCAAAAAACTCTACCAAAGCGCAAAGAGTGGCAGACAACAAAAAGTCATTACTACAACGTCGCCAACTCAGTATGCAGACGAGGAAGAAGCGAGCAAGAGATATAGTCATAGTCAAGCCGGCTACTGATACACAATTAGATGAAGACATCAGAAGGTTGCAGGTATGTCCTACACTTCTTAAGATTCTGTTTGTTATGATTGCTTGATTGCTTGTCTGATGCGTTTTTCCCCGTGTTGGTCCCGGGCTCCTTTGAAGAATAGGTCAGCTGCCGTTCTGCCAGGGAGATCGTAAAAGGCGACCGATTGGCTGCGCGAGTCACTACCATTTTGGCTACTGGGGGTAGAGCTCTACATTGTCTCGCCCGGGTCTGGTACCACCGCCTTACTTATTCCTGCTGCAATAGCATTGGTGTTTGTCACTGTCGTATTCCAGTTTGGAGTCTAAGGTAGCCAATAAACTTTTGTATGTTATGGCAATAATAGCAATGGATCATTAACATCTTTGATGTCTATAAGCGATGGTTATTTCTTACCACCAGGATAATTTTGCTTGTCTTATGATATAAAAAAACCACCTCTTGACGATTTTAGTGATACATATTATCATGATGAGATTGATCAGATCTGTCTGAGAGTCAATAGTCGCCAAAACCAGAGTGTAAAGATATGTATGTAAGCTAGTTTATTGTTTTAGGAGATACCAACATTCCTGCCTATAATGCGTGGTGCCCTTGGCTTGCCAGGAGCCAGGGATCCTGAAGTTTTGGAAGGTAAGGTCTAGACTCTAGACTATTTTTTTTTAAATATTTTTATATCATAAGATAGCAAACAAGCAGATGGGTCTCCTGATGGAAAGAGTCAACCATCACCTATAGATACCAAAGATGTTAATGGTGCATTGCTATCTTGTGACGAGGTCTAATGCCACATGCATAAGTTACCGGCTACCTTACCCTCCAAACCGGAACACGACAGTGACAAGCACGGACGCTATTGCCACAGAATAACTACAGAAGACAATCTAGATACACCTAGTCTTCGAGCAACGCACACATAGACAGCTCTCACGGACGCGAAATCTCGGTAGTTTCGGTTCAATGCGAGAGAGGATGCAGCTAGTTTATAATGTTAATGATATTCCCCGCCGCCGTTAACAAACTGCCGCGGCATATTGCTTAAATTATTTTTGGTTTGTTTGTAAGTGGGTTATTTATTTTGAACTTCGATTTTATTATTATTATATACTTATTTAGAACGCCATTTATGTCATCAATTCAACAACAAAACAAAATACCAGTGTTCACAATTTTTGTCTGTCTGTCTGTCTGTTTGTTCCGGCTAATCTCTGAAACGGCTGGACCCATTTTGACGGGATTTTCACTAGCAGATAGGTGACGTAATAAGGAGTAACTTAGGATACTTTTATTTTAGAAATTTTCCACGCGAACGAAGTCGCAGGCACAGCTAGTCTATACATACAAATAAATAAAACTGAAGTGTCTGTTTGTAATATTAAAATAACCGCTTTTTACTAAATGCTTATGGATGTGTACACAATACATATACCAAAACAGCATTTTTTACAATTTATGTCTGTGTGTCTGTCTGATTGTTCCGGCTAATCTCTGGAACGGCTGGACCGATTTTGACGAGACTTTCACTGGCCGATAGCTGATGTGACTGGGAGTAACTTGGGCTATATTTTCGAAATTTTTTCACGCGAACGAAGTCGCGGGCTTAGCTATTTTAAAATAAAAAGAACATCAACTTCATATTATTTTACATTTGATTATTTAATGTCATTATACATATTTAAAAAGGCTTTAAAAATATTAAGGCGAGGCATCGGGACAAACGGGAAAAAACTGGTTCGCTAAATCACATTTTTTTTTTTGTATTCATTGTTAAATAACAATTTTACAAAAATTACACGATATACCTGAAGATATTATCTCCTTAGATAATAGCACATTCCTTAATGTGCTTACTCATTACATGATAGAATGTACCTACTTTACTCGATCATATAAAATTCCGAAAACAGGCTAAAATAATCTCTAAAACAAATAATTTGTTAATAATTTTACTAATCTTCCACATGATTTTTATATGGTGATATTTAGTTGTAAATACAAAAAAGAATGTACTAAATTTTGGTTTTCAGCTGAAGTCCTATATTTTTTTATCCGAATATTAACACGTTTCCCAGCGGTTTCAGAACATACCGCACCTTCCATTTCCTTTAGAACTAACGCGCGTCAAAAGACCTCGCCTTAATAGTCATATTTAATATTTAAGTCATCTATACAAATAAATAAAATTGGAGTGTCTGTTTGTAATATTAAAATAATCGATTTTTACTAAATGTATATGGATGTATACACGGTACATATAACAAAATAATATTTTCTACAATTTTTGTCTGTCTGTTTGTTCCGGCTAATCTCTGGAACGGCTGGACCGATTTTGATAGGACTTTCACTGTAGATAGCTGATGTAATAATTAGTAACTTAGGCTACTTTAATTTTCAAAATTTTTCCACGCGGACGCAGTCGCGGGTTCGACTAGTCATTTATAAAATTATTCACTTTAAACTTATGTAAAATTATAAGTTCTACGCATTTTATTCAGAACTTTTTCAGTAAAGCAAAAAACGATTTAATTTTTTTTCAACACTTGCCAGTGGTTGCCGACCAAATTACCTTTACACATCATTTTCATATCATTAAGACTACATTATATGCAAAATGTAAAGAAGAGTGACATATTTTGATTTAAAACTTTATTTTTCTGGAGTAAGATACTAATGTGTTTTTTGTGCATAAGCCAAAGTGACAACCCTAGCGCGATCGCCGAGTTTAGGTATAAAAAGTGAAGTACATATACAAGGTTGACTTCTGTTATTCTGTGCTATTGCGGCAGGAATAAGTAAGGCGGTGGAACCACACCCGGTTGAGCCGATGCAGAACTCTATTACGATGGTAGTGACTCCCATAGCCAATCAGTTGCCTTTTACGACCTGCCTGGCAGAACGACAGTTGGCCTATTCTTCAAAGGAGTCCGGGATCAACACGAGGAAAAGTATTTAAATTACTAATGTAAATAATATTCAACCTAGAAAGATTAAAAGTAATAATGGTCATAGACTAAAATACTGAGGCATAGATTTTATACCTAAATCTAGTCAAAAAGTACCAAAAGACATATTTTACACCTACATCTAGTATTAAATGAGGCCACATTCCGATCTGGAAGTAATTATATCAAAATCTAGAGTCGTCAAAAGTCAGGTAGGTTTTGACGATTTTAAATTAAGAAAATCAAAGACAAATTAAAAAAAAAATTGATTTTTTTAAAATTTTCTTAGATTTTTTAATTTAGAATCGTCAAAACTTACCTGACTTTTGACGACTCTAGATTTTTTTTAAATTTTGTCTTTAACATAGGAAAAAAAAACATTTTCGAATTTTTAATTTTTTTTAATAGACATATTTTACCTCTAAGTTTAGATTAAAAGTACTAATGGATGGATTTTACCCCTAGGTCTAGACTACAGACCGTGGGTCAGAATGACCACAAGGGTGCAAGCCCATTTAGCCGCATGCGCTCAACCCTTAGCAGCAGACGAAATTAATTTAGCTACGAAAATCAAAGAGGTATTTTTTTATAATTCCCACATATTTTAGTTTTAAGGCTTGCTATTCGTTAATTCATAACTCAATAATGAGTTATTAAAAATAAATAAACCAACTTCACTATATATATTTTTATAAGACAGCAAATAAGCAGATGGGTCTCCTGATGGAAAGAGTCAACCATCGCATATAGACACCAAAGATGTTAATGGTGCGTTGTTATTCTTGTGGCTCGCCACATACATTTTTCCCCATGTTGGTCCCGGTCTCCTTTGAAGAATCAGCAAACTGCCGTTCTGCCAGGTAAGTCGTAAAAGGCGACCGAGTGGCTATGCGCTTCACTAATATCGTGGCTACTAGGTGGTAGAGTTCTGCATTGTCTCGCCCGGGTCTGGTACCACCGCCTTACATATTCCTGTTGCAATAGCGTCAGTGATTGTCGCTGTCGTATTCCGGTTTGGAGGGTAAGGTAGCTGGCAAACATGCATGTATAAGTAAACCTCGCCACAAGATAGCAACACATCATTAATATCTTTGGTGTCTATAGGCGATGGTTGGTTCTTTCCATCAGGAGGCCCATCTGCTTGCTTGCTATTTTATGATATAAAAAAAAACATAAATAAGTTTACCGGCTACCTTACCCTCCAAACCGGACATGATAGTGACAAGCACTGACGCTATTGTGGCAGGAATAAGAAAGGCGACTCGCATCGCCAATCGTGCTTCTGTAATGAAATGCCTGGCCTATTCTTCACAAAAAACCTGGGCCAACTTGGATCAAACAGTTTCATCCTGTAGCCCGCTGCTTGATAGTTTTTATAATCCCGTGAGAACAACAGCATAAAAGCTATGTTTTATACCAGGTCGTTATCTATATGTGTGCAGAATTTCATACAAATCGGTCCAGCTGTCTATGCGATTAAGTAACAAACATTCAAACATATAAACTTTCACATTCATAATATGTATGGGGTTACTAACTGTACCATGCGCATTATAAACATTTTTGGTGTATCCCACGGGTACAATACATTTTTCCGGGATAAAAATCTCATGTGCTATTGCAGAATATCATCTACACATGTGCCAAATTTTATGCAAATCGGTCCATCTATTTTTGCATGATTGAGCATCAAACATTTAAACCAAAGGTTCCCAAACTTTTTTCTCATAGATCACTTTAAAAATTTTGCTGGTTCTGGTGGACCCCCTGAATCTAAATGTCTACCATACTCCCTTATTACGAAGTTCCAAAGGGAACGGAAAAATCTAAACAATTTCAACTAACATAACTGAGCTACAGCAAAGCACGGTTAGGTTCTTCGTCAGCGTGGATATTCTAAAATAAAAGTAGTCTAACTTACTACTTATTACATAAGCTATCTGCCAGGTAAAAGTCCCGTCAAGATGGGTCCAGCGGTTTCAGAGAATAGCCAGAACAGACAGACAGAAAGACAGACAAAAATTGTAAAAAAATGTTATTTTGGTATATGTACAATGTATACATCCATATGTATTTAGTAAAAAGTGGTTATTTTAATATTACAAACAGACACTCCAATTTTGTTTATTTCTACAGATGTATGCGTTAATTGTAACTTACCTCATATTACAAGTGTCGCATTTAATTTTTTTTTTTTTTTTTTTATCATAAGATAGCAAACAAGCAGATGGGTCTCCTGATGGAAAGAGTCAACCATCGCCTATAGACACCAAAGATGTTAATGGTGCGTTGCTATCTTGTGGCGAGGTCTAATGCCACATGCATAAGTTTACCGGCTACCTTACCCTCCAAACCGGAACACGACAGCGACAAGCATTGACGTTATTGCGGCAGGAATAGGTAAGGCGGTG
Organism: Apodemia mormo; assembly: GCA_036924255.1. Classification (NCBI taxonomy): domain Eukaryota; kingdom Metazoa; phylum Arthropoda; class Insecta; order Lepidoptera; family Riodinidae; genus Apodemia; species Apodemia mormo. Next base: position 13,742,423 of record JAUPFN010000030.1, read on the forward strand.
GTACCAGACCCGGGCGAGACAATGCAGAACTCTACCACCTAGTAGCCACGATGTTAGTGACTCGATAGCCAATCGGTCGCCTTTTACGACCTGCCTGTTAGAACGGCAGTTGGCCTATTCTTCAAAGGAGGCCGGGACCAACACGGCTAGATGAATTTAAATGAACGGATTCCGAAATGTATCAGCTTGTGATTCTTCAGCGAGTGTGCTTTGGTGAATGTTGCGTTACACTCGGTACACTTGAACGGGTGAGCGCCTGTATGTGTGTCCATCTGACTTTTCACTTGACCTGCAATAAGCTTAAGGAAAACCTAGACCCTCGTCGATTCTCCCGCGGACCCCTGGGGGTCCACCTGGACCATTTTTGGGAATCAGTGATTTAAACTTACAAACATTCAAAGTTTCACATTCATAATAGGTATGTAATAGGATTATTTACGCAAACAATCAGAAACAATGCCCAAGTAATTTATTCCTCAATAAGATTTTCTGTCTTTCAGGCCGATACAGAAATATCTAAGTTATACTCAATAGCGGTAGAGAAACAGAGGGCCAATGCTAGGCATGCTGAACGATTATCCCGAGTTAGGGAGGTGGCCCATCAATTGTCAAGGTGCAACTCGTTGTTGAATCAGGTGAGTCAAAATCGCCAACATTGGATCAGCTCATATCGCCAACATTAAACTAGCTAATATCGCCAATATTTGATTAAGTTAGCCAATATTGCCAACATTAGATCGCATGAGCTAGTATTGTCAACATTATATTAGGAAAGCCGACATCGCCAACATTAGATTAGGTTATTTTTTTTTAAATTATCAATAGGTAAGCGCTTGACCTCGATCTCGCCTGATGGTAAGCTAAGATGAGGCCTAAAATGGAACGCGCTTCCCTAGAAGGTACCTGTTCACTCTTCTCTTGAAGATCTCCAGATTGTACTCGTCCGGGAACACAGACTCAGGAAGCATGTTCCAGTCCTTTGCGGTTCGAATGAAGAATGTTGAGTCGAACCGCTTTATCCGGGTACGTGGAACGTCCACCATATAACGATGCCTAGATTCTGTGCACCTCGACGATCGATAGAAAAACGGGGATGGCGGAATTAAGTCGTGCCATTTCGTAGCGCACTCTCCAAAGTGTATTCGATAAAAAACCGATAAACTAGCCACTCTGCGGCGATGAGCGAGGCTCTGGAGTTTTTTGCCTACCAGATCATCGTCGTTTATGAGCCTCTTGGCACGCCTCTCGATGGCCTCAAGTGTCTCCAGCTGGTATTTAGCGGATCCATCCCAGAGGTGAGAGCAGTATTCCATGCACGAACGGACTTGTGCTTTATAAAGGTTGAGCAACTGTCCCGGACTGAAATACTGTCTCACCTTCGCCAGAATACCAAGCTTTTTTGAGGCAACTTGGGCTTTAGATTCGATGTACGAACCAAAGTTGAGAGTAGGCGTTAACGTGATACCAAGGATCTCGAGGTGGTCATTTATCGATCGATCGGTGATCCGATATTACCAACATTATATTAGAGGACCAATATCGCCAACATTACACTAGGCAAGTCAGTATTGTCAACATTGTATTAGGAGGGCCAATCATTATATATAATTATATATAGTAAATATAGTATAATTGTCAACATCATATTAGCAGAGCCAATATCGCCAACATTAGATCACGTGAGCCAGTATTGTCAACATATTAGTAGAGCCAATATCGCCAACATTAGATCACGTGAGCTAGTATTGTCAACATCATATTAGGAGAGCCAATATCGCCAACATTAGATCACGTGAACCGGTATTGTCAACATATTAGTAGAGCCAATATCGCCAACATTAGATCACGTGAGCCAGTATTGTCAACATCATATTAGGAGAGCCAATATCGCCAACATTAGATTACGTGAGCCAGTATTGTCAACATCATATTAGGAGAGCCAATATCGCCAACATTGGATCACGTGAGCCAGTATTTTAATATATTAGGAGAGCCAATATCGCCAACATTAGATCACGTGAGCCAGTATTGTCAACATATTAGTAGAGCCAATATCGCCAACATTAGATCACGTGAGCTAGTATTGTCAACATCATATTAGGAGAGCCAATATCGCCAACATTAGATCACGTGAACCGGTATTGTCAACATATTAGTAGAGCCAATATCGCCAACATTAGATCACGTGAGCCAGTATTGTCAACATCATATTAGGAGAGCCAATATCGCCAACATTAGATTACGTGAGCCAGTATTGTCAACATCATATTAGGAGAGCCAATATCGCCAACATTGGATCACGTGAGCCAGTATTTTAATATATTAGGAGAGCCAATATCGCCAACATTAGATCACGTGAGCCAGTATTTTCAACATATTAGGAGAGCCAATATCGCCAACATTAGATCACGTGGGCCAGTATTGTCAACATATTAGGAGAGCCAATATCGCCAACATTAGATCACGTGAGCCAGTATTGTCAACATATTAGGAGAGCCAATATCGCCAACATTAGATCACGTGAGCTAGTGTTGTCAACATTATATTAGAAGAGCCAAACGTTAGATTAAACATAATATTGAAACATTGTGAAACCGTAAGCAAGAAAACAGCAAGACAGAATTTCACATTTATAATATTAGTGGATAATATACATTATATATTATGCCCCGTGTTGGTCCCGGGCTCCTTTGAAGAATAGGCAAACTGCCGTTCTGCCAGGCAGGTCGTAAAAGGTGACCGATTAGCCATACGAGTCACTAACATCGTGACTACTAGGTGGTAGAGTTCTGCGTTGTCTCGCCCGGGTCTGGTACCACCGCCTTACCTATTCCTGACGCAATAGCGTCAGTGCTTGTCACTGTCGTGTTCCGATTTGGAGGGTAAGGTAGCTGGTAAACTTATGCATGTGACATTAGACCTCGCCACAAGATAGCAACGCACCATTAACATCTTTGGTGTCTATAGGCGATGGTTGACTCTTTCCATTAGGAGACCCATCTGCTTGTTTGCTATCTTATGATATAAAAAAAAGTTCTTCCAGGCAGGTCGTAAAAGACGACCGATTGGCTATGCAAGTCACTACCATCGTGGCTACTAGGTGGTAGAGTTCTGCATTGTCTCGCCCGGGTCTGGTACCACCGCCTTACCTATTCCTGCCGCAATAGCGTCAGTGCTTGTCAATGTTTGGTTTCTTCATCTGCTTGTTTGCTATCTTATGATATGAATAAATAAAGTCATTATCTTTAAACGTTTTTTTTTGTGTGTTTTTTACAGACCTTACAAGATATAGAAGAATTAAATCAATTGTTACCGGAAGGGAAACGCCTGGAACCTTTTGTATGGAACGAACGAACCTTACAATAAAATTATTTTAAATTATGTTTGTTTTGATTGGTTTAGCGACCATATTAGTTGAGCGCCGTAAGATTTATACCTGGGAATCCAGGGCTAGTCAAGGAATCTTTATAACGAGCGTTTGTCAGCATTATTAAAGACTCAAATAAAAAAAAGTAAAAAAAATAATAATTGACCGATCCCAATTGCAAACATCTTTTTTAACGATTTACTGGAAATGAGAGGCAGGAGGGGGAAGAAAATATTTATAATAAAGATATCAATTTTGTATTTAATAAATTATATTTGAACTAGCTGACTCTTACAGTTTCGCCCGCAAGGAGATTACAATGTCGTCGAAATAGGTTTTAATACAAATTTAATCCCCTATTTCAGCCCTTCAGGGGATGATTTTTGTAAAAAAAATTGGCCTTGAAAAAATGTTTGACCCCGGATCTTCAACTATTTCCATACCAAATTGCATGAAAATCGGTCCAGCGGTTTTGCCGTAAAAGCGTGAAAGACAGATAGACAGACTTTCGCATTTATAATATTAGTGTAGATAATAGCAACTTTAATGTTAATTTATCAGATTTTATAATTGGCTAAATGTTTTTTTAACTTCCCGCGTATGTAGATAAGAAAGTTACTGACTGGCCCGATTTTTGGAAATCGAGTTTTCACCAGATCTCCACGTTTTGAGGTCCCAAGAACCTTTTCCGAATATTTTTACTATGACGTCAGTATGTCTGTATGTAAATTTTGAACCAACTTGATGCAGATTTTGAGAAATTTAAAAAAACCTAAAAAAAAAATTTGGGGAAATAGAATTTTTTAATATAAATCTGAAATTAATGTACCCATTGAGTACAAAATCTAATCAGCCATATCATATTCCCCAAAAAACTGCGCCCAATGCTTTAATTGCATTAAAATCGGTTTATCCGTCCGGAAGTTATCGTTGAAGAAAAATTTTGAAAATTTTTTTTTTACCTACGAAAATTTTCAACCAATCACTTTTTGGTATTCTACAATATTTATTACTTAAAAAACTACGTCGAATACTGTTTCAAGAATTAAAATCGAATTAAATTTTCAAAAGTTACAGTTTTATAAATATTTTTTCAAAATTTTTCGTCAACGATAACTCCCGAATGGATAAACCGATTTTATAAAGTTGGAGGCAATGGGCCGGCAAGAAGTACTTCGCTCTGCTGAGCACACCGAGCTTTTTGGAGGCTAATTTAGCCTTTCCCTCTAAATGACCGCGAAACTGAACGGTATCCGATATGTCGACTCCCAGGATTCCCACACTGGCTGAGGCTGTCAGGAGAGTATCCTCAATTCGAGATGATACGACAAAATTTCTTTTTACGGGTAACGCGCGAAGCCTTGCCTTCTTGAGGATAAATGTCAGCGGCGTGCACAGGATTATGATACTGAGTATGCGACGGAGTACTCGGCCACAAAAACTTTTTCTTTTATAGAATTCAGCGGCGTGCACATGATTATGACACATTTTATTCATTTACTTACTATTAATTAAAATCATCTAAAACGTACGAACGTTTTATTAAAATATCTGTGAATGGCAAGTAAAGCACTGCTTTTCTGCCTACAAGGAGCGCACGCGCCTGATAAATGTGACCAAATTTTGACGACCCTGTTCTGAGACATCAGTTAGTCGATTCTCAAATTTAGACACACGCTTGTTGGGACACAGTATGAAATGAGCTGACAAAATCACTGGTCTCTGATCACGTCGGGGTCACCACTTTACGGTTTTTTTTTTATATTATAAGATAGCAAACAAGCAGATGGGTCTCCTGATGGAAAGAGTCAACCATCGCCTATAGACACCAAAGATGTTAATGATGCGTTGCTATCTTGTGGCGAGGTCTAATGCCACATGCATAAGTTTACCGGCTACCTTACCCTCCAAACCGGAACACGACAGCAACAAGCACTGACGCTATTGCGGCAGGAATAGATAAGGCGGTGGTACCAGACCCGGGCGAGACAATACAGAACTCTACCACCTAGTAGCCACGATGTTAGTGACTCGTTAGCCAATCGGTCGCCTTTTACGACCTGCCTGGCAGAACGGCAGTTGGCCTATTCTTCAAAGGAGGCCGGGACCAACACGGCGGAAAAAACGGGTGAATGATTATATCGCCTTCAGGGTTGGGGCTTAGTGTCGCGTGTGTAGTTGTGTGGTTGTTTTTACTCCTAGGTTCGGTTAAATAGTTAGGATAAATTATAGAGTATTAAGTAGTGCCTATTCTGTATTGCGTCACACATAAATTACAAATTACATAGACTGGTATAAATCGCGTAAGGACGCGCGGACGATTGACGTCCCACAATGCCTTCACATGATAAAGTTGTGTCAGCGTAATTCACACATTGTCTCATAAGCTTGTTTCGGCTCTCATCGAATTGTTTCGGAGAAATATCACTACGGCTGGAGTAAGTAGCATTACCAGTACTATCATCTGCATAGAAATGTATGTTACTGATTCGCAACATATTGATATGCAGAAGAAAATGTATCGACGACAGCACGCACCCTTGGTGAACACCAGCATCGATATGTTTAAGGTCGGAGCAAGTACCGTCGACAGCGACCTTGATATTCCGATCAGCCAAAAAACTGGTTATCCACTTACACAATTTCTCGGGAAGCTCTTAGTAAGGCAGCTTTGTGAGAAGCGCTTTGTGCTATACAATATCAAAGGCCTTAGCTATGTCCAAACTAACTGCCAATGCCAGTCTTTTTTATCATCAACAGGGAAGCGCTTGACCACGATCTCGCCTGATGGTAAGCTAAGATGCGGTCTAAGATGGGACACGCTTCCCTAGAAGGTACCTGTTCACTCTTGAAGATCCTCAGGTTGTACCCGTCGGGGAACACAGACTCAGGAAGCATGTTCCAGTCCCTTGCGGTTCAGATCAAGAATGTCGAGTCGAACCGCTTTGTCCGGGTACGTGGAACGTCCACCATATAGCAATGCCTAGTATCTGTCGCTCTGGTCTCTAGTGGTCTGACGTACCAAGTGGGACGTCTACAGATACCTGGTTATCATCCAGAGAGGTTGGTAGAAGTCCAACAGTGAAGGCGTATAGGCACGGTAATATTACCTATATCCATACTAATATTATAAATGCGAAAGTAACTCTGTCTGCCTGTCTGTCTGTCTGTCTGTTACGCTTTCACGGCCAAACCACTGAACCGATTTGAATAAAATTTGGTACAAATATAGTTTGAGACCCAAGAAAGGACATAGGATAGTTCTTATCCCGGAAATCTCACGAGAACGGGAACAATGCGGGTTTTTATTTTAGATTTTTTCCACGCGAACGAAAACGCGGGCACAGCTAGTAATATTATAAATGCGAAAGTAACTCTGTCTGTCTGTCTGTCTGTCTGTTACGCTTTCACGGCCAAACCACTAAACCGATTTGGATAAAATTTGGTACAAATATAGTTTGAGACCCAAGAAAGGACATAGGATAGTTCTTATCCCGGAAATCCCACGGGAACGGGAACTATGCGGGTTTTTATTTTAGTTTTTTTCCACGCGAACGAAGTCGCGGGCACAGCTAGTATAATATAAAAACACACTTGTTTTACAATCGTTCCCGCGTAGATGAGGCGTAGCTTGTGAAGCTGGCTGATGCTGTTGGTAGCGGGCAAGGGCGGATCTAGACTTCGGGTCAGGGGGGAGGGGGGTCACATACTTGAGGTTCAGTCAAGATATGCTCTAATAACTAATCTTTATTTGTTTGTAATAATAAATCCATACCTAAACCCCTGCCTAGGAAGGGGGTCATGACGCCCATGACCCTACCCTCGATCCGCGTTTAGCAGCGAGCGGGGGTTATCAGTAGACGCTGATGGTAAGAAGGTCATTCTTAAAAGGCCGGCCACGCAACTGCAAGAACTCTGGTATTGCAAAGATTCTTGGGCGGCGGTGATCACTTACTATGAGGTCCACCTCCTGCTTGATTGCTGCCTCTCCTATATATAAAAACCGGCCAAGTGCAAGTCTGATTCGCGCATGAAGGGTTCCGTACCATCATCTATAAAAAATACAAAAAAAAACCATTTATTGTATGGAACATTTTCATTTTTTTATTTTTAGTATTTGTGTTGTAGCGGCAATAGAAATACATAACTTATAAAATTTGAGCTATCTAGCTATCACGGTTTATGAGATACAGCCTGGTGAAAGACAGACAGACGGACAGACAACGGAGGCTTAGTAATAGGGTCCCGTTTTAACTTTTAGGTACGGAATCTTAAAAAAGGGACCCGGGCCAATATAGGGTAAAATCAATGAATAAGAATCTCGAATTAGCATGCTCTCATTAAAATGTTTCCTAAGCTGCGCAAGCGCATCGCTAACTTTGACTTCAGCGCAATAATTCGTAATTACATGTAACATTTTATTACAATAGAAGTATGCAAGTAAATAAATGACTTTCTTCATAAAGGTATTCGTAGTTTCCGCCTATGAGCTCATAGACCTTTAAACAATCGTCAAACTCGAATCGCACTCGCGTACGTAAGGTTCATACCGTGCGGACCGGACGTATCAGAGTGCTAAGTGTGAGTTTTTTTTTTCGCATTCGATCGTGAGCGCTTTTGGAGTTTACTAGGAATTTGTATGTGATTTGTACAGCGCCACCTAGTGGTAAACGTGAGAAACCAGTTTACCACTAGGTGGCGCTGTACAAATCACATACAAATTCCTAGTAAACTCGAAACGCGCTCACGATCGAATGCGAAAAGAAAAACTCACACTTAGCACTCAGTACGGTATGATGTTTTTACCCGACTGCAGAATGGTATTGTGTTTATGTCTATATAGTATGTATAAATATAAATAAATAATATTCACGGGACAAATTACACTTACTGATCTAACCCCAAAGTAAGCAAATTGTTTGCTTGTGTTAAGGGTGTTAGTCAACGATACTAATACATAGAAATACATATATACATATAATAAAATCGTAGGAAAGTAAAGTTCATTGAATATTTTTTTAAAAGAATACTTGGGGCGTGATCTACAATCGATATTGAAGCCAAAAATATAGTTTTTAAAATTTTTTGTCTGTTTATCTGTTTGTATGTCCGGGGTAAACTCAAAAATTTGTGTGATGAGTATAAATATTTGTATTTCCGGGTTCCGGTGTTTATTAAATACATTCTAGTATTTATATATGTATTTCTATGTATTAGTATCGTTGACTAACACCCATAACACAAGCGAATAATTTGCTTACTTTGGGGTTAAATCAGTCAGTGTAATTTGACCCGTGAATTATTATTTATATTTTTTATTTATTCCAATGGTGTAGTTATTCATTATAACTTAATATGATTCTAAACTACTGGGCTTGTTTCTTTCTTTTTAGTTTTCATTTAAGGCAATAAATCTTTTTTCAAGATTAATGCAGTAAGGTTTTTTGTTTTCAATATTTTTTTATTTATTACTATCTGACCCGGCAAACGTTGTTCTGCCTTTTAACTACTCTTAATGGTGCGTTGCTATCCGTGTGGTGAGGCGCTAATGTTAATTGCATAAGTCCACCGGCTACCTTACCCTCCAGACTAGAACATGACAATGACAAGCATTGACGCTATTGTGATAGGGAAAGGTAAGTCCGTGGTACCAAATACTCGGGTGATACGTTGCGGAACTATATCACTTCTCTGGTAGTCACGATGATATTGACAAGTTTAGCCAATCGGCCGCCTCTTAAGAATACTAGATGGTCTGTTATTCAAAGCCGGACCAACACAGTGACAACCAAAGATCCTCGTGAGTGATACCGCGAAAACCAAAATCATTGCTTGTGTAATGTAGGTACATGTTCAATAGTAATAAACAATAATATTGTTACGAATAATCTAGAAACGTGTACAGTTGGAGCGCGCGCGCACTAACTATCTAGAAATAAAAGAAAGAGATAGCTACTCCTATTGACAAACAAATAGTTGACCTGGGCTATGTCATAATAGACTTTGTGGGATATGGCATAAGGTTGAAAGTAGCGTGTACTAGAATTTATGACTCATAACATGTTTACGATAAGAAGTGATTCATTGTTTCCCGATACATTTAGATTTTTCTGGATCCAGCTAGGACTTTACCCTGCCTATAAATAGAGAGGTGTTGACAAAAACAAGGCAGCTTTTATCAAGCGATCGAGAGCGATACTTAAAGTGAACAGTGCGAAGCGAGAAGTGTTTTATTGTGTAGTTCAGTGATAGTATAGTGAGTGACTAGCGTGTAAAGTGTATTTTAGTATTACATTGTGTTGTCTTGTGTATTGTGTGTATCGTAAATACACGGATTTAATATAAGTGGTGTTTTCTTACAATTACGTACCCGAGTACGTAACAATATAATAATAAATTAGCGTTGTATGTATAGGTATATTAAATAATAATATTTTTATATACAGGGTGTAAAGAAAACCCTGTCCGATCCGAAAGAGGTATAAAGGTAGGCCAATGACCTTATAAAAAAAATATTCTTTTTATTAAATTAAGAAAAATATCGTAATTTAAAGTGCCTTATTTTAGTACTAAAATTTAGCAACATCCCCTTAAATCAAGCAAATATTTTGAAAATTGATCAATCAATATCCATAGAATAATGACACAAGTATGTTTGTATTAAGCTACCAAATAATGCCTTTGAAGATCGGACAGGGTTTTCTTTACACCCTGTATAAAACTTAATAATATTTGTTTGAATAGCAGACAATCATATCCATTTTATTAGTAGATAAATTCTTTGAGAGTAGCTGTGTAGAATGGAACGGAGAGAAGCAATGCATAAACACTATCGTGCGATCTCATCGCACCTGAAGATTCGAAAAGAAGACGAAACAGTGAAATGCCATTACGGCATTGCCATTACGGCTTGACACGGCTAAGGCCGGACTAAGTTGTATGGGATTTGTCAGCTAAGGGGGAAACCAGAGACCAATAGGTCATCCAGCCCCTGTGCTGGTTTATACGTAAGCCGAAACTCAACACGTTAGCATAAGACAAAGCGTTTCGTACTTCATGTACTTATCAGATGGGCGACAGCCCATTACGCTGTGTATGTTATACTTATCCGCATAGGATACAAGTGAGAATGGACCCCGTCAGGAGGACCATCCACTCTTGAGTCCATTGGAGCAACGCTCGCTAGACCAAGGGCTGCTTCAGGGGTTAGGATTGGAACCCGTTCCATTCTACACAGCTACTCTCACAAGAGAGAAGCAATGCATATTCTACCAGTGTTACAATCACTCAAGGAAAAAAATAAGGCTAAAACAAATTGTTTGAAAATAAAATTAAATTATTGTTTGGTTCGCCATGTGTGTGAGAGTGAGAGAGTATATAGTAAGTGAGAGAAACATAGTCCTCTACGTTTGTCGCATTACTTTGTGCTCGGCCCTCGGCAGTCCGAGGCTAGGTTTAGCGATTGCGATGTTAGAGCGTAACGTATCTTCCTTTTTAATATATAAATGTTCGTACGGTAAAAGTTGTCCATTAATAAATAAATTCTTATTCATATAAATAGATTTCTATTTTTTTTCTGAAAACTTAACAAATAAAATTTTTGATATAAGAGGACACGACGCTGTGACCGCCTCTGCTTGGTACGTTCTACCCAACTGAGTCATGTGTCGAATGATTTAATATGGCGAAATTTCTCTTTGCTTTGTGACTGATTCCGGCGATTTTACTCAGTGGCTGATTTTTTTTTCAGTATTTTTCATTCAGCAAATTATTGTTTGGTGGCTTGATTAAACAAAGTGCAGGCTGTAAAATAATAAAGAAAGCTATTAGCTTTAAACTATTCCTTTGTACAAAACAGTGAGCATTTTAATTTGGTTATTATATGTAATAAAGTTGATTGTATATTAACTTATTTGTATTTAAAGTACATGAAATAAATTATTTTGTATTTGTACAATGGTAACATTTAAGATAGCAGAAGTCAATCAAAGTCTTTATATTTTTTATATAACTATTCCTAGATATATATTTTGTTTTATTGATTTAAAAAACGTATAAAATTATTCTACTTAATTTAATATTTGCCACTTCAAAAGACACACAAGGGATGTTCAAAACTAAAACGGCCTGTGTTCTTTGGCATACAGGTAGACGATGACCTGAAATATCACACAGGCTATTTTTTATCCCGGAAAAATTAGGTAATCCCGCGGGATTCTCCAAAAAAAATTATAATGTAGCGGGCTGCATACTACAGCCAATATTTCATACATCTAGAATTATTGTTTTTAAGTCTCTTTATTTTTATTACCAACGGACAGAGATTTTTTGACGGTCCGTGTTTGAACTTTCAAATTATAGAATAATTACTCTAAGTTTCAAATCACATTTCTTTTGCAATGTTATGAAATAAAAACCGGCCAAGCGCGAGTCGGACTCGTGCACGAATGGTTCCGTACCATCGTCTATAAAAGAAAATCACGTTTCAGAAATCAGAAACCAGAAGAACTTTATTCAATAAAACTTTTTACAAGTTATTTTGACACATCAACATTTTTTAAAACTACTACCGGATCGGAAACGCCGCCTCACACTGAGAAGATCCAGCGGAAGAAACTCAGCGGGCTTGTTTTTTCATACCTATATTTTTTTCTCACAATATTACAAAATTATATAAAATATATATGACATTGATATGAGGAGCAATTAATCCCAGGCTTTTTTGTCTTCTAAATATTCGGAGATTTTATTATTGCACAGTTTTGTTTTAACACATTTTTTAATTATTGACTGGTAGATCTCTTATAGTTTCGGGAAGTTTATTGTAAAAGCGTATACATTACCCCATAAAAGAGTAACTTATTCTGTGGAGACGAGATGCATGCACAACAAGATTGTTTTTGTTCCTTGTGTTTAGTGAGTGTACGTCACCATTTTTTTTAAACAAAAAATATTTTTACGAACATACATCAAGTTCTCAATTATATATTGGGATATAACAGTTAGGATATTGATTTCTTTGAATTGTCCTCTCAGGGAAACCCTCGGGCTAAGATTGTAAATTGCCCTAATAGCTCTTTTTTGCAATACGTTTATTGTACGTATACTTAAATATTTATTTTATGTATTAGGTATTTATTTTTATAGTTAATATATTTCCAAATACTTACTTTTTCTGAAAATATTCAAGTTTCTACTGGTTTATTAAGATCGAGTAAAAAATTGCTTAAAAATTACGTTTGTTGTGTGGGAGCCTCCCTTTAATATTTACTTTATTTTTATTTAATTATTTATTTTGAAAGCTAATATACAACTGAATATTCTGTGAAAATTTTAAGCATCTACCGTTAATATTAAGCAAAAAATACAAAAAAAGACGTGTGGCACTCGGAGACTGCCGCGGTAAAGCTATTGCATTGCATTTTTTATCAACTTATGCAATTACAATTATATATTTATTTTATTTATGCAGTATTTTTTTTCCTTTGTTTATTCATATTTAAAACACTTTGTACACAATTTATACGAGTACAGATATTCACTGTTGTACGTAGATGATAAATACCTATACACCTATATACTTTCTCACAAATAGCTGATTACGGTAGTTTTCCAATACAACCAATGCCACCTAAAGGCGGGTTGCTGAACTAAAGAGACAAGCGTGATATTTCAAAAAGTCATTAAAAGTTCTGGTATTTATCGATAGATGGGAAAACTAAAAAGTATCACCGCTGTGCCGGTTGAAGTGGGTGGTGTTAGGTTTCTTTCGTTACGGAATTTCTGGATTCGGTCTCCACGCTCAAGGCCCGCGATAGAAGCTATGCAATAGCTTAAAAAAAACATTTATTGTACCCCCCTTAATAATGTCATTTTTTTAGTATTTGTTGTTATAGCGGCAACTATGTGAAAATTTCAACTTTCAAGCTGTCATGGTTTATGAGATACAGCCTGGTGACAGAGACGGACAGACAGACAGCGGAGGCTTAGTAATAGAGTCCCGTTTTTACCTTTTAGGTGCGGAACCCTAAAAACATGCAAGGTCTTACATTCTCATATTCATTATGGCAATAGAAACGCAAATATTGCTTATTCATCATTGCGCGTAGATTACGTTGACCTAATGGCCCGCTTGCTCGGTATTGACCTTGAGTTGTGGAATAATGGAGTAATGATGGCGTACATTTGTGATTCCAATCATCTTATGGTCATACCAACATTTTGCTTACAAAAAAATTTAAGTAATCTTTATTATTTACATACGCTACCTGCCTCCTTCGTGTATTAGGTATAGTTTCTCCATCTTTGGTTAGCTATATCTCTTCAATGATAACTAGCTGACCCGGCAAACGTTGTTCTGCCGTTTTAACTCCTCTTATTTTTTACTATATGTGAGTGGTTACGCAAAAAGGGACCTCAAGGGAAAATAATTGATTTCGAGTAAATCACGTTTAAAATGTTGAGTCGAAATGAGAGAGGCGCGGGGTGTTTTATGTTAGTGTCGTTAGTGAGCGACTTCGTCAGTGAGAAATAGCACGTGTTTGCGATAGCTGTATTATTGGTGACTTATTTATTCGTCTTTTACTTGTCTTTATGTGCGCGCTAGAAAAAGAAACTAGTGTGCGCTGTGTATAAGGTGTAATATTTTCAAAACTGCCTCGGCTTACATAAAAAATCATTAAAAAAAAACTACGGCACCTAAAATTATTTTGATTAGAACAAAACAAAGATGAAGGACCATAGAATCAGAATTTATCAAAAAAAAAAACCGTTTCCAATCCCTTCAGGTCCCTTTTTGCGTAACCACTCACATATTTTCTCACCTTTTAAACCTACCCTGGAATTCAAAAATTATTTCAAAACTAAAATTAGCCAAATCGGTTCAGCAGCTCAGATTCGAGAACAGCTAAACCGATTTGGCTAATTTTGGTTTTAGCAAGACTAACGAACAGCAATCGAATTTTATATATATAGATTTATTTTAGTGTTAGTAAATAAAGTTTCCAATGCTGATATATCTAATCTTCTATACAAATAAATAAAATTGAAGTGTTTGTTTGTAATATTAACATAAACGGTTTTAACGGTATATATACCAAGGTAACATTTTTTACAATTTTTATCTGTCTGTCTGTCCGTCTGTCTGTTTGTTCCAGCTCTGGAACGGGTGGACCGATTTTGACGGGACTTTCACTGATAAGTAGCTGATGTAATAAGGAGTAACCTAGGCTACTTTTTTTTTAGAATTTTTCCCACGCGAACGAAGTCGCGGGCTCAGCTAGTATATTATAAAATTCTCGTGTGGCATTGTTTGTAGTTAAACTCCTCCGAAACGGCTTGACCGATTCTTATGAAATTTTGTGTGCATATCGGGTAGGTCTAAGAATCGCCTCTGTGGTCTAGTGATCCAGCGTTGGCGTCGACCACATGAGGTCCCGGGTTCGATTCCCGGGTCGGGCACTTTAAAAAAAAGTGTTTTTTAAATTTTCTGAGAAACACAAAGTTGCCCGGGATTGTAAAGTGCCCGGTTGGCGATACGCTTGCCACCTGTCACATTTGTGGGACCAAGTATCTTCGGCTAATCGTGGGTGCACTTGTTGTACCTCTGCCTACCCTTTCGGGGATATGGGCGGGAAGATACTTTTCTAAGAATCGAACATCTGCTTTTCATCTCCCTAAGTGTTAATGGTAGTCCACCCCTATTTTTTTCATAATTTTTTTTGTTTTAATTTTTTTATATTACAGCATTAAAAAAAATACTTGTACAACCCTAAATTTTCACCCTTCTTCCAGCAACCCCTATTTTATAATACAATAATTTATATGGCAAAATGACGTTTGCCGGGTCAACCAGTAGTAATATAAAATATTTTTATTTTTTTATAAGACAGCAAACAAGCAGATGGGTCTCCTGATGGAAAGAGTCAACCGTCGCCTATAGACACCAAAGGTGTTAATGGTGCGTTTCTATCTTGTGGCGAGGTCTAATGCCACTTGAATAAGTTTACCGGCTACCTTAGCCTCCAAACCGGAACACGACAGCGACAAGCACTGACGCTATTGCGGCAGGAAAAGGCAAGGCGGTGGTACGGTGAGACAATGCAGAACTCTACCATCTAGTAGCCACGATGGTAGTGACCCGCATAGCCAATCGGTCGCCTTTTACGACCTGCCCGACAGTGCGGCAGTTGGTCTATTCATCAAAGGAGCCCGGATCTTTTCTACAAAAATCTTTCTACAAAATTTCATTCAATGCGGTTCAGTAGTATTGGCGTAAGGAAGAAATAGACAGACAGAGTTACTTTCGCAGTTATATTAGTATGGATTAAAATTATTTATGATTTTTAGTATCTTAAATTCTTAAATAAATTACAAAGTCTGTATTGCGCCTTTCTAAAAATTTACAATTTCAAATTAATTATATATTTATTCTAAAAGTTACAAAAAATGTATATATTTAAACTTAACCTCATAATCTATCTATATATATATATAAATCAATCCCTATTTTCCTTGGTCACGACATCACGCCTGAATGGCTGGACCAATTTCGGTTATTTTTTTTTGGTTGTGTTGTTAATTGTAAGGAGAAGGTTCTTATAAAAGAAAATATTAAGAAAATTGCGCGGAAAATTAGAAAATGTAAGAATACTTAACCACCATATAAAGTTTAATGCCATTTTGGCTGCGTGGAAGGACAATCCCTTAGTCTTATATAAATTACGTGTCACGTTGTTTGTCCGCTATGGATTCCTAATATGTAAGGCAAAACAACGTTTTCCGTTTCAGCTAGTATGAAATATTTGAAAGTAAATAAAAAATTGTATACATATATGACTAGCTGACTCGGCAAACGTTGTTCTGCCTTTTTAACTACTCTTATTTTTTTCTATATTTTCTCACCTTTTAATCCTTCCCTGGACTTCAACAATTAATTAAAAAATATATATATATATATATATATATATATATATATATATATATATATATATATATTTGCTATCTTATCTATATATATATATATATAGATAAGATAGCAAATTTACAAAGAAAGCGGTCAGCTTATCCAAAGATTTTAAAAATTAAAAATTAGGAAAACGAAACAAAAAACTTATTTTTCTTTTTTATATGTCGTAAGATAGCAAACAAGCAGATAGGTCTCCTGATGGAAAGAGTCAACCATCGCCTACAGACACTAAAGATGTTAATGCTGCGTTGCTATTTTGTGGCGAGGTCTAATGCCACATGCATGCATGCATACCATACCCGGGCGAGACAATGCAGAACTCTACCACCTAGTAAATAGAATCGCGTCAATTGCGTCACTGTCAATTTTATTAATTTTTGTACATTGCTTTTTAAAATTAAGTCGTCGAGCTTTACAAGTAAGTTCTGATTGTATTACATGCATAGATGATATTTTTTTAAATATTTGCACACCATTTATTGGTAGAATATATTGGCAAATTAATTAAATTTTAACAAGTTATGACACCCATATTCTTGCAAATAAATATTTTCTTTCTTTCTTTCTTTCTTGTTAGCTATCTAATGATGATAAAAAAGGTACACCTGCCGTGATATCTAGATGGGCTATTTTATAGGTCGCTTCTCTTGTCCTAGATAACCAGCTTTGCTAGTTATTAAAAAAATGGTTTAATATCTATGCTAAAATTAACATCAATGAAATGTTACTAACTTTAAAAACGTTGAAATCGGCCAAGTTGCAGCACACGTAGACAGACTAAGTAATATTGCAACATGCGTTTAGTAACTTGGCCTCTGTTCAAGCATGGTTTATTTTTAGTAGACATTTTGCCATTAAGCTTGTTTAACGTGTTTTAATATCTGGTAAGTTTATTTTTTTTATTTATATATATTTTTTTAATTTTAGAGTTAAAAGGGTGGAAAGGAGTTAGAGGATATACTATTACAAGGATTTCTATCAATAAACTTCATCAAACGGAAACAATGTAAACATTTGACAATGCAAACAAACAATTTTATATTTTTTAAAATATTTAAAAATACTTTGAAAAATCTAAAATTGCGTGACTCATAATCATTGATATATAAAACCCAAGATGTATAATTTGTATCTCAAAAACATCCTGTAAAAATGAGCGCACAATTTGAAATTTTGCGCCCATTTCAATTTTTTTTAAATCATAAGATAGCAAACAAGCAAATGGGTCTCCTGATGGAAAGAGTCAACCATCGCCTATAGACACCAAAGATGTTAATGGTGCGTTACTATCTTGTGGTTAGGTCTAATGCCACATGCATAAGTTTACCGGTTACCTTACCCTCCAAACCGAAACACGACAGTGACAAGCACTGACGCTATTGCGGCAGGAATAGGTAAGGCGGTGGTACCAGACCCGGGCGAGACAATGCAGAACTCTACCACCTAGTAAATAGAATCGCGTCAATTGCGTCACTGTCAATTTTATTAATTTTTGTACATTGCTTTTTAAAATTAAATATTGTGCTTAAGGTTGGATGTGCAAAAACATATGTTTTTGCCATATCTATAACTACTTATGTGAAACTAGCTGTTTCCAGCGACTTCGTCCGCGCGGACTTCGTTTACTCCGCACTGCTCCTCCCCCGTATGTGATAGCGTGATTATATGTAGGTATTATGTTGACCCGACCTGTTAGTAATATTCATGCAAAATTTAAAGTAAATCCATGCAGTACTTTTTGAGTTTACCCCGGACATACATACAGACAGACAGACAAAAATTCTAAAAACTATATTTTTGGCTTCGATATCGATTGTAGATCACGCCCCAAGTATTCTTTTAAAAAAATATTCAATGTACAGTTTTGACTTTTCTACGATTTTATTATATGTATAGATTAGCGACAGTTTTGAGTGTCAGTTTTGTTCGGGACTGTGCATCTTGGATTTTTTATATCAATGCTCATAATGCTCATTTTGATTGTGAAAAGTGTCATTACGCTAAATCTTGTGCGGAGTGGGCAGAGTAAACCTATCTATAGAGTTTCTGGTCAAAGTCAAAACATTATTATTTAAATTATCCTTTACAAACACTTTTGATGAGTCAACATTTTTTTGAGTTACTAGCGGATCGAAAACGCGTTCATACACTGAAAAGATCCGGTGACAGAAACTCAGCGGGCTTGTCTTTTTTCACCCCCGTTTTGATAGCGAGATAAGTAATATTCTAAAGTTCATTTTATAAACAAATAGTAAAATTTAAGGAAGTACACAAAACAATGTATTATGCGCCACACGTCGCGTATTATAATAGGTAAGCGTCTAGTTGAAGAGTTCCGCTGGCGCAATGAGTCGGAACAACGCATGTGAGAATAAGAAAAAAATCGTTAAACGCAATTTTTGCATTTCGTACCAAAAAAAGTAATTTTACGTGGTGGTAGAGTTCTGCATTGTCTCGCCCGGGTCTGGTACCACCGCCTTACCTATTCCTGCCGCAATAGCGTCAGTGCTTATCACTGTCGTATTCCAGTTTGGAAGGTAAAGTAGCCGGTAAACTGATGCACGTGGCATTAGAACTCGCCTCAAGATAGCAACGCACCATTAATATCTTTGGTGTCTATAGGCGATGGTTGACTCATTCCATCAAGAGACCCATCTGCTTGTTTGCTATCTTATGATATACAAAAAAAAAGAATTCCCATCATGACAAGGACGTAAAAATCTTATCTATACATATAATAAAATCATAAGAAAGTCAAAACTGTATATTGAATATTTAAAAAAAATACTTGGGGCGTGATCTATAATCGATATCGAAGCCAAAAATATAGTTTTTAGAATTTTTGTCTGTTTGTCTGTATATGTCTATTTGTCTGTTTGTCTGTTTGTCTGTTTGTCTGTTTGTTTGTTTGTCTGTTTGTCTGTTTGTCTGTTTGTCTGTTTGTCTGTTTGTCTGTTTGTCTGTTTGTCTGTTTGTCTGTTTGTCTGTTTGTCTGTTTGTCTGTTTGTCTGTCTGTCTGTATGTCTGTCTGTCTGTCTGTCTGTCTGTCTGTCTGTTTGTTTGTCTGTTTGTCTGTTTGTCTGTTTGCCTGTTTGTCTGTTTGTCTGTCTGTTTGTCTGTTTGTCTGTTTGCCTGTTTGTCTGTTTGTCTGTTTGCCTGTTTGTCTGTTTGTCTGTTTGTCTGTTTGTCTGTTTGTCTGTTTGTCTGTTTGTCTGTTTGTCTGTTTGTCTGTTTGTCTGTTTGTCTGTTTGTCTGTTTGTCTGTTTGTCTGTTTGTCTGTTTGTCTGTTTGTCTGTTTGTCTGTTTGTCTGTTTGTCTGTTTGTCTGTTAGTCTGTTTGTCTGTTTGTCTGTTTGTCTGTTTGTCTGTTTGTCTGTTTGTCTGTTTGTCTGTTTGTCTGTTTGTCTGTTTGTCTGTTTGTCTGTTTGTCTGTTTGTCTGTTTGTCTGTTTGTCTGTTTGTCTGTTTGTCTGTTTGTCTGTTTGTCTGTTTGTCTGTTTGTCTGTTTGTCTGTTTGTCTGTTTGTCTGTTTGTCTGTTTGTCTGTTTGTCTGTTTGTCTGTTTGTCTGTTTGTCTGTTTGTCTGTCCGGGGTAAACTCAAAAAGTACTGCATGGATTTACTTCAAATTTTGCAAGAATATTACTAATAGGTCGGGTCAACATATAGGCTACATATTATCACGCTATCACCTACGGAGGAGGGGCTGCGCGGAGTAAACGAAGTCCGCGCGGACGAAGTTGCGAGCAACAGCTAGTTAATGTATAAGTGTGATAAGGAAGAGTGGCTCCTTCTGGCACAAGTGTTCATTATACTCAAAAGAAGGAGTCAACCCTGGCTAATGTCAAAATTTATTAAATTTATTAAATTTAAGTTAATGAGGTAATAAAGATTATTATTATTATTATATAAAAATAGGAAGCTAACAAGCTGATGGTTTTTCTAAGAGAAAGAAACAACCACTACACCAGAGAAGTTAAGCGTGTAGCGGGATCTTAATGTCACATGCATAAATTTACCGATTACCTTACCCTCCATACTGAAACATGACAGTGGCGAGAATTGAGGATATTGTGTGAGGAATATACAAAGCGCTGATGTTCGGAGGTAGATTAGTTTTTTTCTGCAAAAACCAAATTCAACATTTTTAGAGCTCAGAAAACTTTTTTGAGTTCTAAAAAGGTTGCTTTTGATACAAAATCAATATCGAAGCCTAGAATAATCTCTAAACGTCATGTTTTTACAGTACTAGACGCAATGTTTCAAAAAGAGCTGCTTGTATTTTTAATTTAATCGGTACATTGGTCTGGAAGTTATCTTAAAAAAATATTATTTTGAAGACTTTATTTTTTTTAATTTCTCAAAAAAATCAAATTCTGTAAAAATCTGTAACTTAGTTGATCCTAATTGAGTTCTATCAATCGCGTTTAATCGATCAAGCCATTCAAATGCTAGGAGAGGCTTCCATACATACTATGCGTTCCAAATAAGAATAGGATCGCATTTGTTATCAACTTCATACTACGAGTGTGAAATTAATAATGACAGCATAAATATATTTGTTCAAAAAATATTGCCGATTTATTGAAAAACAAATAACGCTTTAATAATGTTATTTTCATCAATAAAAAATATTAAAAAGCATCTGTCTAGCTGTTCATCTATATAAATGTAAAAAAGGCGTGTTAGTTACACCACTTACAAGTCAAAAATGACAATTTTGTTGCGATTTTTATGGGTTTGGGATGTATTTGTCCAGAATAGGCTAAAAAGTATTAAAATATAATATTCATCAATAAAAAAAATAGTAAAATATATCAGTCTAGCCGTTCATATATTTATATGTATATACAAAAGTCGTGTTTGTTATTTTAAACCTTATTTTAATACATGGTAACATGATCTGATGGGAATCTAAATAAAAAGTGTACCAATTAGAATGAAAGTATATTTTTTAAAGTATTTCTTTGTTAGAATTTGTTTGCACACCTTACTCATCATTTATGAAATTTTTGCAAAATGCGGAGCAATATGTCATCCTAACAGTCCTATTCTTAGTTGAAACGCATAGTACACACATACATATTATAGTGACGTTTTCGTAAAAATTGTCAAAACAGCCTAAAAATAAACCTCAAAACGTCAAAATTTGTTTTTCAATTGAAAAATTTTCAATATTCTATGTTCAAATTTGAAAACATTGTTATCTATACATATAATAAAATCGTAGGAAAGTCAAAACTGTACATTGAATATTTTTTAAAAATGATACTTGGGGCGTGATCTACAATCGATATCGAAGCCAAAAATATAGTTTCTAGAATTTTGTCTGTTTGTCTGTTTATCTGTTTATCTGTTTGTGTTTTTCTGTTTGTCTGTATGTATGTCCGGGGTAAACTCAAAAAGTACTGCATGGATTTACTTCAAATTTTGCATAAATATTACTAACAGGTCGGGTCAACATATAGGCTACATATCATCACGATATCACCTAGCGGCCAGGTGCTGTGCGAAGTAAACGAAGTCCGTGCGGACGAAGTCGCTGGCAACAGCTAGTACCTAATACGCAAGTGGCGTATTATTTTGTAGTGCTAAGTTTTTGTCGAATTAAGTGACGTCGGGCAAATCAGTGATATCATTGCTCTTAGAAAAACTGAAAACATGCTTACGATTTATAAAGAAAACAAATCGTTTCCGCAAAAGTTTGTCTGTTCACTTGTTCAGAATTTGAACAAAAACTTGTTTTCGACCGATTTGATATTTCGGGTCCTTATAACTTATAATAACAAAAACAACATTGTTAAATCCAAAGACTCATCATAATGCTCTTTTGATCGTAAAAAACATAGGTAGATAGGGTACATATTATGATAATGCATTTTTGCAGAAGTTTTTTTTATGTATTATAAGATAGCAAACAAGCGGATGGGTCTCCTGATGGAAAGAGTCA
Source organism: Apodemia mormo (assembly GCA_036924255.1). Lineage (NCBI taxonomy): Eukaryota > Metazoa > Arthropoda > Insecta > Lepidoptera > Riodinidae > Apodemia > Apodemia mormo. The sequence goes on from JAUPFN010000030.1 coordinate 13,764,703, forward strand.
ACCATTGCCTATAGACACCAAAGATGTTAATGGTGCGTTGCTATCTTGTGGCGCGGTCTAATGCCACATGCATAAGTTTACCGACTACCTTACCCTCCAAACCGGAACACGACAGTGACTAGCATTGACGCTATTGCGGGAGGAATAGGTAAGGCGGTGGTACCAGGCCCGGTCGAGCCGATGCAGAACTCTACCACCTAGTAGTCACGATGGTAGTGACACACATAGCCACTCGGTCGGCTTTTACGACCTGCCTGGCAGAACGGCAGTTGGCCTAATCTTCAAAGGAGCTCGGGACCCCCCCGTGTTGGTCCCGATTGTGTCTTATATTAGGTATATCTGAACTTTTAACCTAACGCGTTCTACTATCATTTTTAAAAATATATAAACGGGTCAAAAACGCGTACATATATAGAACTTACTTGTAAAGCTCCACGTTCCGTTCCGTGGTCACGAGCAAGCTCGTGACCACGGTCAATGTAACTTGGCCTTAAGTAAGTTCTATATATGTACGCGTTATTGACCCGTTTATATATTTAAAAAAAATTAGGTATATCTATACATATAAAACGTAGGAAAGTCAAAACTGTACATTGAATATTTTTTTAAAAGAAAACTTGGGGCGTAATCAACAATCGATATCAAAGCCAAAAATATAGTTTTTAGAATTTTCGTCTGTTTGTCTGTTTGTTTATTTGTCTGTTTGTCTGTATGTATGTCCAGGGTAAACTCAAAAAGTACTGAATGGATTTACTTAAAATTTTGCATGAATATTAGTTATAGGTCGGGTCAACATATAGGATACATATTATCATGCTATCACCTACGGGGGAGGAGCAGTGCGGAGTAAACGAAGTCCGCGCGAACGATGTCGCTGGCAACAGCTAGTACCTAATATAAGACACGGATATAATAACATAATAGTTTGGTTTACATTCATTAAATTAGAACTGGAATAGCGCATAGGCTACTTTTATCCCGGAAAAATTAAGTGATCCCGCGGGATTGGCCAAAGACTTTTATAATGCAACGGACCACACGCTATAGCGGATAGTTAATAAGTACCTGCACTAAATTTAGTAGCTTATCAATATCATAGTGTGCTTTACTTACTTTAAAATAAAGTCACTTTTCAATCACGCTGTAAAAAGCGTACTTTACTTACATTAAAATAACGTCTCTTTTCAATCACGCTGTAAAAAACGTACTTCACTTACATTAAAATAACGTCTCTTTTCAATCACGCTGTAAAAAACGTACTTCACTTACATTAAAATAACGTCTCTTTTCAATCACGCTGTAAAAAGCGTACTTTACTTACATTAAAATAACGTCTCTTTTCAATCACGCTGTAAAAAAGCGTACTTCACTTACATTAAAGTAACGTCACTTTTCAATCACGCTGTAAAAAAGCATACTTTTTACGTTTAAACGAAAATTGCTTAAAGTTTTAAGCTCGTGTATATGCTTTTGTAGAAAAGCAAACTTTTTAAGTAGCATTTCGTTTAACGTTCATGTCTGTTTGAAATTCGACCACGAACTAAAAATAAAATCTTTAATTTTGACTTCAGACTTTAGCCGTGAAGAAAATAGTATACAGTGTATACTATTTTCTTCACGGCTAAAGTCTGGAACGGTAGGTGTATACTAAACACCTACCGTTAGCGTAATTGTTTAAATAGGGTTACAAAGTTTTCGTGTCACGTATTTATATATAGATAGATATAAAAGAAGAAACAGATTTTCTGGCTGGCTGATCGATCAATCTACAGCTGAATCCGCTGAGTCTAGAAGCATGTAATTTTACAAAGGGATTCTTTACTTTCTCTTAATGTGCATTGAGAAGGGAGTTTTGTGAATTTATTCCCTAAGAGGGTAAAAATGGGAAATTAATTTAGTATGAGAATCAAAATATTTCAAATAAAAAAAAATGTATTTCTAATTCATTTTATTATTACTGTCGATTCTACAAAAAAAACCGAATCAACGTGTAGTAAAAAGTATATGACAATTAATATCAGAGTGCTAAGTGTGAGTTTTTCTTTTCGCATTCGATCGTGAGCGCGTTTCGAGTTTACTAGGAATTTGTATGTGATTTGTACAGCGCCACCTAGTGGTAAACTGGTTTCTCACGTTTACCACTAGGTGGCGCTGTACAAATTAAATTTTTTAAAAAGAATACTTGGGGCGTGATCTACAATCGATATCGAAGTCAAAATATAGTTTTTAGAATTTTTGTCTGTTGTTCTGTTTGTCTGTTTGCCTGTTTGTCTGTTTGACTGTTTGTCTGTCTGTCTGTTTGTCTGTTTGTTTGTCTGTCTGTCTGTTTGTCTGTTCGTCTGTTTGTCTGTTCGTCTGTTCGTCTGTTCGTCTGTTCGTCTGTTCGTCTGTTCGTCTGTTCGTCTGTTCGTCTGTTCGTCTGTTCGTCTGTTCGTCTGTTCGCCTGTTCGTCAGTTCGTCAATTCGTCAATTCGTCTGTTCGTCTGTTCGTCTGTTCGTCTGTTCGTCTGTTCGTCTGTTCGTCTGTTCGTCTGTTCGTCTGTTCGTCTGTTTGTCTGTTTGTCTGTTTGTCCGTTTGTCTGTTTGTCTATCTGTCTGTTTGTCTGTATGTATGTATGTCTGTTTGTCTGTATGTATGTATGTCTGTTTGTCTGTTTGTCTGTTTGTCTGTTTGTTTGTTTGTCTGTTTGTCTGTTTTTCTGTTTGTCTGTTTGTCTGTTTCTCTGTTTGTCTGTTTATCTGTTTGTCTGTTTGTCTGTTTGTCTGTTTGTCTGTTTGTCTGTTTGTCTGTTTGCCTGTTTGCATACATATTATCACGCTATCACCTACGGGGGAGGAGCTGTGCGGAGTAAAAGAAGTCTGCGCGGACGAAGTCGCTGGCAACAGCATGTATTAATATAGATACATTCGCATTCCGCAAAGTTCCTTAACTTTAAAATAATAACTAAAGATAACAAAGTAGGTATGGAGTCTCGGCCGTGTTCTTTAAAATATGCGTTGAATTTGGATAAAAAAGTGTGAATAAGTAAATTATCACATTTAAGATTATTTATGAGACAAAATGCTTTAAATTGTATTAATTACAACTACTATTAGTTGTTTTTTTTTTTGTTTTGCAATTTAAATTTTTGTGATATAAAATATATGATACATAAATATGTAACAAAAACTGTAAGTAGATAAAAAAGTAGCTTGCTAAGTTTATTACATTGACTTTTCTCAGTGTAGAGATGTTCGATCCGATTCGATAGATACTTGCGCGGATCGATAAAAAAAATACGAATTTTTGTATCGAGACAATCTTTTTCAATCAATTAGTAGAACGATACATGTACACTGAAGCACAGAATACGAGTACACTGAAGCACAGAACGATACATGTACACTGAAGCACAGAATACGAGTACACTGAAGCACAGAACGATACATGTACACTGAAGCACAGAATACGAGTACACTGAAGCATAGAACGATACATGTACACTGAAGCACAGAATACGAGTACACTGAAGCACAGAACGATACATGTACACTGAAGCACAGAATACGAGTACACTGAAGCACAGAACGATACATGTACACTGAAGCACAGAATACGAGTACACTGAAGCGCAGAACGATACATGTACACTGAAGCACAGAATTCGAGTACACTGAAGCACTGAACGATACATGTACACTGAAGCACAGAATACGAGTACACTGAAGCACAGAATACGAGTACACTGAAGCACAGAACGATACATGTACACTGAAACACAGAATACGAGTACACTGAAGCACAGAACGATACATGTACACTGAAGCACAGAATACGAGTACACTGAAGCACAGAACGATACATGTAAACTGAAGCACAGAATACGAGTACACTGAAGCACAGAACGATACATATACACTGAAGCACAGAATACGAGTACACTGAAGCGCAGAACGATACATGTACACTGAAGCACAGAATACGAGTACACTGAAGCGCAAAACGATACATATACACTGAAGCACAGAATACGAGTACACTGAAGCACTGAACGATACATGTACACTCAAGCACAGAATACGAGTACACTGAAGCACAGAATACGAGTACACTGAAGCACAGAACGATACATGTACACTGAAGCACAGAATACGAGTACACTGAAGCACAGAACGATACATGTACACTGAAGCACAGAATACGAGTACACTGAAGCACAGAACGATACATGTACACTGAAGCACAGAATACGAGTACACTGAAGCGCAAAACGATACATGTACACTGAAGCACAGAATACGAGTACACTGAAGCGCAGAACGATACATGTACACTGAAGCACAGAATACGAGTACACTGAAGTGCAGAACGATACATGTACACTGAAGCACAGAATACGAGTACACTGAAGCACAGAACGATACATGTACACTGAAGCACAGAATAGTTAATTTGTGACTGAAGATTGGATCGAAAAATTCGGAAAAGTTTGTATTAAATTCTAACCGTAACCCCAAAGAGGTAGGCAGAGGTACAACAAGTGCAACTATGATTAGCCGAAGATACTTAGTCCCACAATGTGATTAGTGGTAAGCCTATCACCAACCGGGTACTCTCCAATCCCGAGCAACGTTGTCTTTATCAGAAAACTGAAAAAACACATTTTTTAATTGCTCGACCTGGGACTCGAACCCGTGACCTCATGTGGTCAACTCCACCATAAGACCACTAGACCACAGAGATGATCTACTGCAATGAAAAATGTTAAGTGCGGTTGGATTTGCATGCCGCGGGTTCCATATAAACTTGTTTTTTTTTTTCTTTAAATTTTGTAATCCTCGAGCTCAAAAATCTATGCTTATTGCTTAGGTGTATTTTTACTCCTTTGAGCTTAAATTACCTCCATTTAGTGAGAAGTTTCAGGGATGCAGGGTCAACTGATTTACAGATCTTTTCTATTTCTTATGAATTAAATGTTCTCGACCTCCTGAAAATTTGAGATTTTTAGCTTACATTATACTCATTTTTGACTAATTCTTAAGCCAGTAAAATTACAGCTACAATAATTACTAGAAGCTAAATAGCATAAGCCTACTCTCCTGACTACAAACGGAATGTACTGTATAATTTATATTAGTAATAAAAACGAAGTATGTACATACATAGATGTCTTGGTTGTACCCAGTAATTTAAGTTCAATGATTTTTGTGTGAATTTTTTTAGGTGTCTAGCCTAATTTTAGAATCGTTAACCCAACATCCTAGGGTGGACACTAGATCACTGGGATGGGCACAGTACGTATACTAGGCATGGAAATTATTGTTAAATTAAGTAAACTGGTATGTTGTTAAAATTAATTGATATTTAACAGTTATTTATTTATGTTATATTATATCAGTAGTAACTATAATAAGTATTAGTAAGTATTAGAAGCAGCAAAAACGCAAAGCTGTCGAGTTAACGACCAAAAAAGGTCCTCTGGAATGGTTTTATAACTTTTAACAGTTATTATTATCATAAATCAAGGTAGAGAGCAAAAAAAAAGCTCTTAAACATTTTTAATAACATTATTTATCCTATATGAATTTATTGGTAATTTTAGTGATTCATAAAATTTTAACAGTATTTGCTGAGATAGATAGATAAGTAGATATATAGTATTTGCTGATATAAATAACAGTTGTTAATTGTTAAAAAAATTTAGTACGAAATTTAATATGTTAACTGTTAAATGATCCATGGCTACTGTATACGCCTATGTACGTAACCATTGCCTTGACCTTAATGTTAGAGCCGCGGATATCGTTAAGACATGAATGAAAGTGCAAAGTCATTAACAATATCGTTAACGCACACAAGTATATTGGCCGAACCAATATTTTTTTGACCACCGTCGTAAAAAAGTGGTGTTATAAGTTTGACGCTATGTGTGTATGTGTAAGTTAAGGCACAGAATAACTAGTTAATGTGTGGAAATAGCGGATGAGAGTTTGTATGAAAAAATATATCACCGGCATATTACGCTACTCAGCTATACTCTAGCTAAACTAGATGACGAATATTTAATAACAATGCGTTGCCTAGCAACCTCTGACAGGCATATATGAAAAACCTTTTTCGCACTGATATTGGAGATCTCAATCATATATTTTTTGCTTGTCCTAAATACAATCATTCATCATTATATAACAATATATATTCTAATGACATTCCTTTACCTACATCCATTCTAACCCTGTTATTAAACCCTTGTATGTATAATATTCTTTCATTATTCATTCAAGAAAATAATATTAATATTTAAGCGTAGTTAGATACATTTAGTATCTAATACCAAATTGATATTAACCCACTTGTAAATATTATACAAATAACTAAGTATTATCTCTGTATATATTTATTTAAATATTATTGTTGTAAATAATTTATAATTTTAGTATCTATGTTATTTTGATTATTTCTGATCCTCTATTTTCCTGTCAATCCAAATTCCAAATCCTAGTTTATTGTCTAAAATATGTTTCCTCGTTTTACTTGATCATGGCAGTTGCTTAACGCCCATGCCAAAAAGAAAAAAAAAAAAAAAAAAAAAGAAAAACCTTTTTCTAATATAGGACCTATTATAGGTACCAATAGCTCCTTCCAGTGACTACATTTAATATATCAGCACGTGTTGTACGATTTGACTTGATTTGTTTTAATTTACCTATAGATATAGATATGTAGCAGGTTAAATTTGACAGAAATTATCTAAGTTTAAATCAATGTTATTAAAATAGAATATTTTTTGCCCCACAGTGTAGTTTAGCAAAACGCAAAGTTATTTAAACTTACATAATTATTCCGTCGAGTTATAAATGAATACTATGAAAACGTCAGCCATATCATAAATGGTAATTTGATTCATTTTCTAAAAATGTTGGACGCGAGATTTGAGGTTTATTTTTGTTTTGAAATTAACACGGGACATCAATGATATTATAAAATACTAGCTGTTGCCAGCGACTTCGTCCGCGCGGACTTCGTTTACTCCGCACTGCTCCTCCCCCGTAGGTGATAGCGTGATAATATGTAGTCTATATGTTGACCCGACCTGTTAGTAATATTCATGCAAAATTTGAAATAAATCTATTGAGTACTTTTTGTGTTTACCCCGGACATACATACAGACAAACAGACAAACGTACATACAGATAAACAGACAAAAATTCTAAAAACTATATTTTTGGCTTTGATATTCTTTTAAAAAAATATTCAATGTACAGTTTTGACTTTTCTGACGATTGACGATTTTATTATATGTATATATAGATAAATCATTGCGGAAAATCTCCGTAAGATTCAAGATTTATGTTGTTATTGTGTACATGTTGTTTACCTATAATACCCTTTTTTTTTGTAAGTATAGGTATTAGGCATAGACCTGTGGCTGTTCATATATTATTATATGTACCGATTTTCGTAAGGAGGGCTGGTGACCAATAATTCAAGTATATTGTATTTATGTTAGGCACCAGTCTCTCACAGAAATAGGATCACAAAATACTCTCTAAGACACATAATTTCTATATGTTTTATAACTAGGTATTAAGCTTTCTTTTTCTGAAGTGAAAAAATAAATTTATTATTATTATTTATTCGACAAGATTAACGTATAATCTATACATATAATAAAATCGTAGGAAAGTAAAAACTGTCTGTTTGTCTGTTTGTCTGTATGTATGTCCGGGGTAAACTCAAAAAGTACTGCATGGATTTGGATGGAGTTTTTTTATTACAAGAGAATTTTATATATCTAACATAATAAAATCGTAGGAACGTCAAAACTATATTGAATATTTTTTTAAAAGAATACTTGGGGCGTGATCTACAATCGATATCGAAGCCAAAAATATAGTTTTTAGAATTTTTTTCTGTTTGTCTGTATGTATGTTCGGGGTAAACTCAAAAAGTACTGCATGGATTTACTTCAAATTTTGCATGAATATTACTAACAGGTCGGGTCAACATATAGGCTACATATTATCACGCTATCACCTACGGGGGAGGAGCTGTGCGGAGTAAACGAAGTCCACGCGGACGAAGTCGCGAGCAACAGCTAGTAAGATTATAAATGCGCAAGTTTGGCTGTTTGATGGATGGATGTTTTTTTACTGAATCACGCAAAAAAGGCTAAATCAATTTGGATGACATTTGGCGCACAGGTAGATGATGAACTGGAATAGCACATAGGCTACATTTTATCCCATCCATCCATACAAACTTTCGCATTTATAATATCAGTAGGATTAATTAGGGCGAGTGAAGCCAGCCCTATACTAGGCCACTTTCTATGCACTTTTGTGGTACCTTTTACTCAAAAAGTATCCCACTTTTAGGTTTGAGCTTTGACGTGGCAGTTTAAATTAATGTCTAGATATGATCTTACATAAAAATACCATTTTATAAACATGAAAAATAATGGAAGATACATGTTGTATTCGAATTTTTATTACTATTAACGCCATCTATTATAAAACTAACGAGTTAAAATGCTCCAAAGCTACACTAGGCGACGATCTATGCCCTTTTGTGGTATATTTTACTGAAAAAATATCGCACTTTTAGGTTTGAGCTTTGGCGTGGTAGATTTAATTCATTTTCATTCACTTTTAATACAATATTAATCTATTAACATATATATGTAGATAAGGAAGTTATTGATTTTGCCCCGATTTTCAAAAATCGAGATTTTACCAGATGTCCACGTTTTGAGGTCCTAGGAACCTTTTTCGACTTTTTTCGCGATGACGTCAGTGTGTATGTACTCTGTATGTATGTGTGTATGCATGTATGTAAATCTCTTATAAATTTTGAACAACTGGACCAATCGAAACACGGTTGATGGCATTCGATTGGATTCCACTCAACTTAGACTTCCTGAAAATTTGAACCAAATGGGCTGAAGGGATTTTGAGAAATTTTGAAAAAATCCAAAAAAAAGTTTGACGAAACAGATTTTTTTAATATAACTTCCAGATTAATATACCCATTGAGTACAAAAACTAATCAGCTCTATTCTTTGTCGTTTACGTTGAATGCCGTTTTAAAAATCAAAATCGAATCTTATTTTCAAAAGTTACAGCTCTTCAAATATTAAAATTACGTTGTTTTTAGCAAACTTTTACTTAATATTTTTGAAATAGCTTTTCAGACTAATATACCGATTGAATTCAAAATCTTATAACCTGTATACCTATAACTTTCCTTATATATAAATAAAACATTTTTTGATTTCGAAAATCGATATGAAACCAGTAGTCTAGTCAACAAGTTCAAAATCGTGTTAAATAGAAATAAAGCTCCTAAAAATATGTGCCATAGCTCATTCGATTCGGAATGACGTCTAGAAAAATGTTTTTTAAGGGTATATTAGCACATAAAAAATTGCGATTGTTATTAACAAAATAAGATGTAAAAAAAAGGTATTTAGTTTTTCGTTAATAACTTTTAAAATAATAATATTTAAGGAATTTTGAAAAAAGATCCTGAAAGAGGAGAAAATTTCCAATAAAACAGTCCTAGCTCTCGGAACTCTATCTATATTATTTATAAGTTTTTTAACGCTGGAAATAGGGCTCCGCGAGGGCGTTACGGCATAGGCGCGCCAACTAAAAAGCCGGTATATCACCTAAAATGTTTTTTTTTAAATATTAAATAACAATTTAAAAATTTGAATAAATTATAGTATAATCTAGACACTTGAACGAAAAAAACCTCGGTGAAAAAAATTTTTTTTGTTGATTTTTCAAAAAGTTACACCATTGTTAATTAACTTATTTTTTTCCAATCTCTGTTTTTATAAATTAAGGTATAAAAGTTTAAATAATTGGTCTATAAATTTTTCGCTTCGTGGAGCTCTTTTTGTTTAGATACTTAATAAAGTTATGCAAAAAAAAGTTATTAAAATTAATTATTTCGTTAATTATAATTTTTTTAAATTAACTATAAATGAAATTTCTAAAAAATGTTATAAAAAAAAATTTTTTTTGGTAATATATTATTATTGCTGTTTTCGCATCTGATATAGGTATTAATTAACATTGGAAAAAAAAAATTTACGTCATTTTTTAAGAAATTGTTTATAAACAAATAGACTATTTTTGGGTTTAAAAAAAAGATTTTTTTTACTGTCTTATAGAATAGGTGAAATGATGATTTTTTTTTTAAAAAATTTTTCTTAAATAATTTTTTTTTTATTTTTTTTTTATAAATAATTTAATTGTTTATTAACTTAACAATTTGTAATAAACAAATAATATTAACCGTTATATTTTTTTCGAAAACTTCAAAAAATTACAAATCTATCATATATAACAAAGTTAAGAAAATATTTTTTTGTATTTTTACAACACTTTTAAATATTATATAATAATGAAATTACAGTCGTTACATAATTTGTCAAGTTAAAAATTGTTATAACTTTTAAACTATTAGAGATAGGGTAAAGAACATTCAAGTCATTTTTGTAAAGGATTTATTTATCTATAAAATGACTTAATGAAAATATTTATTTTTTATTGTTAAAAACTTAAAATCTGTTATTTAAGAAGGAAAAGAAATTATTAATTACACATTATTTTGTTTAAAGAACATTTTAAAATATATTTTTATAAATAAAACAAAAGTTTGATGTATTAAAATGTACTTGAAAAAGGATGGGCTACTATAGATAAAATTCAAAAACGTTTTATAAGTTCATTTATATTACATTATCATTAAGTTAACTAATTAGTAAAATGTATAAAGGCGTACAAATTAGTGATAATCGGATTAAACTTTATGCTTCATAATTTAGAAAATATATCTGAAGAAAAAAATTATAAAAAAAAATTATTAAATAAAAGAAATCATTTTTTTGTAAATAAATAATTTATAGAGCTCCAGTAGAAAGTTATTAAGACTTATTTTAATAAATAAATAACTAAACTTAGCAGAATATTAATAATTCAAGTGATGAATAAATGAAAAATGATCTGTAGCAGAATATAAATTGGGTAAGTATTTTGAATTAATATATTATTTAAACAAAAATGGATCTTGCTTTAGTTTATGCGAAATTAGAAAGATATTTTATCATAGAATAAAAAAGTTCTTAGGTCCGTAACTGTATCTATATTATTTAACAATTTATAAGCTATGGAATTTCAAAATATGTAAAAAAAAATTAAAATTTTTATAAATAAATGCTTATAACAAGTGATAAATAATAGTTACAGAATCGATTTTGAATTCATTTTATAGATAAATAAATCCTTTACAAAAATGACTTGAATGTTCTTTACCCTATCTCTAATAGTTTAAAAGTTATAACAATTTTTAACTTGACAAATTATGTAACGACTGTAATTTCATTATTATATAATATTTAAAAGTGTTGTAAAAATACAAAAAAATATTTTCTTAACTTTGTTATATATGATAGATTTGTAATTTTTTGAAGTTTTCGAAAAAAATATAACGGTTAATATTATTTGTTTATTACAAATTGTTAAGTTAATAAACAATTAAATTATTTATATAAAAAAATTATTTCTCTGTTATTCCATTGAAAAGGGTCAATGATGATTTTTAAGAATAAAATAATTTCTTAACTTATTATTTCAACAATTGAAATAAAAAAAACGATTATAAAAAATAAAAATAAAATTATTTAAGAAAAATTTAAAAAAAAAAATCATCATTTCACCTATTCTATAAGACAGTAAAAAAATCTTTTTTCAAACCCAAAAATAGTCTATTTGTTTATAAACAATTTCTTAAAAAATGACGTAATTTTTTTTTCCAATGTCAATTAATACCTATATCAGATGCGAAAACAGCAATAATAATATATTACCAAAAAAAATTTTTTTTAATAACATTTTTTAGAAATTTCATTTATAGTTAATTTAAAAAAATTATAATTAACGAAATAATTAATTTTAATAACTTTTTTTTGCATAACTTTATTAAGTATCTAAACAAAAAGAGCTCCACGAAGCGAAAAATTTATAGACCAATTATTTAAACTTTTATACCTTAATTTATAAAAACAGAGATTGGAAAAAAATAAGTTAATTAACAATGGTGTAACTTTTTGAAAAATCAACAAAAAAAATTTTTTTCACCGAGGTTTTTTTCGTTCAAGTGTCTAGATTATACTATAATTTATTCAAATTTTTAAATTGTTATTTAATATTTAAAAAAAAACATTTTAGGTGATATACCGGCTTTTTAGTTGGCGCGCCTATGCCGTAACGCCCTCGCGGAGCCCTATTTCCAGCGTTAAAAAAACTTATAAATAATATAGATAGAGTTCCGAGAGCTAGGACTGTTTTATTGGAAATTTTCTCCTCTTTCAGGATCTTTTTTCAAAATTCCTTAAATATTATTATTTTAAAAGTTATTAACGAAAAACTAAATACCTTTTTTTAAAATCTTATTTTGTTAATAACAATCGCAATTTTTTATGTGCTAATATACCCTTAAAAAACATTTTTCTAGACGTCATTCCGAATCGAATGAGCTATGGCACATATTTTTAGGAGCTTTATTTCTATTTAACACGATTTTGAACTTGTTGACTAGTCTACAGGAACTTCCCGATTTTATAACAAAAAAACTATTTATCTTAGCGAAATGTTAAAAATGTGTTTTTCTTTATAAGATCAACTTTCATTTTCAATATTCGTTTTTCCTTGGAAACTCGTTTACAAGAAAGCCGCCATAAATAAAAATTAATTTCTACAAGTATTAGACTTTAAGAGCGAAGTGGTGGCGCGAGATGGACTTTGAGTTGTTACATATATAGGTACATATATAGGTAGATCGTATACTATGTTATAGGTAGTAGACCAGAAAATAGGTATGGTGTAAAATTTAAATAGATAACTTTTATATTTCTTCTGTGTAGATAACATTGATAGTAATAAAAATCGTGTTTTTAATAAATCAACAAAATTTTAAAGAATTTTTCTTGTAAGTACTACAAAAATGTCTTGTAACTACTACAAAGTCTTAAAACATGTTTTTTATTTTGGTTTTATTTCACTACGCTCTCCTAGACCAAAGCCTGACGATGCTTTTGATGCGAATATAATTTTTGGTTAAAAATACGCTGGATTCTTTCAGTTTAGTTAATTATAAATAAAGTCCATACATTAAAAGATGTAATTCTCATAAAAATACTTTTATACTACACCTATTCGGAAAGCACATTAGTTCTTACTTGAAAAACGAGAAGAAAGTACCTAATTCCAAGCGAACCAATATGCGGGCGGCAAAAATGTATGGGATTTACTTTCTCCCCTTGGGGAGAAAGTAATTTTCTCCCCTCCTTTAACTTTTTAAAATTCATAAGTTTGTATCTCGAAGCACATCAAAATGTGACTGGCCACTAGCAATTTACTAAGGAAACTTGGCAGTATATGCTTTATTTCATTTGCCTCCTCAATATTAAAAAAAAAACAATTATACGCGCGAATTTTCTTTTTTATTGTATCTTCTTCTTACATTCTGTTCAGATGTCTATGTCTAGTAGCGAGAATGAAGATTTATTTACGCCGCCTGAATTAAAAGAAGCTGCTCAAACAGTCATTTTAAACCTTTTGCCAGAAAAGTCCAAGCATAAGTACAACAAAACATATGAAGAATTTATGGAGTTTCAATAATTGTAATAATTTTAATATAAATTTTAACTAAAATGTTTTTATTTTCCTCATTGGTGTAGTATAAAGCAGTATGTATCACTCGGGAGAAAATGCGATACCTAACTTGAGTGTCAAACTACACTCTCGTAAGGTGTCGGTCATTTTCTCGCCTTGGTGAACAAACTACTATTCTATCAATATTCCTAATTAGTAAAACTTTGCGAGCCCTTACAAAGCTCTGCTTTTTGCTAGTAAGTATTAAAATAGACTAGAATAAATTGTGCACTTCGTCGTGACTTCGTTTTTATGTAAGCGAGACCTTGAGACTGGGGATTTCTCGTAATAGTTTCAACGTTAAACCGGTTTGTTTGTAAAATACACACATGTGACGTTACCGCATAATGCAACCGTCCGGTATCTTTTTACGACCGACTTTATAGGCGGTGTGCAATGACCAAAAGTTTTACGCCGTATTAAATACTAGTTGCCCACGACATCGTCCGCGCGGACTTGGTTTACTCTGCACAGCTCCTCCCCTGTAGGTGATAGCGTGATAATATGTAGCCTATATGTTAACCCGACCTATTGGTAATATTCATGCAAAATTTGAAGTAAATCCATGCAGTACTTTTTGAGTTTACTTCAAAGGAGGCCGTGTTGGTCCCGGCCTCCTTTGAAGAATAGGTCAACTGCCGTTCTGCCAGGCAGGTCGTAAAAGGCGACCGATTGGCTATCGAGTCACTACCATCGTGGCTACTAGGTGGTAGAGTTCTGCATTGTCTCGCCCGGGTCTGGTACCACCGCCTTACCTATTCCTGCCGCAATAGCGTCAGTGCTTGTCGCAGTCGTGTTCCGGTTTGGAGGGTAAGGTAGCCGGTAAATTTATGCATGTGGCATTAAACCTCGCCACAAGATAGCAACGCACCATTAACACCTTTGGTGTCTATAGGCGATGGTTGAATCTTTCCATCAGGAGACCCATCTGCTTGTTTGCTATCTTATGATATTAAAGAGACAAAAATTCTAAAAACTATATTTTTGGCTTCGATATTGATTGTAGATCACGCCCTAAGTATTCTTTAAAAAAATATTCAACGTACAGTTTTGACTTTCCTACGATTTTATTTTATGTATAGAATATAGAAGATAAATAAGTAATTCACGGGACAAATTACACTGACTGATCTAACCCCAAAGTAAGCAAATTATTTGCTTGTGTTATGGGTGATAGTCAACGATACTAATACATGTAAATACTGGAATATATTTAATAAACACCCAAACCCGGAAATACAAACATTTATGCTCACCACAAAAATGCTTGTCCCCGTCGGGGATCGAACCCGAGCCCCGTCGATTTCGTAGTCAGGGTCGCTAGGCACTCGACCAACGCGGCGGTCGTATTTGTCCGTAGGTTTTTTATTGGTCAGAATGGCAGAAGATCTAGTCTTTGCTATTCTTCCAGGCAGTTTGTCGCTGTGGAATTGCACTACTTAATTCCACCATCCCCGTTTTTCTATCGATCGTCGAGGCGCACAAATTCTAGGCATCGCCATATGGTGGACTTTCCACGTATCCGGACAAAGCGGTCTGACTCAACATTCTTGATTCGAACCGCAAGGAATATTGGAATATTTTATAGATTCAGGCGTTACTTTGCGGAAAGCCATTGTTCAGACGAAGAAAACTAGTAATTTTGCAATTTTCCGCGAACTTTAAGTGTACCTTTGCGATGTTACTGAAAAGGAAAACGTATAAAAGCGGTGTAAGAAATGGAACAAACTTACCGTAGGTCTGAAAATAATGATTATTTGCAAAATAACTAGTTTTCTTCGTCTGGACTGGAATATGCTTCCTGAGTTTATGTTCCCCGACGGGTATAACCTGGGGATCTTCAAGAGAAGATTGAACAGGTACCTTCTAGGGAAGCGTGTTCCATCTTAGGCCGCATCTTAGCTTACCTTCAGGCGAGATCGTGGTCAAGCGCTTCCTTATCGATAAAAAAAGTTTGCAAAACGTAAAAGTTTGGGTATATGAAGCTCTCAAATAGTGTAAATGCAAGTTCCGAGGTGTATCCATACCGATTACTAACCATTTAAGGCTTTTGGGCATTAACGTTACGTCCAATCTCAACTTCGGCCAGTAAATTGAGTCTATGGCACACATAGCTTCCAAAAAGTTAGGAATCATTTCGAAGGTCCGGCGGAAATTCAGCTCTGAACAGTTACTAACCCTGTACACGGCCCAAGTTCGATCATGCATGGAGTACTGCAGTCACCTTTTGGTGGGTTCAGCCAAGTATTAACTAGAAGCTTTAGACTCTGTAGACCGAAGAGTCGGTAGGCTTATAAACGACGACAAGCTCACAAATAGAAAATTACAAGCACTTGAGCATCGTCGTAAGGTCGCTAGCCTATCAGTTATTTACAGGATGCACTTTGGTGAGTATGCGAAAGCTCTCTTCGAACTTATTGACCCTCACCATTCCTTTATCGGAGTACTAGACGCAGGCAGAAGTTCCATTTGTATGTTATTATTATATTTTGGTTTAATGGCTATCCCGTTGGTACGGATTCTGCCAATATCAAGTCAGTCATGGGAGAGACACATCATTTGTATGTTGTTGAGATACCAAAAAATCGAACAAAACGGTATGACAATTCTTTTTTTAGTTCGAGTCGCCAAGGCTTGGAACGAACTGCCTGCGTCTATTGTTCCTGACAAATATAGTCCTGGAACCTTTAAGAGTACAGTGAATAGGTTTCTTTTGGATGGGCGTGTACTACCTTCGTCTTCGTCGACATTTTCCACCACGTGCGATGGAAGATAAACGCCTATTCCAACTAAATCTTAAAAATGTCAGAAGACGAATTTTACTAGAGGTGTGTAACTCCGGAGATACTGAATCAAAGGTTCTGATTCCGTTGCCGAATACGATAAGCTTATTTACTATACGTTCCAACTGAGAATAGGATCGATTGTTAATCTTCATACTACAAGTGTGAAATTAATAAGTAAGTGTTACTATCCATATGTCGGTATGTTAATGCTACATGCATAAGTTTAACGACTACCTTACCCTCCAAATTAGAATTAGAGAGTGACAAGTACCTACTGATACTTAGCAGTATTGCAGGAATAGGCGGTGGCACCAAAATCCAAGCGTGACGTTTCAGAACTCTACAAAGAATAGTATTGGCGTGCCAACACGATTGTGATTGATGATGATCACGCGCTAGTGATTGGTAGAATTAACAGACTGATAATTCATGTTTTTGGGAGATACAAGAAGACTTTGTTTTTATTAACGACCTTGAGAAATTAGAAAAAAAATTGTAGGTACTATCCAAACTAAGTAAAATAACTAAATGGGTGTTTTTGTTAATGATTTATTTAAATTTGAAACTTCATATTAAACAATAAAATAAGCATGACCGCATCTGAGGTCAAATAATACACTGTTTTATTACTTCTAGTTTCTCATCTGAGGTCAAATAATACACTGTATAAAATTACAGCTAGTTTTTGAATAAAAGACACTAACGTAATATTTATTATTCATAGTAATTTGTAGTTTTTTTTTAAGTTATATGTTTCTAAATTAATTATTTGCACACTGTAATTCTACATTTCTTTTACGCATTCTCATTCTGTTGGGTTTGTTTGAAGAAATCTCTTGCAAGAAAGCTCGCCTTTTGTAAATGTTCACAAATAAAAATGTTATATGACTTACTAGCGACCTGCCCGCGGTTTCACCGCGGAAGATCGGAAAGGTTTATACACTTAAACCTTCCTCAAGAATCAATCTATCTATTAAAAAAAATGGGTGCGTGTACTTATGTACGCGCGTGAGAAGTTATACTTCTTTGGCATCATTAAAAATAGTTTTTAATTGCATGCAAATAATTAATTACAATTAAATAATAGAAGGATTGGAAAAGGATAATCAACAAAGTTCCAATAATAAGTATTTAACATTAATAATTTAATAATATTTAGTGTTAATTATATTAAATAAAAGTATTTTAATTTATATCAATAAATAATACATACGGATAGTTAACCTCAATTATATTGGAGCACTTGAAAAAGTATATAAGCACAATTTTTTTCACTAACATTCACAAATAGTTAGTAATATCAATCAAAATATTCAATTTAAATCACTACTGAATATAATTTATTAGCACATATATAATTCGCACTTGTATGAAACTAAAACACGTGTTGTGAATGTATAAACTAGAAACATGTTGATAAATATTATAAATATGAAAACAGTGATCAGAGGTGACGAGCGTACCAACATGCGCGACTAATATCGAGGTTCAATTTCTATTTTGTTGGTAGCTTTTTTTTTCGAGACTTAATATAGTAATATAGCGGTTAAGCAGCTTCATACTGTTAATTTTGTCACAGATGCGCGCGCATCTTAAAATTTCACTCTCATCATTTTTTCATAACGCGCCTAAAGAAGTATAACTTCAAAAATCGCATCAAAATCCGTTGCGTAGTTTTCAAGATTTAAGCATACATAGGGACATAAGGACATAGGGACAGACAGAGAAAGTGACTTTGTTTTATACTATGTAATGATAATGAAGTGTACAATAAAGTAATAAATAAATAAAATATAATATCATCTGTTGGTGGCGTTGTTTAAGAGCGGAGAAAGTAGGTAGAAGTCCTTGAACTGACTGTTCTGCTTGTGTAATCTGTGGTTCTGCTAACTTGAAATACAGGTTAACTTACGACAGTAATCCGAATCAGTCAAATAATAATCATACGAAGTATGTGTTCTATATACATATATGTCGCAGGCAAATTATATAATTCATCCGTATATAAACAGTGTCGTTATATTACAAAGATAAAACGTTTTAGAAAATGCCTTACGCGGAATGTAAAATGTCGTCATTATATAATACTAGCTGAACCGTGCAAGTTCGCGCGCGAGTAGATTAACATGTCGTCGAAATATATTTTCATACAAAGTTCATCTCCTATTTCAGCCCTTTCGGGATTGATTGTTGAAAAAAAATTAGCCTATGTTTGAGCCGAGATCTTCAAATATTTCCATGCCAAATTTCATGAAAATCAGTTCAGAGGTTTAGCCTTGAAAGCGTAATAGACAGACAGACAGACTTTAACATTTATAATATTAGTATGGATATGGACTAGCTGCACCGGGCAACCCATAGCATTGTTTCGAGGTCTAATGCTACACGCATAAGTTTCTCGGCTACCTTACCTTCCAAACTGGTACACGACAATGACAAGCACTGTCGCTATTGCGGCAGTAACAGGAAATGTGGTGGTACCAGACCAGGGTGATACAACGCAGAACTCTACCACCTAGTCACCACGATGATAGTGACTTGCATAATCAATTAGTCGCCTTTTACGACCTGCCTAGTAGAACATCAAGTGGCCTATTCTTCAAAGGAGCCCGAGACAAACACGGGGAACGCGGCAACAAATTATTTTTCCGTGACAAAAGTATTCCAGCAGGCTTAGAATAAGCAGCGTGATAAAATTTCATCAACCGTTTTCTCGACATTTATGTCAATTTCTCTATTCGCTAACGAATTTGATACTTGTTTCGACATGATACTTCAAAAGAAGAGGAACCACAGATCAAAAATCTTGCTGTCATTTTATCGATTTGATATTTTGTTAAGATAGTGGTGATTGTTTTGCTATCCAACATCATATACCTAGTATTTCTTCGATTTTAGTGAGGGTAACACATTGTAACATTTGCACGCCACAAAAAGGGCAAAATAGGAATAAAGAACATATTATTAAATAAGATCTAATTATGTACCCTATTTATTGCAAATAAAGAAATTATTATTATTATTATTATTATTTGTAGTAATAAACTTCTATTCATTTAAGGCGAGGTATTTCGACGCGCGTCAATTCTATAGGAAATGGGTGGCGCGGTATGTTCTGAAACCGCTGGGAAGCGTGTTAATTTTCGGATAAATAAATATAGGGCTTCAGCTAAAAACCAAAATTTAGCACATTCTTTTTTGTACTTAAAACTAAATATCACCATATAAAAATCATGTGGAAGATTAAAAATATTATTAACAAATTATTTGTTTTAGAGATTTTTAGACTTTTTTCGGAATTTTATATGACCGAGTAAATTACATTCTATCATGTAATAAGTTAGCATATTCCTTAGATAATATCTTCAGGTATATCGTGTAATTTTTGTAAAATTGTTATTTAACAACCAATACAAAGAACGAGATTTAGCAAACCAGTTTTTTCCCTTTTGTCGCGATGCCTCGCCTTAAATAGGTGATTTATTTAACACTAGAACCATATTCGGCTTCTAACTTGGTAAAGTGTGTGTCGGGCCACGCACAACGTAGGGTTCCGAAGTAGTCCATCACAATAATACCGACTGTATATAAGATTAGGTAACCGTTGCCTTGACCTTAATGTCAGAGCCGCGGATGTTTTCATAACATGAATGAAAGTGCAAAGACTTTATATATGGGTAACGCACTTAGATGGAGTAACTAATTTAATAATTTTAACATCTAATGCAAATAAATTGGTAAATTGCATGTCGGAGCACGCGCAATATAGTGTTGCGAAATTACCCATCACAATAATGTGGATTAAAAAGTGGGCTTTCATTGTTTTATACTTTGAACATTTAACCTATTTAATGTGAATGACGGGTATATCCGTACCATAGATTCACAGTCTATAAAAATTCCCGAATTACGTTTCATAAGTTGGTCGACTATTACTTGTAAACTTGTAAAGCCTACTTAGACGTGATAGTTTTCCTTTTAAATTGATTATATTTACTACTACCAACCGTTTAGCTGGCAGAGGGATGGGGAAACACTTGTCTCTACCAAAAATTATAAATTTTAAACGTAATATTTTAGAAACGAGTCCCTTAGTAGAAAAATTGTTATTACAAACCAACGGGGTAAGCGAAAAAAAAATTAACACCCTCACTTTACATGTAAAGGAGCTACCCCGTGTTGGTTCCGGGCTCTTTTGAAGAATCCAACCAACTGCCGTTCTGCCAGGCAGGTCGTATAAGGCGACCGATTGGCTATCGAGTCACTACCATCGTGGCTACTAGGTGGTAGAGTTCTGCATTGTCTCGGCCGGGTCTGGTACCACCGCCTTACCTATTCCTGCCGCAATAGTGTCAGTGCTTGTCGCTGTCGTGTTCCGGTTTGGAGGGTAAAGTAGCCGGTAAACTTATGCATGTGGCATTAGACCTCGCCACAAGATAGCAACGCACCATTAACATCTTTGGTGTCTATAGGCGATGGTTGACTCTTTCCATCAGGAGACCCATCTGTTTGTTTGCTATCCTATGGTATAAAAAAAATACTTTTCACGATTCTATGTTACCATTTTGTTGTCATGACTAATACGGTTGTTTACATTGATATAAAAAGGGAAGATATGTTACGCTCTAGTATCTCAATTGCTAAACCTAAGCTCGATCAGTCGAACGCAAAGTAATGCGACGAACGTAGCAAACTACGTTTCTCTCGCTTACTTTTGTATTGTACTATCTCACTCTCGCAAACATGGCGAACTAAACAATAATTTAATCTTATTTTCAAACAAATTGTTTTAACTGTACTTACGAATGGAAAGTAATCCCGTGTTTCTTATTTTTTCCTTGAGTGATTATAACACTGGCTGAATATACAAGAAGGTATTTTGATGCGTGTTTAATGGTAAAAACGGTCGGAAAATATAAGTGTATGATATGAGGTCCCGCGCGTGATTGATTGTCGCCAATTGTCACTGGGTCCACGGACCTAGTTTTGTAGGACCAGGCGCTGTGACTAGGTAATGTACCTTCCCTTTTTATATCAATGGTTGTTTATGCCAAATTACAGCTTTCTAGTAGGTACTAAGGGCCTCTGAGCTAGACTGCGGACGGACGGTTCCTAGTTTACTTCGAAACACTAAAAACGGGTTGTGGCTGTGTCATGGACACAGCCGTGTGTATTTTATGTAAATACGTCTACGTCACGGGTAGGTAATATATTCTTGCGATAGCAACGTTTTTCATTCGTCATATAGGTATCGTCATCGATCGGCGGGGTTATCACGTAACTCACAATGCGATATTGTCGTAATTGTTTAGTTATTGCAGGACACATAACAGCCTTGTTTGTTATAGTGCGCGCGGAACTAGTTGGCCGCGCCATACGTATTACGTATTACGTATGGCGCGGTCAACTAGTTCCGCGCGCACTATAGTGATAGTCGTTGCCGGTTGATTAGTTTTGACGCTGAGTCATTGCAAAAAGTGCATCCAATGACCAGCAAGCAATTGGTGACGTTTTTGATGGTTTTTTTGTTACGTTTAATAGTCATCGCTGGTCGCTGGCGAATTGCAAACGTTAGGTGATACGCCTGCGGTTCGTACGCCTTCATCTTTTTTGCGTTCTCTATACTTCTTCACTCTTTCATATGGGGGTTCATGGTATGATTAGATTGCTATTTAAAATCCCTTTCAAACGGTATACGTTCCTCGTAGTTCGATTTTTTTTTGTCTAAGTACAATTTTTTTTTTAATT
Organism: Apodemia mormo; assembly: GCA_036924255.1. Taxonomy (NCBI): domain Eukaryota; kingdom Metazoa; phylum Arthropoda; class Insecta; order Lepidoptera; family Riodinidae; genus Apodemia; species Apodemia mormo. The sequence continues at coordinate 13,786,941 of JAUPFN010000030.1, forward strand.
TTTCATTTAAGTGCCATCATAAATGTATTTACTATAAGCATTTAAAATTATACAATCAATGAATCTTTTCAAAAGCTTTCGAATAAAACTCAATCGAACTTTATGGTTGCTCTGAGTTAAAAGATATAACTATATCCAAAATAACGCAAAGAAATTGCCAAAAAATGGCGGCACTTCCAACTCCTCTCCCCGCAAAGCATCGTGATCCGTGCTCAGCTTATCAAATTCTTTGATTCTGTAGCTATCCAGTGGTATAATTAGATTTTGAATGTTGATGATTGTTATGTAGCTATAACTTCAAACTGTATCCACCAATTTTGTTATATAGTAGTAGTAGTATCTTCACGCCTGTATCCCCTAAGAGGTAGGCAGAGGTACAACAAGTGCACCCACGATTAGCCGAAGATACTTGGTCCAACAAATGTGATAGATGGCAAGCCTATCACCAACCGGGCACGTTCCAATCCCGGGCAACATTGTGTTTAACAGAAAACTGAAAAAACACTTTTTTTTTATGTGCCCGACCCGGGAATCAAACCCGGGACCTCATGTGGTCAACGCTAACGCTGGACCACTAGACCACAGAGGCGATAATTTAGTTATACGTTTTTTTAATGGCTACCACAATTAAGGCTAATTAAAAGATCGTATTCACGTCAAAAAAGTAGATTTGTTAGGTTACCTTTAACTTCCACACCCAGAAAAAATTTGGATGTTTGGATTTTTGTTACTTAATAACGCAAAAACGGCTGAATCGATTTGCATGAAATTTAGTACGCATGTAGATGATACCCCGGATTAGCATATAGGATAATTTTAATCTCGAAAAAATAAGTTGTTCCTGGGGGTTCACAAAAAAGCTTTTATATAATGCAGTGGATTGCAGGATGCAGCTAATAATTTATATAGCAGAACGTTTGCCGAGTCAGCTATTAATATTATACCTAAATGAGAAAATCTGTCTGTTACGCTTTCACCCCCTAACATAACCTCCTCCTTTTCCATCTTCGGCATTTTATCACTCAACGGGTTTCACTTTTTTAAGCATCTTCAAAATGTTAATATACTTACTACGTTACTATATTTTATACTAGCTGACCCGGCAAACTTTGTTCATTCTTAATGGCAATAAATAAGCAGATTTATTTTTTAATTGGAAAAAAAAGTATCCTATGTCCTTCTCCTGGCTCTAAACTACCTCCCTGCCAATTTTCAGCTAAATCGGTTCAGCCTTTCTTGAGTTATAAGTGGAGTAACTAACACGACTTTCTTTTATATATATAAGATTAAATTACATATAATATTCTAAATTATCTTATTTTATCTTTCTCGTGATGACGCCTATCCAATGGCGTTTGCATAGGGTAATAATAACGTGGGGTAATCATTTTTAGAATACTGTTGTTACTACATCGCAATCGGTTAAATATTGACGTTACTTTTATCCGCATAAGAGCATGAAAACTATGGTGGGTAGAAAAAAAAACTTAGTATGGGATAAAAAGTTGTACCTTATAAAAAAAAAATAATAAAAATTTTCTTTACATTTTGAGGTAGCCCAATCGTTTTTCAAATAAATAATTAATCACTTAAAATCACATCACAAAAAATGACGTAGTTCCAAAAATTAATTTTTTTTGGACCAAAATCGTGGAAATCATCTAAAAAATGTTGAGTATGATTTTTACTCTACTTTCATTTTAATACATTTGAAGTAAAAAATTTAAAAAAATATGATCTCTATGTTTTGTATTAAAGTGTAATAAAAATCACATTCAACGATTTTTAGAAGATTTCCACGATTTTTGACCAAAAAAATTTTTTTGGTCAAAAACCTACTCGATTTTATTAATTATTTATTTTAAAACGAGTAGGCTCCCTCAAAACACTTTAGGTACAAATTCTACCTCCCCATGCTAAAACAATAATCAAAAACTGTTTTACTACCCACTCTAATGAAAACTGTTGATTCTAGCATACGCAAATATTGTGGATACGATATTAAATGTCGTGTCGATCTCAAGAGTATTCTAAAAGCAATATTATACTACACACGTTCCTGTACCGAATTCTCGTTTTGTAATCAATTATTATATCTATATACTAGTTGTTGCCCGCGACTTCGTTCGCGCGGACTTCGTTTACTCCGCACAGCTCCTCCCCCGTAGTTGATAACGTGATAATATGTAGCCATATATATAGCCAGCCATATAGGCTACAATACATATTATCACGTTATCAACTACGGGGTGGGAGCTGTGCGGAGGAAACGAAGTCCGCGCGAACAAAGTCGCGGGCAACAGCTAGTTTTTTTATATAAATATTTAAAAAAAAAATTGCGGCGTGCACTTTTGTATTTTCGAAACTTTACTTCCTTACATCATAAGATAGCCACATCATAGAAAAATCAGATGGCTCTCATGATATAAAGAGACAAACTATAGCCTATAAACACCAAAGACGTAAATGGTTACTGTCCTTGTGGCGTGGTCTTGTGTTCGTGCTGTAGCGGTTCAAGCAATCTACAAACGCTTTTCGCGTTCGCGCGGACTTCGTTTCCTCCGCACAGCTCCTCCCCCGTAGTTGATAACGTGATAATATGTAGCATATATGTTGACCCGACCTGTTAGTAATATTCATGCAAAATTTGAAGTACTACCACGAAGTTCTTTTTGAATTTACCCCGGACATACATTGACTTTCCTACGATTTTATTATATGTATAGATTATAGCGTAAAGCAAAACTTTGGATCCCTTTCAAAGACAGTTGAAATGTCAACCGTAGAGTATGAAATTTGGCATAGTTGAGGGGTATAGAAGCAAAAGCGCTTCAGTCCAAAAATGCATTTTATTACACTGAGTACACCAAATTGTAGCGATAAAAAATTGCAAAAATATATTATAATCGTCACCATGCAAATCGAAATCAATCCTACATAAAATTCACTTAGAAAGTAATGATTACATACAAAACCACCTCAATCCAAAATTTGTTAGGAGCAAATCCGCTTCAGTCACAATCAACCAATCAGAAGCAGCCATTTCAAAATTTCTAAGATGGCGAATCAATTACTTTTCATAGTAAGTTGACTGCGCATAGCGCGTGTTTAATTTGTGTTTTTTATTAAATTACTTATTGTAATGAAAGAAAAAATTACACCAGCACGTGCAGGACGAACACGAAAACGTCTGGTAAATAAAAATCAGTGGCGACGAGTGAAGGAAAAGGCAGAAAAGTAACAAACAACTGCCTAATATTTTGGCCGTTGTGATAGGGTAAAGTAGGGTTTGCATAGAAAGCTTCTTCTAAATTTTATTTAAATTTTTATTAAATTAATATTTATTGCAAAAAGCTCCTAACATACTAACATTTTATTCACACTATACTGAATTGTTTTTTTCTGCTTTTAGTAATGGGTTTTATTTTCTTTTGGTTAAGGTACTCTGCAAAAGATCTCTCGATTTAATTCTTTTATTTAATTTTTTTTACAATGAGCAAGAATATTATTTTATCTTTACTTTCCATAAATAATTATAATACAATACAATGTACCTTACACGTAACTAATTTGTTAAGAAAATTAATAAAATTCTATATTCTAAACTTTGTTTTATTTTGCAATCGGTGCTTTACGCTATCGCCATTTATTGACAGTTGACGAATTAAATAGTGACATGCAAATTCGCTTCGATCCAAAGCAATGAAAAGCAAACATGCTTTAGTCCAATGCTAAAATGCAAAAACACCTCAGTCCTACACTATTTCTTAAATAATAAAGAATTTATGTATATTTGATTTGATTTGATTATTGTTATTTGAAAATTGTATTCTATTGAATGTACTAACATCCGTTTCTGATAAAAAATACAATTTATTAAGACACAGTGGAAATTTGCGGTTTACTCAGTCTAGGTGTTTTGTGACTGAAGCGCCTTTGCTTTTATACCCCTCAGTTAAACTTTACATTTGCATTGCAGAGGGCTAGTATTGTTCAATTAAACTACTTTATGATAGCGCGTTATAGACTATAAACTATATTTTTCTAGCGCGCTACGTTTAAGGCGATTACAGCTGCGAACGACCTTGAGTTTCTGACAGGAGCAGCGCAAAAATTACATCGGGCGCTAGCTTGCTCCAACGTCAAAGAGTTTTTACAGTAAATGCAGATACCTACGTTTTAACATTTTTGTTCACCTATATGAACTTTTATCATCATGAATCGACTGAATGTTGTCAAACTCAAAACCAATAATAAGTAATCGCTCATTTATCGATTACATATACATTCGTTTTAGAAAAACGATAAATATCTAAAGAAAAAAAATGTACCGAAAATCGACAAAAAATTATATAACAATTTACACAATAATAACAGTTTCGTTTCCTATTACTTTGAAAGTGTTGTAATATACAATACATCCCGTGTAGCACTTTATTTTAATACATACAATCAACAATTAATATTTAACAAAACCTTTCAAAATTTGATTTGGTTAAATATAATCTCTTGAATAATATTTTAAAACTAACTAGCTTCTTAGTTTTTGTTTCAAAATCTCGTAATACAAAAAAAAAAGATATATAATTTGATTTAATGTTTATAGAGGAAACTACTAAATAAGTTGATTTATTTAGACTATTTGTATGTATAATATATTTAATTTATTTATTTTTAGCTGCGAAGTCCTTACTACCTTCAAATAGTACCAGTTTTTTTTTCTTTAGAGTTTTGCTTTTTATTCGCTTGCTTGAATTATCTTCGTTGTTTATATGTTTTATTTTTTATTTATTTTTGTACATTTATACAAAATATTGACAAAATACTTATCTATCTCTAGCTAATTCTTCTAATTCAAGTTCAAGCGTAAATGTAGGAAAGCGTAAACATGAATAGTCTCAAAATATTATTCAGCGTCTACTCGCAAACAAAACTATTTATAAAGTACTAGCTTTCAGCCCCTTTAATACCCTCTTTTACCTCTTTAAGAGATAAAACTCACACCATCCTTACATGCACGTTTATTTAATTGAATTAAAGATCATGACTAATAAATTTGAAGAGATTTTGATTAAACATATTTTATTTTTTCTATAAACTTTACCACTTTTTTCATCCTTTGAAGAGATGACATTTGAAAACCTTAAACTCGTATTCATTTAATTGTATTAAAATCATAAATACTAAGTTTTAAATAATTTCTACAATATTCTACAATAAACAATCTATTTTTTATACAAACATCAATGCTTTTTTTACCCTTTAAGGAATAAAATTTTAAAAAATCCCCAAATATATGATTCGTAATTGTGTTAAAGATTATAAGTGCCGAATTTCAAGTTATTTTCACCATAAACCTTTGATTTTTCATATAAATTGTAACACACACTTTTACTCCTTTAATGGATGAAACTTCGAACATTACATGCATGTTTCTTCAATTTCGATTGAAGAGCATAAGTACTAAAAAAAATCCAAAAATTCGTACTTCTTAATTGTATTAAGTCATAAATACTAAATTAAAATAATTTAGATTTTATAGTAATGCAATAAATAAACAATTCATTTATGATACAAACTTTAAAGCCTCTTTTTACCTCTCTATAGGCTAGAATTTCAAAAAATATTAAATTTATATTTAATTTTTTTTCAGTTAAAGGATAATTTAATTACGGCATATCATTCTATTTGAGTTGTAATAACTCAAAAATGGCAGAGTTTCAAACAAACTTTCACCCCCTATTTCATCATCTTAGGGGATGAATTTAAAAAAATCCTTTCTTATTCCTTGTCTATATCATAAGAACAACATCTGTAAAAAAAACAGACTTCTCGGTCCAAGCTCATTATCTACTATAAAAAAACATCCAAGCGTAAACGAAATCTTCAATTTCCAAACGGCACAATCTTACTATTGTGCCAAACGTTCTATCTGTACTATTACTCTTTGACTCGAATATGGAGAGCGGAGCATGCTAACATGCGACACAGCCTCCCCGTATGAACGCTACCAGGAGACTGACTTTCGACGCGAGCGCAGTCCGCGAATTAAATAATAAGGTTTTTATTAATTTAATAGCACACTGTAATGATTTTGTAAAATGTTGAACTTAAATTTTATAAAGCAATAAATTGTCTGTAATAAAAAGAAAAAATCATCAAAATCGTTACAGTAGTTTGGAAGCTATAAGCAATTTTTTGTGTAAAAATAAGAAAGATATTCGATTTTTTTCCGTCAAAAATAACAATAAAATTTGAAAAAACGAACTTAAAATTTAAACTTAATTATATTATACGTATAATGCATATTTTTTTTAAATTATTGGACCAATCGGTTAGCAGTAGTAGGCTTTCAAAGAGGTGTCTATTTCGTAGTTTAGCATTACCTATCGCCTTAATATTATAACGTGTAACTGAACACTGATCGCGCGAGCCGGCCGAGATAGCGCGTGACTCATCACAACGTCATACAGCGAGCGACGACCGAGCGCTATAACGCTATAGACTATGTTATAACGTCTAGCGTCAACGGTCTATCACGTTACTAGTTAGATCGCGTAGTTCATAACTTGTATGTTATATATTCTATACTTTCCATCGTCGGCACTTGGTGAAATTCCATTGTTATTAGACACTTTTACTATTCCACTTGTACATAAATTTCACTTTTACACATATTTTTTAATATATTACTCGACCGGTTTCACTTTTTTAAGTATCTTCAGGATGTAATATACTTAACTGATTATTATTGACTGTTGTGAAATATAAACAAACGTAAATATTGATTTAAAAAGGGTAAGCTTAAATATCGCTCAAAGGTGTTGTCAACCTTAACAATTGCATGTAAAATTAAATGTATGTTATAACTACGGCTTACGGTAGCCGCTAGGTATATTACGACATACCTGATAATATACATGTATACTACTTCTTCTTTTTCTAGATTTTATTGGTTGGTTTTATTGGCGGGCTGGTTAGTTTCGTCGCGAACGATAGCATAAAGGAAGCTCTATACTGTCAATAAAGTTCGGAAAGACCGCGTCGCAGGTACCCAACGGGCACTAACGGCAGATATAGCACAGAATACTCAGAGACTAACAGAGAATATAAACTGTCTCGAACCATTCCGAGATATTGCGTCCGTGAGAGGTGTTTACGTATGCGATGCTCGAATATCACGTGTATGTAGTGACTACTGTTATTCTCCAGTATACTGTGGTTATAGTGAGGGCAGCCGCAGGTGTCGGCGGGCAGACACGGTCTTTACTGCAACGCGGTCAAAAAGACTGCCCCGCCCCACCCTTTGCAAAGCGTTAACAAAACCGACATTTGATTTTCAATTAATATTTGTTCCAGCCTTCGCCATGTCGTCCGAAGGCTATTCAGCACAAGAATTAGAGGATATGCCTGACCGTATAGCGGAGACATTCACCGGATTGAAACTCTTCGTGACAGGAGGAACTGGGTTCATGGGGAAAGTGCTGGTCGAAAAACTATTAAGGTAACTATTTTTTAACCACACATATAAATAAAAACTATTAAGGTAACTATTTTTTATCCACATATGTAAATAAAAAATATTAAGGTAACTATTTTTTAACCACACATATAAATAAAAACTATTGAGGTAACTATTTTTTATCGACACATATAAATAAAAACTATTAAGGTAACTATTTTTTAACCACACATATAAATAAAAACTATTAAGGTAACAATTTTTTATCCACATCCATACTTAATATTATAAATGCGAAAGTAACTCTGTCTGTCTGTCTGTCTGTCTGTCTGTTACGCTTTCACGGCCAAACCACTGAACCGATTTGGATGAAATTTGGTACAAATATAGCTTGAGAGCCAAGAAAGGACATAGGATAGTTCTTATCCCGGAAATCCCACGGGAACGGGAACTATGCGGGTTTTTATTTTAGAATTTTTTCCACGCGAACGTAGTCGCGGGCACAGCTAGTATGTAAATAAAAACTATTGAGGTAACTATTTTTTATCGACACATATAAATAAAAACTATTGAGGTAACTATTTTTTATCCACAAATATAAACAAAATTATCGGTGATTTCAAAATAACTAGGGTTTTTCAAGTGTATTATTTACGACATTAGTACTTAAACGACCAATATAAAATTTTTATCTGTCTGTCTGTCATTCTGTTTGTTCGGGGAAATCTCTGAAACAGCTGGACCGATTTTGATGGAACTTTCACTAAAAGATTTTCCCCGGTGTTGGTCTTCGGTTCCTTTGAAGAATAGGCCAACTGCCGTTCTGCCAGGCATGACGTAAAAGGCGGCCGATTGTCTGTGAGAGTCACTTCCACGGTGACAACTAGGTTGTAGAGTTCTGCGTTGTCTTGCCCGGGTCTGGTACCACCGCCTTTCCTATTCGTCAATAGCGTCAGTGCTTATCACTGTCATGTTCCGGTTGAAGGGTAAGGTAACCGGTAAAGTTATGCATGTAGCACTGACATCCCGCCACACGGATATCAATCCTCCATTAATGTCTTTGGTGTCTATAAGCGATGGTTGACTCTTTCGAGTAAATGCAAAAATCCCCTTTTGGGCTCCCTTACTAATTTTTGTGGTCTGTGATTGTAACAAATATTGTATATGTAACTCCTGATTATATTGTCGACGGCTTAAAAATTTGGCCATAACTGGTATGAAAAATTAATTATTTTAAAATAAAATAACATAGATAAATAAACTCACATTACATTTTTGGAACGAAGTTCCTTACGGCAGGCTTGGATAGGGGGATAGGGATTTTGTTGCGCGACCGAACTGAAAAAAATGTGATAGTAAAACCGTAAGAAAAATCCGTGGAAAAAAGTGCGTGGAATAAAACCGTTAAATGAGACGTGCGCAGGCGCGACAGTCGCATACACAAGCGAGTAATGCCGTTTAGCCGAAGGAACTTCGTTCCTACCTGGTGTCCCACGACACCACATAATTTTTTATTATGTTAAAATTCTAGAAAGAAATACCTATCTTGTAAAAGGACATTCGTGTTAGTTACATAATGAGCGATTTTCTAAATTTACTGTAAGACATAGTTTGTATATCACCGTGTTGTTTCCGGGCTTCTTTGAAGAATAGGCCAACTGCCGTTCTGCCAGGCAGGTCGTAAAAGGCTATGCGAGTCACTAACATCGTGGCTACTAGGTGGTAGAATTCTGCATTGTCTCGCCCGGGTCTGGTACCACCGCCTTACTTATTCCTGCCGCAATAGCGTCAGTGCTTGTCGCTGTCGTGTTTCGGTTTGGAGGGTAAGGTAGCCGGTAAACTTACGCATGTGGCATTTGACCTCGCCACTAGATAGCAACGCACCATTAACATTTTTGCTGTCTATAGGCGATGGTTGACTCTTTCCATCAGGAGACTCATCTGCTTTTTGTGCTATCTTATAATATAAACAAAAAACTACCCCTTTTGAAGAATAGACCAACCGACATTCTGCCAGGCAGGTCGTTAAAGGCCATCGATTGGCTATACGCGTCAATACCAGACTACTAGGTGATAGAATTCCACAAAGTGTCGCCGTGGTAAATGGTACCACTGTCTTACCTATTCTAGCCGCAATAGCATCAATGCTTGTCATTGACGTGTCTGGTTTAGAAGGTAAGCGGTAGAAACGCACCATTAACGTCTTTGGTGTATATAGGTGATGGTTGTTTCCATCAGGAGAGCCATCTACTCGTTTCCTATCTTCACTACATAGTATAAAACAAAGTCGCTTTCTTTGTCTGTCCCTATGTCCCTATGTATGCTTAAATCTTTAAAACTACGCAACAGATTTTGATGCGCTTTTTTTAATAGTTAGATTAATTCTTGAGGAAGGTTTTAGTATATAAACCTTTTAGATATTCTTACGGGAACAAAAGCTACACGGGTGCAACCGCGGGCATATCGCTAGTATGATATAAAACTTCTCATTATTGTGAAAAACACAAAACATCACGGAATCCTACGTTGCGCGTGAGACGCGTTTAGCCAGTTTTATTTTGTTTAATGATGTTAAATGTGATTCTTTGAGCATGAATTGTAATTCCTCAAGGTTCTTACTAATAAGTTGTATTTATTTGAGTATAATCTTTTCGATGGTTTTTTTGAAAATACTTTTTTATTATACCTTTTTATATATATTGATTGCCCTGTCGTGTCGGTCGAGTGGTTAGTGAATCTGACTACGCATCAATGGAGCTCGGGTTCAATTCCCAACAGGGACCAACGTCTATGTGATGAGTGTAGATGTTTGTATTTCTGGGTTGGTATTATATCTATTTTAGTACTTACTAACTGTTGCCTGCGATTTCGTCCGCACGGACTTCGTTTACTCCGCACAGTCCCTCCCCTGTAGGTGATAGCGTGATAATATGTAGTCTATATGTTGACCCGACCTGTTAGTAATATTCATGCAAAATCTGAAGTAAATCCATGCAGTACTTTTTGAGTTTACTAGTACGGAGCTTTAGTAGTACGTAGCTAGCACCTACGGGGGAGGAGCTGTGCGGAGTAAACGAAGTCCGTGCGGACGAAATCGCAGGCAACAGTTAGTAAGTACTAAAAAACGGACGAAGTCGCGGACAACGGCTAGTTTACAATATTTTTAACAGATTTTATACAGTTACAAGTTACATTATTATAGATTTATATTATTACAGATTAGACTATTAAATTTTACATATATTTTTTTAGGAAATGTCCAGACATCGGCCAGATAATTTTGCTCGTGCGGCCAAAAAAAGGGAAACCTCCGAAACAGAGGCTAGAAGAGATGTTGAAAGATGATGTGAGTATATAGAGTATTAAGAGGCACTTTACACTTTAGACCAACTTTTGAAGAGAAATCAAAATTTTCCAACTCCTAATTTTTCATATTATAAGGTACTTTTGGAACGAAGTTCCTTACGGCAGGCTTGGAGGGGATAGGGATTTTGCTGCGCGACCGAACTGAAAAAAATGTGATAGTAAAACTGTAAGAAAAATGCGTGGAATAAAAGCGTTAAATGAGACGTGCGCAGGCGCGACAGTCGCGTACACAAGCGAGTAGTGCCGTTTAGCCGAAGGAAGTTCGTTCCTACCTGGTGTCCCGCGACACCACATCATTTTTATTTAATTAAATGGTACCATTAGATAGTTTTATCTTTTAAATATTGTCTCAGTGAAACAGATTTTTTAATCATCAATTTCTTGTAATAATTTTTTTCCGAAATCAAGTTTCGACAATTACGCAAGGAAGCTATTTTTCCAAAAGGTATTGCTACTGCTAAAATCAACAAACTTAATTTTAAAAAAATGATGTGGTGTCGCGGGACACCAGGTAGGAACGAACTTCCTTCGGCTAAACGGCACTACTCGCTTGTGTACGCGACTGTCGCGCCTGCGTACGTCTCATTTAACGCTTTTATTCCACGCTTTTTTCTTACGGTTTTACTATCACATTTTTTTCAGTTCGGTCGCGCAGCAAAATCCCTATCCCCTCCAAGCTTGCCGTAAGGAACTTCGTTCTAAAAATACTAAATTACTAGAAACATCCAACAATTGTGGCTGAATGAATTACTATTTTCCTAAAAGATCTAGAACTACATCTAATTATTTAAACAAATATGCCTATTACAACTAAAATTAATGAAATATTAACTGGGTTTTTTGTTATTACATAATGACATATTCTTATAGAAATTGGCATAAAATAAAACTATATTCTATTGTTATACAAAAATTGGTCACTTAAATAATATTCATTTATTTTTTATTTCAAAAATAAATAAAAGAGAATAGTATAAAATCCGCTACGTCCGTGTGCCAAAATTAAAACCGCGTAACAACTAAAATATTAAAAGTATCAATACTATTTTCATTTTACCAGCACTAGGTGCACTATATGGACGACGACGTCCAGTTCTCGCATTGATTAGAAAATTCCTGTGGGTGATTTTGTGAAATGGCTCTTAAAGAAATTGCGTGCCATAGCTTAGGGGTGGGCTCAGTATTGATAAAGAAACCCAGAAAAAATAATAAAAAAAACATAATAAAATATTGCAAGTATCTTCACGACCGTATCCTCGAAGAGATAGGCAGGGGTACAATCAGTGCACCCACGATTAGCCGAACTACTAAATCCCACAATGTGATAGGTGGCAAGCCTATCGTCAATCTGGCACTTATTACAATCCTGGGCAAGATTGCTTTTGTCAGAAAACCGAAAAAACACAATTTTTTGAATTGGCCGACCCAGGAATTGAACCCGGGATCTCATGAGGTCAACTCCAATACCACAGATGCGACTATTGCAAGATCAACCTAATTTAATTTATGTCGACTGTTTTAACAATAAATTTACCATTTTCAACATTACATCCCTGTTTTTTGTTTAAGTCTTAGGTGGCCCATTGACATACAATAATATTGCGCAATACTTTTTTGTGCAATAATATTGAATACCCCCTTTGACTCCAAACGTTCAATACATTCACTCAATAAAATTGACAAGCCAGTCTGATCAATATTTTCGTGCGAGCAACATGTCTAACGACGAAGTTTTAGCGGCAACCATGCTGGTGATTTTGTTAAATAAATCTCTATACAATTCTATACCCTCAAATAAAAACTTGAGTTCTTTATCTTTTATAGAAATCTTGCTCGTTTTGCTTAAATTTACGACACGACCATACATTAAATGTCGTGACTGACCGAACGTGACCGCTCCAGACTCTGAAGTGAAAAATACTGTAGAATATTAAGCCTACACCGTGCAAGTGCAAAATGTGTAAAAATTGTGTAAGTGCAAAAATATTGCGCAATAAAATTAAACCCACTCAAATTTCGTTCAATATTTGTGCAATCTTCAATATTAACCCTAAACGGTCAATAATATTGCACAATAGGTAATATTGGGCAATATTATTGTAGATTTATGGGACGCCTTAGATTAAAGAAACTACTAGATATAAAATAACAAAAGAAAAAGCGTGGAATTACGCCGCGAGTAATGGCGGACTTACATAACAATTGAAAAAATATCAAAACTTAAATTTACAAAATATTAACACATTATCAATATCTTTAATATTCTTTAATTGAAATAGGATTAAATAAAACACCGATTAAAAACAGAGCACGAAGACATTGTATTTAAGTAGGTATCGAATGCATTTAAATAATACGTACCGGTGTAATGATTTATTAGACGATTTCGTTCTATTATTCCATCTACATCTTATAATGCTGCAATTAGACATCATCTTTTATTTTTGACGTGACAACGTCTTATAATTCGATAGAGCTGGCTGCACGCACGAAAAAACATGACTCATGCGGCGTTAACTCGCTCTGAGGCGTTCCGTAAATGCTACCATTCCATTAGTATTTTCTTAAGACGTTGTCACGTTCAACTATCGTCTGTAAACCAACTTTACAGACAACCGATTTTTTTTTTCACGTTTATATTTAAGGAACACACCACAATTATTGAAAACTACAATAATTTAATTAAAATTGGTAAATATTTACGTAAAAAAATATTATTTGACGTTTTATGTACATTGGCAGTGTGCAACAGTATTGGCGAATCAGCTGCAAGCTGTTTAAGGTGACGTTATTTTCATGAAAGATTTGAATTTAGAGCAGTGACAACATTTTTGTAGCTTTGCCTATTACAAGGAAGTTATATTCTACCCGGAATGTTCACACGCGCTTCAAAATCGTTCCGAAGAGTACCACGACATAGGTGGAGTGTGTCTCTTTCTACTAAATAAAGCGCCAATCGCCATATACAAGTGCGGCCATGCGTAGTTTGCAAATTACTACTAAGTAATTCTACTAATTTGAGAAACAGTTTTTGCATTGCATAAGTAATTATGTAATAATTAAAAAAGGCACATTTTAGAACTCACTGTGTTAATTACAATAATACATTTTATGCTAATATATTTATCGACGTGTATGAATAAAAGGGATTTAACGATATTTACACTGGCAATTGCAAGAAAGGGACAGCATCCACTCTTGTCGTTGTCTTGCTCAGAACGTTTTTCCCCTCTGTTAAGTAAGAAACAAATGTCAACTTTATAAGTAACGACATAAAGTACATTTTTATTTTTCAAATATTGCTTCGTAATAATTCCAGTTATCGTATATAAGTTCCTTGGCCTATTATGAAAATTCGAACTTGTTAAACAGAGATTTTTATATATTCAGCGTTGGAGTGCATGCTAATTTATAATTTCGATTGCACGTCGAAATTAATGCCAAGTCCTTATCTTCTCTTGTCAAAGGTTTTAGTTCATATTTCTATTTTATCAGTTTCTATTTTATGGTGATGAATTCGAATTTCGAACTTTGTCAAAAATAAATCATTCCAAATCGCATTCTGTTAAAACCGCAATGTTAAACCTTTTTACAAAAGCAATAAACATAGTTTTTGTATGCGTTAGTTATGCGTCTTTTTACAATTGGTATTTATAGCGGGCTTCTTGCGGTAGAGGGAATTCCAAATGTAATGACGCTATACTTTTGACAAACAGTAAAACAAGATAGTTAAATAGTATATTAATTATTTCATTAACGAATAGTTATGTCATTGCAACCGAGGTACAAAAAAGTTCAAAAACTTCTTTTTACATTTTTTTGTTTTCACAAAAAAAGTCAATGTTAATGAATAATTTTTCCATGATAAAATGAATAATTTTTATTAAGCAATCTTTTCATTTTGATTTTATTTACGATTCCCAGAAATCGCTTTTATAAAGGTAAATCCATATATATACATATAATAAAATCGTATGAAAGTCAATGTATATCCGGGGTAAACTCAAAAAGTACTGAATGAATTTACTTCAAATTTTACATAAATATTACTAACAGGTCGGGTCAACATATAGACTACATATTATCACGCTATCACTTACGGGGGAGGAGCGGTGCGGAGTAAACGAAGTTCGCGCGGACGAAGTCGCTGGCAACAGCTAGTATAAGATAAATTAACAGTAGTTGTATAATTATTTAGCTATCCATACTAATATAACGAAAGTAACTCTGTCTGTCTATCTCAACTTCACGTCTGAACCACAGAACCGACTTAGATGAAATTTCGTATAAGGACAGTTTGAAACCCGATAAAGGACGTAGGATAGGTTTATCCTGGTAATCCCGCGAGAATGGGAATAATGCGGGTTTTAATTCTAGAGTTTTCTCCAGGCGGACGAAGTCGCGAGCACATCTAGTATTTGATAAATAAAGGTTAAATAAACTATTTATCAATTCTATGTATCTGAGTTCGGACCATGAATTGATACGCCTTTCAAGACAATTTCTCAGTTTGGCAGTGTAACTTGCAATTACATACAAAAATACAAAGTTATCCCTTACTACTTACCCAATGTAATTAAATCATTTCAAGGGTAATTTTTAAACCTTGTGATTATTGTGTTATTCGGCGCAATAAAACAGTAAAATATGGTTTATTTCTATTTTTGACAGTATAATGTAACCTACAAATGTATGAAATTTTTGACAGTAATAGCAGAGTTTGCTCATATGCGCGGCGACACGTTTCCTTCTATGTATGTGGTCTGTGGTTCGGACAGTGGATTTGATATTTATGACATTACTATTTTACCGTTTTCTGCTGTTTTTAGGGTTCCGAAGTAAACTAGGAACCCTTATAGATTCGCTGTCCGTCCGTCCGTCCGTCCGCCCGTCCGTCCACACGATAGTTCAGATATCGGTCTTTCTAGAAAACTGAGTGCTAAGTGTGAGTTTTTCTTTTCGCATTCGATCATGAGCGCGTTTCGAGTTTACTAGGAATTTGTATGTGATTTTTACAGCGCCACCTAGTGGTAAACTGGTTTCTCACGTTTACCACTCACACTTAGCCCTCTGTTATTTGGCACGGATATACATATTAGTCACGTCAACAAAGTGGTGACATAAACTGTTGAAAAATTTTTTTGTCAAAAAATTAACATCCCCATTTATATGTAGCTATACATATAAATGGGGATGTTAATTTTTTTCTCACGTACCCCATTGTGTGGGGTATCGTTGAATAGGTTTTTACAAAATATTGTAGGTTTGTGAAAACAACTTTTCGATTAAGGGACTCGTTTGAAAAATATTAAATTTTAAAGTGCTAATTTTTGTTAAGAGACAAGTGTCCCCCCCCCCCCTCTGCAGGCTTATCGGTTGGTTTTGGGGGTGGGCAAAAAATCATGGTAGTAGTAAATATAATGAACTTAAAAACTATCACGGCTTAGAAGGCTTTACAAGTTTTTGAATAATATTTGACCAACTTATAAAATGTACTTAGAGAATTTTTTATAGGCGGAGAACCTGGGGTGCGGATTTTTCATTG
The DNA here is from genome assembly GCA_036924255.1 of Apodemia mormo. NCBI lineage: Eukaryota > Metazoa > Arthropoda > Insecta > Lepidoptera > Riodinidae > Apodemia > Apodemia mormo. The sequence goes on from JAUPFN010000030.1 coordinate 13,803,314, forward strand.
ATGTTGAATAGCTTAAATGTTCATAAGTTTTTTATACATCTATGCATCATCTATGCATCTATACAAATAAATAAAATTGGTGTGTGTGTTTGTAATATTAAAATAACCGCTTTTTACTAAATGCATATGGATAATTAATACACGATAGGTACATATACCGAAACAACATTTTTTTAAATTTTTGTCTATCTGTCTGTTTGTTCCGGCTAATCTCTGGAACGGCTGAACCGATTTTGGCGGGACTTTCACTGGCAGATAGCTGATATGATAGGGAGTAACTTAGGCTACTTTTTTCGAAAATTTTCCACGCGGACGAAGTCGCGGCTCAGCTAGTATATCATAAGATAGCAAACAAGCAGATGGGCCTCCTGATGGAAAGAGTCAACCATCGCCCATAGACACCAAAGATGTTAATGGTGCGTTGCTAACTTGTGGCGAGATCTAATTCCACATGCACAAGTTTACCGGCTACCTTACTCTCCATACCAGAACACGTCAGTGACAAGCACTGACATTATTGCGGCAGGGATAGATAAAACGGTGGTACCAGCCTCGGCCAAGACAATGCAGAACTCTACCACTAGTAAATTTAATATTGCAGAGCCGTAAGCAAATTTTTAACACATTTACCGATGTTGCAAACGTTAGTAATGTCATTACGACACAAGTTGCCAGAGCTTGAAAGTGTTATGTGGAAACCGGTGTAGTGGAAATCCGTGTGTGTTGGCCTTGGGCGATTGTATCGCGAAATCACCTTCGGCATGACTCGGCAATATTCGGAAAATAAATGCAGTTTTTAAAGCCCACCACAGACGTAGCTATAATACATATAATATATTAATATATCGAGACTAGCTGAGCCGGCAAACGTTGTTTTGCCATACATATTAGGAATCCATAGTGGACAAACAACGTGACACGTAATTTATATAAGTCTACGCCCTACGGGATTGTCCTTCCACGCAGCCAAAATGGCATTAAACTTTACATGGTGGTTAAGTATTCTTAAATTTTCTAATTTTCCTCGCAATTTTCTTAATATTTTCTTTTATAAGAACCTTCTCCATACAATTACAAATACAACAAAAAAAATTACCGAAATTGGTCTAGCCATTCAGGCGTGATGTCGTGACCAAGGAAAATAGCTATTGATTTTTATATATATAGATATGCAATACAGTATAGCAAGCTGCAAAACACGGGATCTTTACTATAATATATATTTTGCCCTCAATCGGCCTGCGGTCAAAATTAATATTAATGTGACAAAATATACCGAGATATATATTTCGCCATATTTTGGTGACGTCATAGAAACATATATTTTTTTATAACATTAAATCTATACATATAATAAAATCGTAGGAAAGTCAAAACTGTACATTGAATATTTTTTTAAAAGAATACTTGGGGCGTATCTACAATCGATATTGAAGACAAGAATATAGTTTTTAGAATTTTTGTCTGTTTGTATGTACGTGTGTTCGGGGTAAACTCAAAAAGTAATGCATGGATTTACTTCAAATTTTGCATGAATATCACTAACTGGTCGGTCAACATATAGGCTACATATTATCATGCTATCACCTACGGGGGAGGAGCAGTGCGGAGTAAACGAAGCCCGCGCGGACGTAGTCGCTGGCAACAGCTAGTAGCAAATAAGCATAACACCTACCTACCTACTACCTACAGACACCAAAGATGTTAATAGTGCGTTGCTATCTTGTGGCGAGATCTAATGTCACGTGCATAAGTTTACCGGCTACCTTTCCCTCCAAACCGGAACACGACAGTGACGAGCACTGACGCTATTGCGGCAGGAATAGGTAAGGCGGTGCTACCAGACCCGGGCGAGACAATGCAGAACTCTACCACCTAGTAGCCACGATGGTAGTGACTTGTATAGCCAATCGGTCGCCTTTTACGACCTGCCTGGCAGAACGACAGTAGGCGTAATCTTCAAAGGAGCCCGGGACCAACACGGGGAATATAGTTGCGTGTGTGGTCACTCGAAAATTTCTCGCTATCTTATGATATAAAAAAATGGTACATAATACAAAACAAAACTCATTAAATTTAAACAATTCCAAATTTATGCTACAGTACCCGGCGATAAATATTGCACATCGACCTTTGGAAAGAGACAATCGGCTAATTTCGGCTTCGTAGAGCGTTATCTCTGTCGCACAAAATACAAACAGTCCGGTACCTATTAGGAGCTGTTAAAACAAGTGATTTGCTTCTTTTGATATTTTTATTCTTTGTATAACATACACAAATTTTTCTATAAGTGATGGCTTTAGGTTGGGGTAAAATAAAATAAAAAAACATTTTTACATTATGTTTACGTATTTAATTATTTTGGAACATTACAGCTTTAGTGTACATAATAAACACCATTATACCTATTGCTAAAATGAGACATTGCAATAAAAATAATAATAATTCTAATTCTCAATTACTTCCATTTCACTATCTGTGCTCTCAAAGAGGTCAATATCACTGTCACTATCAGCCGTATTTATTACTAATCTATCAGTGTAATTGTCTAAACTGTGTTGAATGCTTCTATATTCATTCTCACATTTGATTGCATGATCGCAAACCTTTTTCCACTCTTCAGCGCCGATCATGTTTACTTTTTCAGTCAATAATGTTTTTACTGTAGTTAAGTTCATACCCACATTTCTAGAGGCTACATAGCCTTTCAGTTGAGACCATATATTTCCAATTGGATTAAAATCCGGATGATATGGTGGCAATCGCAACACAGTGTGCCCATGTTCGGCAAGTATTTTGTCCACAGAAAACTCTGTATACCTCTCCTTGTGCTGACATATAATAGCGTAAATCTGGGTTTTTGTTAATTTTGGATCAACTGGAATTTCATGTCTGTTTAACCAGTTGATCATTTCCCGTTTAATGGTGTTTGAGTTGGGGGGTCTCTCAACATACTTGTTGTGATAGGGTGCGTTGTCGATAACTAGAACAGAATCACTGGGTATATTTGGGATTAATTGGTTAACCAGCCATTTCTCATAGTTATCGTTATTCATTTCATTGTGATAGTCACCTGTAGTGTCCGTGGATTTATACGTTAAAAAAGCACCGGGTACAAAGCCTTTTTCATTTCCCGCATGAACTATTATCAAACGTTGACCTTTTGAAATTGGCTTTTTTACTCCTTTTTTCTTATCGTCACTCCAAGATTTCCCTTTAGTGTGGGATGCATGTATATATGACTCATCCATGTAGACGATATTTTTTCCTGTTTCGCGAAATTTGCGTATTTTATCAAGGTATTCCATTCGTTTGAGACTAACGTCGTGCTTTTCCATTAGAATTTTTCGATTATCTTCCATTTTAGTGAACTGAAATCCCATGTCATGAAGTATTTTTCTCAATGTTTTTTCAGACCCATTGTAATTAATAGCTTCAGATAACTTAGCTTTTAATGATTTTATTGTTGGCAGTTCATTAAATCGTAAGTGAAAATCATACACCATTCTTCGAACAACATCGTAATCAAAATCGTCCATATCCAAACGAAATTGCTTTTTTGGTCTCCCTTTTTTTGGAGTGCTGAACTTAATTTCAGTCGAATGTGTTTCAGTACTGACTTCGTTTAATATATTGTTCAAAGTTCTTCTTGAAATTCCAGTGGCATTTGCAACTCGCTCTTGAATCTTCTTAAAATAACAACTTACATTTTCATCTACTTTTTTTTTAAATCTATCAGCTTCGCTTACAAAGTATTTATAAACATTGTAGATAATTTCACGTGACTGACCTCGTAAAGGTTTCCCTCTTTTTCCGAAAGAATTTGTACAGTACAGTACAGTGTAATTTTTTTTGTACAGTACCCGGCGATGGTCTCAACTGAAAGGCTATGTAGCCTCTAGAAATGTGGGTATGAACTTAACTACAGTAAAAACATTATTGACTGAAAAAGTAAACATGATCGGCGCTGAAGAGTGGAAAAAGGTTTGCGATCATGCAATCAAATGTGAGAATGAATATAGAAGCATTCAACACAGTTTAGACAATTACACTGATAGATTAGTAATAAATACGGCTGATAGTGACAGTGATATTGACCTCTTTGAGAGCACAGATAGTGAAATGGAAGTAATTGAGAATTAGAATTGTTATTATTTTTATTGCAATGTCTCATTTTAGCAATAGGTATAATGGTGTTTATTATGTACACTAAAGCTGTAATGTTCCAAAATAATTAAATACGTAAACATAATGTAAAAATGTTTTTTTATTTTATTTCACCCCAACCTAAAGCCATCACTTATAGAAAAATTAGTGTATTTTATACAAAGAATAAAATATCAAAAGAAGCAAATCATTTGTTTTAACAGCTCCTAATAGGTACCGGACTGTTTGTATTTTGTGCGACAGAGATAACGCTCTACGAAGCCGAAATTAGCCGATTGTCTCTTTCCAAAGGTCGATGTGCAATATTTATCGCCGGGTACTGTAAATGTATTTTAAAATGAGAATGTAATTCAAATTAATAGCTAAGCAAATTAATTTTGATTAACATTAATTTATATGGAAATAAAAATTTGTCTCGGGAATTGTAAAAATTTGATAACATTATTATAAAAATTAATAGAATACAATTACCGTTTTTATACACAATATAATCACGGTAATGTTATCTACCAGTATTTTGACTCGGCTCTGTCCTTGAATTTGTATGTGATTTGTACAGCGCCACCTAGTGGTAAACTGGTTTCTCACGTTTACCACAGGTGTCGCTGTAGAAATCACATACAAATTCCTAGTAAACTCCAAACGCGCTTACGATCGAATGCGAAAAGAAAAACTCACACTTAGCACTCTGTAAATAAATTGCGATAGGGCTGCTCGCCTTCAATATTTTAACTATATTTGCGTATGCTGTCACATCGGCCGTTCGTCACTGCGGCGTAACCCTCAGTCTGTTACGAGTGTATGCCAAACTCCGAGCGCGTAGGTCATTGATATAAAATACCTAAGATTTTTTTTTTATGTCATAAGATAGCAAACAAGCAGATAAGTCTCCTGATGGAAAGAGTCAATCATCGCCTATAGACACCAAAGATGTTAATGGTGCGTTGCTAAGATGCGCAGTTCCGAACAAAACTGCCGCTAATTTCACACAAATATTTATAGATATGGCTAAAATATATGTTTTTGCATATCCAACCTTAAGCGCAAGATCTACAGTTGTTTTTACAAAGCAATGTACGAAAAGTAATAAAATTGACAGTATAGCGATTGACGCGATTCTATTTGAAATGAGCGCACAATTTAAAATGTTAAGATTATTTTTGGAGGACATTTTTGAGACACTAATTGTGTATCTTGGGTTTTTTATATCAATGGCGTAGGTATAACTCGTGTTCCACCCGTTTGTATGAAGATAGAATTCCTGTGATATGTCAAAATTCCTTGACGTGTCAAAATAACTTGTAAAAAGTTTTATTAAATAAAGTATTTTTGATTTCTGATGAAGATAGATAACAATTAAAAAAATAAATAAAATAAAAAAGCCTTTATTGGCCTCACTACTATTTTTCTATAACTATCTTAATTTTACCTTTAATACTATTTGTTTTTAATTTAATTTCATAATTAAACTATTTACAGTTATTACATCACTAATTTATTTACACCTATATTTATTTATTGTTTCACAAAAATTTAACAAGATCCCCATTTTGCGTAAAAGCATCCTTCAAAGATGCCCACTTCTCCCTATAATGCGCAGTTCGGCACCAATATGAGCCAGCTACCTTTTTTATTTCATCTTCCCATCGCGTTGGGGGTCTTCCTCTTCCTCTTTTTGCCCACTTCTCCTTATTTTGCGCTGTTCGGCACCAATTTGAGCCAGCTACCTTTTTTATTTCATCTTCCCATCGCGTTGGAGGCCTTCCTCTTCCTCTTTTTGCCCACTTCTCCCTATCTTGCGCTGTTCGACACCAATTTGAGCAAGCTACCTTTTTTATTTCATCTTCCCATCACGTTGGGGGTCTTCCGCTTCCTCTTTTTGCCCACTTCTCCCTATTTCGCACTGTTCGGCGCCAATTTGAGCCAGCTACCTTTTATATTTCATCTTCCCATCGCGTTGGAGGTCTCCCTTTTCGTCTTTTTCCTTGAGGACCTTTCCATATGGTAACTTTGTAGGTCCATCTGTTGTCTTTTAGCCTCGCTATGTGTCCTGCCCATCTCCATTTTTGCTTTAGTGCAAAGCCCAGGGCATTAGTGGCTTTTGTTATAGTTCTTATTGCAGTGTGACGTATCTTATCTAGTTTTTTTATCTTGAGCATGCTTCTTTCTATCGCTCTCTGACAGCTGGTGATTTTCTGTTTGGTTTTTTCCGTGAATTTTCATGTTTGACATCCTTATGTCAAACATGGTAAGAGGATTGAGTTCATAACCCTGGTTTTTAGAGCAGTTGGCATATTGCTTTTACGAATTTCTTTCAAACTCCAGAATTTATTCCATGTTTGCTGTACTCTTCTTAAATTTCTGAAACGTCATTATCAATGTCAAAGCTGATAGTTTTACCTAAATATATGTATTTGTCTACATATACAAGTGGATCACCGATAACTTTGATTTGTTTTTTCCAGCTATTTGTCATTGTCTTAGTATTTGTGAGATTGATTTCTAGTCCTACCAAGGTGCTTGCTATTTGTAGATAACATGTTTGGTAGATAACATTACCGTGATATATTTAACAGATGGTTAAATTTAAAAATTATGTTTAGCGTTCCGAAGTAAACTAAGAACCCTTATAGTTTCGCTATGCCTGCCTGTTCGTCCGTCTGTCCGCAGTCTAGCGCAGAGATCCTCAGTACTAGAAAGAATGATTACATAATATAGAGATAGAAGATGTAATTTGGCATGAATACACAATATACATATAGTATATTCATGTCAAATTACATCTGCAACAAAGTGGTAACATAAAATCTTGAAAAATATTTTTAGGGCAGCTCATTTACATGTAAAGTGGTTATGTCATTGATATAAAAAGGAAAGATATGTTACGTTCTAACATCGCAATAGCTAAACCTAAGCTCGGTCAGTCGAACGCAAAGTAATGCGATGAACTACTAGCAGACTACGTTTCTTTCGCTTAATTTTGTATTGCACTATCTCACTCTCACAAACATGGCGAACTAAACAATAATTTAATCTTATTTTCGAACAAATTATTTTAGCCGTATTTACGAATGGAAAGTATTTACTTATTTTTTTCCTTGTGTGATTATAACACTGGCTGAATATACAAGAAGGTATTTTGATGCGTGTTTAATGGTAAAAAGTGTCGGAAAATATAAGTGTATGATATGAGGTCCAGCGCGTGATTGATTGTCACCAATTGTCACTGTGTCCACGGACCTAGTTTTATAGGACCAGGCGCTGTGACTAGGTAACGTATCTTCCCATTTTATATCAATGGGTTACGTTAATTTTTTCTCGTGTACGATATACGATATACGATACCCCACACTATGGGGGTATCGTTGAATAGGTTTTTTAACAAAATTGTAGGTTTGTGAATTGTTTATAAAAAGTCCCTTTAGTTAAGTATAGATGTAACGGGCACGATAGAACACGTTCGTGCTCAGATATGTTATCGCACCACATTCTATCACGCGGCCGCGTACGTGAATTATTAGTATATAATGTTAAGGAAAATCCCAGTAAAATCTGATGTTATTATTTAGCTTATATATATTATAGTCAGCTCACTGTTGTAACTCTTCGTTTGCATCGAGGCTATAGGAGAGCGGTGGAGAGGTGTTTCATACAATGAACACCGGTGGTTTTGCTCATATCTGGCAATGCCGGGTTCCTAAATTAACGATCTGTCTTTATAGCAGTATGTAACATACAACAGGTTCGGCTGAGATATGTTATCACACCACATTCTATCACGCGGCCATGTACGTGAATTATTAGTATATAAGGTTAAGGAAAATCCCAGCAAATTAAAGTTTAATAAACACGTTTATTAACCGATGTGTGACTATAATTTAATCGGCGTAATAATAATAAAAACTTATTCGGTAAAATCAATTCTTTAAAGCAGAATCGTACATGTGGTGCTATCTATATTTGCAAGAAGGGAACGTTTTATTTGTATTGATATATGCCTTGAAATTAGTCTCTGTTTATATATATTGCAAAGTACTCTGTGGTGCAGTCTATGGACTACACTTTAATTGAAAACAAGCGACGTGGCGCATGCCTTGTCTAATATATTCTACACTTTTTATCGTCGGCACTTGGTGAAATTCCATTTTAACATAATATTTATTAAATGATAACACTTGTACTGTTTCACAATAAGTTAATTATATTTAATTTCCGACCGGTTTCACTTACACAAGCATCCTCAGAGTATTTACAGTTACTAACAACCGGTCGGAAATTACATATAACAAATTACGTTATTGTGAAACAGTACAAGTGTTATTAGTTAATAAATATTGTGTTAAAACCTTGTCTAATACATTAGTACTATGCGTAAATGAGAATAGGACTATCCACGCCGCCATATTGTTCCGCATTTTGCAAAAACTTCATTAGTGATGAGTATGGTAAGCAAAAAAATGCTAACAAAGAAATTCATTTAAAAAAAATTGGTTCTAATCGGTATATTTTTATTCAGGGTCCCCTTCGCCCATGCTGGTATGTGTTAAAGTAAATTGTAAAAAAGAAAACAAAATATAAAAAAAATGGATTTATTTTTATAAACTTAATATTTAATCAGATTTTTCACTAACTGATTTTAAATACTTGACAACGCTTATAACGACTTTGTTGCCGACATCATTGGTGTATGAATTTTTTTTGTCGCACATAATCTATATTAATATTATAAATGCGAAAGTTTGGATGTATGGATGGATGGTTGGATGGATGTTTGTTACTTAATCACGCAAAAACTACTGAATGGATTTGAATAAAATTTGGCACACAGGTAGATGGTGACCTGGAATAGCACATAGGCTACTTTTTATCCCGAAAAAAGTTGGTACTCCCGCGGGATTCACAAAAAATTGTAATAAAGCAGCGGGCTGCACACTGCAGCTAGTATTTCATAAATGTAAAATTATTTACGTGTTTCAAATTATGTGTATAGTGACAATATTATTTAAATTGGTAGGTACATGTAGTAACACTAATACTGTTATTATAAAATTAATTGAATGTTATTTGTTCTTCAATAAATCAGGACAATTTTTTAAACAAACATATTTTTTATTTTTTTATATCATAAGATAGCAAACAAGCACATGGGTCTCCTGATGGAAACAGCCAACCGCCTGTATACACCAAAGATGTTAATGGTGCGTTGCTATCTTGTGGCGAGGTCTATTGCCACATGCATAAGTTTACCGGCTACCTTACCCTCCAAATCGGAACACGACAGTGACTAGCATTGAAACTATTGCGACAGGAATAGGTAAGGCGGTGGTACCAGACCCGGTCGAGCCGATGCAGAACTCTACCACCTAGTAGTCACGATGGTAGTGACGCGCATAGCCACTCGGTCGCCTTTTACGACCTGCTTGGCAGAACGACAGTTGGCCTATTCTTCAAAGCAGCTCGGGACCAACACGGGGACACGGGGGGGAAACAAAATATATTTTTTTTGTTAATTTCACACTTATGAAGATGACAACAAACGCGATCCTATTCTCAGTTGGAACACTTAGTGCATAAGTTTTTGTTATAATGATAATTATACTCTTAGAAGCAATTAAGACCTACATAAAATACAAAACATATTTAATGGGATATGGAATACTAATGAATTGTGTAAAATAGCTTCGTAATTAACCCTTGTTTTTGTTTTGTATAAAAGATAAAAGTGTTAAAATTCCGTGGCATATTATTTTGGTTTATTTCGTAAAGTTGAGCCAGAGTATGATGTAAGCGCCAAAAATACCTATGTTTCTTACTGTCTTCAAAATTCTCGACTATTTACGATTTTAAGCATCTATATTAATTACTAGCTTTTGCCAGCGACTTCGTCCGCGCGGACTACGTTTACTCCGCACTGCTCCTCCCCCGTAGGTGATAGCGTGATAATATGTAGTCTACATGTTGACGCGACCTGTTAGTAATATTCATGCAAAATTTGAAGTAAATCCATCCAGTAATCTTTGAGTTTACCTCGGACATATATACAGACAAACAGACAAGCAGACAAACAGACAAGCAGACAAACAGACAAAAATTCTAAAAACTATATTTTTGGCTTTGATATCGATTGTAGATCACGCCCCAAGTATTTTTTAAAAAAAATATCCAATGTACAGTTTTGACTTTCCTACGATTTTATTATATGTATAGATTTAATGTTATAAAAAAATATATATTTCTATGACGTCACCAAAATATGGCGAAATATATATCTCGGACTAGCTTGCCATATAAATTATTTAATTAAATAATAAGGGTTAATGATAAAGGGGTAAAAATTTAAAGTTATATGTATTTTTCAATGCTGAATCATAAAAAAATAAAAATAAAATATTTTTAGAGATGGACAACCCTTATCATTTAGGGGTATAAAAATAGATAGTAGCCGATTCTCAGACCTACTGAATATGCATACAAAATTTCATGAAAATCGGTCAAGCCGTTTCGGAGGATTACGGGAACGAACATTGTGATCCGAGAATCTATACATATAATAAAATCGTAGGAAAGTCCAAACTGTACATTGAATATTTTTTTAAAAGAATACTTGCGGCGTGATTTACAATCGATATAGAAGCCAAAAATATAGTTTTTTAAAATTTTTGTCTGTTTGTCTGTATGTATGTCCGGGGTAAACTCAAAAATTATTGCATGGGTTTACTTCAAATTTTGCATGAATATTAGTAACAGGTCGGGTCAACATATAGGCTACATATTATCACGCTATCATCTACGGGAGAGGAGCTGTGCGGAGTAAACGAAGTCCGCGCGGACGAAGTCGCGAGCAACAGCTAGTAAGATTATAAATAAAGCATGAATATTACTAACAGGTCGGGTCAACATATAGGCTACATATTATCACGCTATCACCTAAGGGGGAGGAGCGGTGCGGAGTAAACGAAGTCCGCGCGGACTAAGTCGCGGGCAACAGCTAGTTTTATACATAAGATTAATATTATAAATGCGAAAGTTTGGATGTTAGGATGGATGGATGTTTGTTACTCAATCACGCAATAATTACTGAACGGATTTGAATGAAATTTGGCACAAAGGTAGATAATGACCTGGAATAGCACATAGGCTACATTTTATCTAAAAAAAATAGGTGATCCCGCGGGATTGGCCTAAAACTTTTATAACGCAGCGGGCTGCACGCTATAGTCAGCGTCATACAAACCTTCCTCTTGGACTTATCAATCTATTGATGAAAACTGAACTAAAATCTGTTGCGTAGTTTTCCCCATATTGGTCCAGGCTTCTTTGAAGAATAGACCAACTGTCGTTTTGTTAGGCAGGTCGTAAAAGGCGACCGATTGGCTATACGAGTCACTACTAGGTGGTAGAGTTCTGCATTGTCTCGTCCGGGTATTTGGTACCACCACCTTACCTATTCCTGGCGACAATGCTTGTCATTGTTGTGCTCCGATTTGGAAGGTAAGGTAGCCGGTAAATTTATGCATATGGCATTAGACCTCGCCACAAGATAGCAACTCACCATTAACACCTTTGGTGTCTATAGGCGATGGTTGACTCTTTCCATCAGGAGACCCAACTGCTTGTTTGTTAACTTTAATATATATAAAAAATATTTTCAATTTCCGGACCCGGGAATCGAACCTCGCCATATGGTCAACTCGATACCGGACTGCCAGACCACAGAGGTTACTAATCAAAATATAAATAACTAGCTGTGCCCGCGATTTCGTCTGCGTGGAAAAAATTCTAAAATAAAAACCCGCATAGTTCCCGTTCCCGTGGGATTTCAGGGATAAGAACTATCCTATGTCCTTTCTTGGGTCTCACACTATATTTGTACCAAATTTTATCCAAATCGGTTCAGTGGTTTGGCTGTGAAAGCGTAACAGACAGACAGACAGACATACAGACAGACAGACAGACAGAGTTACTTTCGCATTTATAATATTATATAGCAAATATAGCAATATAGCATAATAGCATATATAGTATACTAGCTGTGCCCGCGACTTCGTTCGCGTGGAAAAAAATCTAACATAAAAATCCGCATAGTTCCCGTTCCCGTGCGATTTCAGGGATAAGAACTATCCTATGTCCTTTCTTGGGTCTCAAACTATATTTGTACCAAATTTTATCCAAATCGGTTCAGTGGTTTGGCTGTGAAAGCGTAACAGACAGACAGTCAGACAGAGTTACTTTCGCATTTATAATATTACTAGCTGTGCCCGCGACTTCGTTCGCGTGGAAAAAATTCTAAAATAAAAACCCGCATAGTTCCCGTTCCCGTGGGATTTCCGGGATAAGAACTATCCTATGTCCTTTCTTGGGTCTCAAACTATATTTGTACCAAATTTTATCCAAATCGGTTCAGTGGTTTGGCCGTGAAAGCATAACAGACAGACAACAGACAGACAGACAGACAGACAGACAGACAGAGTTACTTTCGCATTTATAATATTAGTATGGAATAGTATGGATAGCAAGCATATATAGCATATATAGCATAATAGTATATATAGTATATAGTATATATAGTATAATAGTATATAGTATATAGTATATAGTATATAGTATATAGTATATAGTATATATAGTATAATATAGTATATAGTATATAGTATATAGTATATATAGTATAATATAGTATATAGTATATATAGTATATAGTATGGATAGTATGGATAATTTCCACCAGTTATTATCTATGTATTAATATGTAAATGTAAAACTTCGGAACCCTATTTAAGACAATTACGCGAACGGTGGAGTATGAAATTGTTTTATATCATAAGATAGCAAACAAGCAGATGGTTCTCTTGATGCAAAGAGTCAAGCATCGCCTATATATACCAAAGATGTTAATGATGCGTTGCTATCTTGCGGCGAGGTCTAATGCCACATGCATAAGTTTACCGGTTACCTTACCCTCCAAACCTGAACACGATAGCGACAAGCACTGACTTTATTGCGGCAGCAATAGGTAAGGCGGTGGTACCAGACCCGGGCGAGACAATGTGGAACTCTACCACCTAGTAACCACATTGGCAGTGACTCGCAATCGGTCGCCTTTTACGACCTGCCAGGCAGAACGACAGTTGGCCTATTTTTCAAAGGAGCCCGGGACCAAGACCAGGCCAAGCCAGGCAGGTCGTAAAAGGTGACAGATTGGCTATGCGAGTCACTAACATCGTGGCTACTAGGTGGTAGAGTTTTGCATTGTCTCACCCGGGTCAGGTACCACCCCCTTACCTATTCCTGCCGTTATAGTGTCAGTGCCTGTCACTGACGTGTTCCGGTTTGGAGGGTAAGGTAGCCGGTAAACTTATGCATGTGGCATTAGAACTCGCCACAAGATAGCAACGCACCATTAACATCTTTGGTGTCTATAGGCAATGGTTGACTCTTTCCATCAGGAGACTCATCTGCTTGTTTGCTACCTTAAGATATTAAAAAAACTTCTCTGTGGCACCAATTACCGGCAGGGGTTTTTCAGAACGGATACGACTTAGGGACTTTCAAGAAAAGAGCTTCCTCTTTCTTAAACGGCCAGCAACGCAATTATGAGTCTTTTGATAGTGTAGTTGTGCATTAGCGGTGGTGACCACTTACCATCAGGTAAGCCTCCTGTCCGCTACAGCCAGTTGTTAAACTCAAAAGAGATTTAAGTATACACCATAGGTGATCACTATTTATTTATATTTTGTGAATAATCACTACATAGTATAAAACAAAGTCGCTTTCTCTGTCTGTCTGTTGCCTATGTATGCTTAAATCTTTAAAACTACGCAACGGATTTTAATACGGTTTTTTAATGGATAGATTGATTAGTGAGGAAGGTTTTAGTATATAAACCTTTCCCATATTCCCATGGGAACAAAAGTTACGCTGGTGAAACCGCGGGCAGGTCGCTAGTAATACTATTAAATGCTTATTTCAAAAAATTACATAAACAGAGTAAAATTTATAATTACAAAGTTTTATTAGATGTTTATGACATAACGTGCTTGAACTAGGAAAACCTGTGTTTCAGGCTAAAAGAGCAAGTATAATTTAATTAACTAATCATATTTGAAAAGCTTTAAAAACAATAAAAAAAATATCGACACGCAGGATTTGAACCTGCGACCGTCTGCCTCTCCCCCTTTCTAGCGATCAGTGCTAAGTGTGAGATTTTATTTTGGTTTCTCACGTTTACTTCTAGGAGGCGCTGTACAAACCACATTAAAATTCCTAGTAAACTCCAAACGGGCTCACGATCGAATGCGAAAAGAAAAACTCACACTTAGCACTCTGTACAATCGACAGAATCGATCATATAGCAAAGAAGAATTTCGCCATGCCGAGTCTGCCGACACTAGGTCAGCTGTAGAGCGTTCCGGCTTTAGGGAGATGGTCGCAGGTTCAAATCCTGCGTGTCGATATTTTTATTTGTTGTTTTTAAAGTTTTTCAAGTTTTCCCAAGCACGGGGTGAGTGCTATAAAACAAAAATAATCATATTTTATCATTTACACACATACACACAAATAAACACATAGTTTATGATACAAAAAATATATATAAATAGGTAAAGTCTACTCTCTCTGTCTCTTCGTACGACATACGATTCAGTCATTTTTTCACATTTATGGTAAGTTAACCGATAAATATCTAACAATGCATTTAGTCTACTGAGTGCCGAGTGTGAGTTTTTCTTTTCGCATTCGATCGTGAGCGCGTTTGGAGTTTACTAGGAATTTGTATGTGATTTGTGCAGCGCCGCCTAGTGGTAAACTGGTTTCTCACGTTTACCACTAGGTGGCACTGTACAAATCACATACAAATTCCTAGTAAACTCCAAACGCGCTCACGATCGAATGCGAAAAAAAACTCACACTTAGCACTCTGTAGAGATATGGGCCTAGAAATTAATAAAATTTAGTAATAAAACTATGTTTTATGGCAATTTTTTGGTAGCAAACTATATCTTTTCTTCTTTTGTTAGTAATCTGAGTACAGAGAAGAGTCGCGTGCTGTTTTAATATTATGTTTAGTATAAAAAGCTGTCGGACTGTTAGTACTTTACATGATTTATAAAGAAGGTTGGCGGAGAATAGGAAAGGGCGAAATGTAGCCAACTTAAGGCGAGGCATCGCGACAAACGGGAAAAAACTGGTTTTTTGTATTGATTGTTAAATAACAATTTTACAAAAATTACACGATATACCTGAAGATATTATCTAAAGAATTGGTTAACTTATTACATGATAGAATTTACTTTACTCGATCATATGAAATTCCGAAAACAGGCTAAAAAAATCTCTAAAACAAATAATTTGTCAATATTATTTCTAATCTTACGTTAATTACTTAATTTTTATATGGTGATATTGAGTTGTAAATACAAAAAAGAATGTGCTGAATTTTATTTTTCAGCTGATGTCCTATATTTATTTATCGGAAAATTAACACGTTTCCCAGCGGTTTCAGAACATACCGCGCTACCCATTTTCATGACATTCATTCATTCATTCATTCATGAATTGACGCGCGTCGAAATACCTCGCCTTAAGAATTCCCTAGACGGATAGTAGCACTTTAGCTGCACCACCGAGTTATTACTATGTCGATGGCACCACCCCATGAGGTAAAAAAGTCAATATGTCTTTCTGTTTTCAGCTCTTCGCCAAATTGCGGGACTCGCGAGGAGGTATTGAGCCTCTGGTCGAGAAGATGATGATTGTGGAAGGAGATATGATGGATCCTGACATGGGATTATCGAATGGTGACCGTCAAATGATTATGGATGAAGTGGATATCATTATACATGCTGCTGCCACCATTAGGTATGTGTCTGATGTCTGTGATGCGGATTTACCCATAGGCCCGTGGCGTTTAGGTCTATGGCGGCATATTTCTAAGGGCATAGTAATTTACCCTTAATGCTACCCTAGGCCCCGACTGACATGCCGCCTTTTATATCGTAAGTCAAACATCGCCTATAGACACTAAAGATATTAATGGTGCATTGCTATCTTATGGCAAGGTTTAATGTCAAGGTTTAAAGGCAAGGTTTAAGGCATTAAACCTCGCGATAAGATAGCAACGCACCGAGTTTACCGACTACCTTACCCTTCAAATGAAACATGACAATTACAAGCACTGACGCTATTGTGACAGGAATAGGTAAAGCGGATGTAACAGATCCGGGCGAGACAATCCAGAACTTTACTAGTAGCCACGATGGTAGTGACTCGCCTAGCTGATTGGTCACCTTTTATGACCTGCCTTGCAGAACGGCAGTTGAAATAACATCCATGCATTATGTTTTCTGTGCTAGATAAATTTGAAATTTTGATTTTTTGAACTATTTTATTACATAAATCGAACATAATTATTATTGATTCTGAACATCTTCTGAAAATTTTTGTGGGACCTTTAAAAATAGTTCGTGTAAGCCCTAACTTTATAAACTCTACACTTTAAAATATGTGGCTTTTTTATATCATAAGATAGCAAATAAGCAGATGGGTCTCCTGATGGAAAGAGTCAACCATCGCCTATAGACACCAAAGATGTTAATGGTGCGTTGCTATCTTTTGGCGAGGTCTAACGCCACATGCATAAGTTTACCGGCTACCTTACTCTCCAAACCGAAACACGATAGCGACAAACACTGATGCTATGGCGGCAGGAATAGGTAAGGCGGTGGTACCAGACCCGGGCGAGACAATGCAGAATTCTACTACCTAGTAGCCACGATGGTAGTGACTCGCGTAGCCAATCGGTCGCCTTTTACGACCTGCCTGGGAGAACGGCAGTTGGTCTATTCTTCAAAGGAGCCCGGATTTAACACGGGGAATGGGCTGTGTTTCGTTATTACAAGAACAATTGTATAGCAGAAAAATAATAAAACGTGAATAAATTTTAATTTACGCCCATGTGACGGTAGCAAAACGGCTAAACCACATGTTTTAACTATGGTGTAGAGTTTGTAATGGTATAGCTTGTAGAGTGAGGACTTGTAGAGTTAGAAGCTTGGTCTACATCAGAGTGCTAAGTGTGAGTTTTTCTTTTCGCATTCGATCGTGAGCGCGTTTCGAGTTTACTAGGAATTTGTATGTGATTTGTACAGCGCCACCTAGTGGTAAACTGGTTTCTCACGTTTACCACTATGTGGCGCTGTACAAATCACATATAAATTCCTAGTAAACTCGAAACGCGCTCACGATCGAATGCGAAAAGAAAAGCTCACACTTAGCACTCTGATAACTTTTTGATAGTGTGAGCTGTTCAGTCTCGTCGTGGCAACATCTTACATGAAAATATTTAGATGGAATTTCACTCCTTTTTGTAAATTCCCTATGAAATTAGTTTTTGTATTAGTATCGTTTATTTTAATTTATAATAAGAAGATATTTAACTTGAAATTAAGTTTATGTAGGAAGAAAACCCATTGAAACTTCCATCCCCTAACATAAAGGGTTAGAGGTTATATCACTACATAGTATAAAACAAAGTCGCTTTCTCTGTCTGTCTCTATGTCCTTATGTCCCTATGTATGCTTAAATATTTAAAACTACGCAACGGATTTTGATGAGGTTTTTTCAATAGATAGATTGATTCTTGAGGAAGGTTTTAGTGTATAAACCTTTCCGATATTCCCACGGGAACAAAAGCTGCGCGGGTGAAACCGCGGGCAGGTCGCTAGTTCTTAACAAAGTGAAATACGTAATTTGTTATTTATAACAGGCAGTCTTTCTAGGGGTTGGGGGGGGCAAGGGTTAGGGGTAAAAGTTCAAAGTTTTTTTTTGTGTACTAGTACTGCTTACATACAAGTTTTCCTACGTGTTGGCCCCGAGCCCCTTTGAAGAATAGGCCAACTGTCGTTTTGCCAGGCAGGTCGCAAAAGACAACCGATTGGCTATACAAGTCACTAACATCGTGGCTACTAGGTGGTAAAGTTCTGCATTGTCTCGTCCGGGTCTGGTACCACCGCCTTATCTATTTATGCCGCAATAGCGTCAATGCTAGTCACTGTCGTGTCCCGGTTTAGATAGTAAGTTAGCCGGTAAACTTATGCATGTGGCATAAGACCTCACCACAAGATAGCAACGCACCATTAACACCTTTGGTATCTATAGGCTTTGGTTGACTCTTTCCATCAGGAGACCCATCTGCTTGTTTGCTATCTTATAACATAAAAAAAGTAAAATTTGCAGTGACAACCTCGGCGAAAAAAAATAAAAAATGACCAATATTTCTTGAGATGGGAAAAAATCACGACATGTAATGTAACCGACACCTCTGTATATAAGTAGGTACTATGCATACCAATTAAGAAAAAATTCAAATTCAAATTCAAATATTATTTATTTCGTAGGTAATTTATACACTTGAAATAAGTCGTTTGTACATTATATTACATATTATTCCGCCTTTCACTTCAGTTTTAAAACAGAATTTATATTATACACTTACGACAATCATAAACAATAACATATTTAGATAAATGTGGGTACGTAAAGAGTACCGACCGAATTTTCCCCGTTTATGGGGAGAACAAAAAATAATAGTTATATTATTGAATAATAATGTTGTTACATATACAATTTAAAGTTTATGTCTTTATCTTGGATAAAAAATAAAAAATATAGGATCTCACTTGTTGTCAACTTCATAAGTGTAAAGTTAGTAATGCCAACAAAAGAAATATTTGTTCAAAAATTGGGCTGATTTATTAAAGAACAATTAGCATTCATATAATTCTATAACATTAGTGTTTATCATACTACATGTACCTACATAAATGTATCTATTATATAATTTAATAATGTCATTATAAACATTATTTAAAACACGCAAGTACATATTTAATTTTAGGTTTATGTAATATTATTTGCGACAAAAATTCGTTCACCTATGATGTCGAAACAAATTCCTTATAAGCGGTGTAGAGGATTTAAAATCAGATAGACACATTTGATTAAGTGATTTGTTTATAAAAATCATTAATGCAAAAAACCCAAAAACGTCCTCCAAAACGAAATATTGAGTTTATCTTCTCTCTTTGTATATAAAAATCAATTGCTGTTCGTTAGTCTCGCCAAAACTCGAGAACGGCTGAACCGATTTTGAATTTTCGTTTTGAATTAATTGTTGAAGTCCAGGGAAGGTTTAAAAGGTGAGAAAATATAGAAAAAATAAGAGTAGTTAAAAAGGCAGAACAACGTTTGCTTGCAGCTAGTTTCAAATAGAATCGCGTCGATTGCGTCACTGTCAATTTTGTTTTTGTACATTGCTTTGTAAAAGCGACTATTAATCTTGCGCTTAAGGTTGAATATGCAAAAACATATGTTTTTGTCAGTTATAATTATTTAAATGAAATTAGCGACACTTTTGAGTGTCAGTTTTGTTCGGGATTTTTCATATCACTACATAGTATAAAACAAAGTCGCTTTCTCTGTCTGTCCCTATGTCCCTATGTATGCTTAAATCTTTGAAACTACGCAACGGATTTTGATGCGGTTTTTTTATTAGATAAATTGATTCTTGAGGAAGGTTTTTGTATATAAACCTTTCCGATATTTCTACGGGAACAAAAGCTACGCGGGTGAAACCACGGGCAGGTTGCTAGTCAATGATAAAAATAAATGTATTTGTATTTTTTGTTTTATTTTCTACACCTTACTTTAAGAAATTCTGACCATGTATATTTTATTATTTCAGATTCGACGAAGAATTAAAGAAAGCTGTACTTCTGAACGTGAGAGGAACGAAATTAATTTTACAATTGGCTAGGAATTGTAAAAAATTAAAAGTAAGTGTTGTTGAATTTGTAGAAACAAAATTTAGTCAATTTGGAGTCAAACTCACACACCAAGGGTTCCTTTTGCACAGGACTGGTTCAAGTTAGTCACGGTTCCAATTTGTCACCAAAAATATCCCTATTCGTACCACAGCATGTAATCTATACATATAATAAAATCGTAGGAAAGTCAAAATTGTACTTTGAATATTTTTTTAAAAGAATACTTGGGACGTGATCTACAATCGATATCAAAGCCAAAAATATAGTTTTTAGAATTTTTATCTGTTGGTCTGTTTGTCTGTATGTATGTCCGAGGTAAACTCAAAAAGTACTGCATGGATTTACTTCAAATTTTGCATGAATATTACTAACAGGTCAAGTCAACATATAGGCTACATACTATCACGCTATCACCTATAGGGGAGGAGCAGTGCGGCGTAAACGAAGTCTGCGCGGACGAAGTCGCAGGCAACAGCTAGTTAAAATTATACAATTATATTCCAATAACAACACAATACACATAGCCTGTGATGCTAGGTTTTCTCGTCCCTGAATAATTCTGGGGAAAAATGGAGACTTTACTTTCAAAAAAAAATTCATTGAATTTACATTCTAATTCGTCGCCTTGGAGGGCAATGGGTCTAAGCCACAGTTTTTGTGTAATGGAGTTAAGTATATTAACGTGTTGTGAAGGACCCAAAGTTTATATTAGTCAATTCATCTAACTGATATTATGAACACTCATAATTATGAAGTCATAATATCAGTTAGATGAATTGGCTAAGGGGGCGTCCATAAATTACGTGAGGTGTTTTTTTAAATTTTCTGTCCCTCCCTCCCCTCCTGGTGAGATGTCGTGAGATTCTATTCAACCCCCTCCCCCATCCCCTAATCTCACGTGAGATTTTTCAAAATGTGGGTTTCTTAAATAATATTTACAAACGCGTTGGATGATTATTGTATAAAAAAAATTGCTTCGTGCTTTTATTTACGACTAGTTAAGACGTGTATAACGTCGAAGTATAAATGAAATTATTTTCTTTCGAACGAATTAGTGAATTTTTTTGAGATTGCGACCAAATCTACTCCAAATCTACTTCAACTAAGGCAAATTTTGATGTTTTTTTTGACATATTTTTATTGTATAATGTTTGCTATTACTTTTGACATGTTATTTAAATTTACTATTAATTTATCTTTGAAATGTATATGACATTCAATAAGTGATACAAATGTATCCTATTTTGAATTAAAAAAAAAAAAAAAATCATATTACAAATTCTAGATAATGGACCAAAATAGTATATTTTTTTTGTTTAAGTCAGAAAAAAAATTGCGTGATATTTGCCGAGACCCCCCTCTCTCCAACGTAAGATTACATGAGTTTTGACTCAACCCCCTCTCCCCCTTAAACATCTCACGTACTTTGTGGATGCCCCCTAATATAAACTTTGGGTCCTTCACAAGAGGTTATTATACTTAACTCATTTCGCAAATAATGTGGCTTAGACCCATTGACCTCCAAGGCGACGCTATAAGTGAAACCAAACCACTGGTTTCAAGAATAACGGTGTTTACACTAACAGCCTGTATATATAATATTATAATAATAATATATTATAATTTTTATTATATTATTCTGTTGACAGATTTTCATCCACGTTTCCACAGCGTACTGTCACTTACACGAGAAATTCTTGGAGGAGCGACCTTACCCTCCACCTGCTGATCCTCACAAGATTATTGAAGCCATGGAATGGATGGACGATGAAACAGTATCTCTCATTACTCCTAAGTAAGTGCCTATTCATAGACTCGATATTTATAAAAAAATTATATCGTATGATAATATATAGGTTGACTGGTAAAATTAGTAGGTACATATGAAGAATTCAATATGAAGAAGGGTGTTCATTATTCGATTCTGGTACCGAATGTGAAAAAATTGGTATACCAATTTCGATTGAATTATCCGATAAATATGTTAAGTAAGGACACCCGTGCACAGACATCGAAAATCAATGTTTACAAACGGCGACAGCAGAAGCAGAACCTTCTGCTTGTTTGCTATCTTATGATAAAAAAATGTGTATATGTAAAATATGCATCTAATCGACATGAAGTATATTATTAAAAGTTCCTTATAAAATTCCGCATAAGAATGGTTACTATTGCGAAATAAAATAATAAATGTCGCAAGAAATCGTAATTTTGTTTTTATTTTGCAAAATTAGCCTTGAACGAATAAAGGTGACATTTTTAAAATTAGATAAATGAACCTATTTTCATTGAAAATAAATGGAACTTCTGGAAAATGTAGATGTGTGGGAAAAACACTATAGCGATCTATTGGAAAATTGTTGAGTGATAATAATTATCATCCATTAGCAGATTACAGATGGTCTAATCTACAAGGGAACCATGATCGGCATGCGAAAAATCTCATGTAATCTCACCTCTCATACATAACATAGCATGTGCCATTAGACCTCGCCACAAGATAGCAACGCACCATTAACACCTTTGGTGTCTATAGGCGATGGTTGACTCTTTCCATCAGGAGACCCGTCTGCTTGTTTGCTATCTTATGATATAAAAAAAAAAAAAAAAAAAAAACCCTCACGTGTCCACGACTCTAGAAACGCAAGGGCACGAAATGTCCATCACATTTCAAGTTAATTCTTTTTGGGTCTAGGTTAAAAAAAATTATTTGTCAAAGTGTAGAATAATTAAGTGCCCTATAAAAAATATTATTGGAAGGCTGAAACTCTAGTCTAGTGACTAATATAATGTTATGCTGAAATAATTACCTGATGTTTCCAGAAATAATTATTTTTTTCGAGTTTACATTTTTTCACCTTTTTTTGTGGCCATTTTTTTGCACTTTTTTTTACAAACTGCACTAAACTGATATTCATTTATCACTTTTGGTATAAAAATTATAATTTCAGATTATTGAGCAAACTGCCAAACTCCTACGCCTTTACAAAGGCTCTAGGAGAAGCTTTGGCTGTGGAAGCCATGCAAGACTTACCTCTTGTTATTCTTCGCCCTTCTATTGGTAAGAAAATCATTTTAATATACTTATACGAGTATACGTGGTGCTTTTTACTTGATACAAAAAGCGGAAACACTCCAATCGTTACAGGAACAATTAATAAAACAAAATAAAATGAAGATAACATATACTCTTTGAGATATCGATAGACTTAGTTATCAACAAATCAAATTCTGGTAAAAACTATGAACTTAATTTTCCCCGTGTTGACTCCGGGCTTCTTTGAAGAATAGACCAACTACCGTTCTGAAAGGAAGGTCGTAATAGGCGACCGATTGGCTATGCAAGTCACTAACATCGTGGCTACTAAGTGGTAGAATTCTGCATTGTCTCACCCGGGTCTGGTACCACCGCCTTACCTATTCCTGCCGCAATAGGGTCAATGCTTGTCGCTGTCGTGTTCGGGTTTGAAAGGTAAGGTAGCCGTTAAGCTTATGTATGTGGCATTAGACCTCGCCACAAGATAGCAACGCACCATTAACATCTTCGGTGTCTATAGGCGATGGTTGACTCTTTCCATCAGGAGACCCATCTGCTTATTTGCTATCTTACATTATAAAAAAAAACTTTTTATAAGTTATTTTTACACGTCAACATATTTTTTTAAAACTACTACCGGATCGGACTGGAAAGTTCAGCTACGTCAGTATTAGTTAGTATTTGATACAACTGCCTTACATATTCCTGTCTCAATAGCGTCAATCCTTGCAATTATCGTCTTCCAGTTCGGAGTGTAAGGTAGCCGGTAGACTTCTGCATGTGATATCGCCATCCTACCACAGTAGAATGATAAGCCAGTAGATCAACTCCATTCAAGGCGCCTGAATCGCCGCACGCACACAGACGTGTCGTTTACACGGCTGCTAACCTATCTTGGCCGGACAAAATGAATACTAATATACACGGCATTGCGAAGAAAATCGCCGCGTATATGAGTAAATGCTCTTGTCACTGTCAAAAATGTCATACATTTGTGGATGTATTATATCGTGAAAAATAGAAATAAACCATGTTGTACTGTTTTATCGTACCGAATGAGATGACAAGGTTTAAAAATTACTCTTGAAGTAATTTTATTTCACCAGTAAGTATAATAACTCTGTATTTCTGTATGTAATTGCAAGCTACGTTGCCAAACTAAGAAATTGTCTTGAAAGGTGTATTCATTTTATCCGTGTGCGTAACTATAAACAGACTCAAATAAATAATTCTGTTTTTCAGTAATCCCAATCTGGCAAGAACCAATTCCTGGCTGGACAGATAACATTAATGGACCTACTGGACTTTTGATAGGTAAGTTACTTTCCAAATTACCATGAGTCGTTAAAAGCAATAGTTGAGAAATATTACCACAGCTTCACAATTCACAAACTTTATGTAATATTTTTGTTTAAATAGCCAACCGGTTTTGTACTTTACTGCATCATTAGTGCTCAAAGCTTGAATTGTCAACAAATACGTTGTATTCGGAAACATTAATAATGGTTGGTAGATGTAAAAATATATACGTTTTATTCGGAAAGATTAATAATTATTGTCGGTAGATTTAAAAATATTAACGTTGCCAACCATTATTTTCAAAATACTACTGTATGAAAATAGGAAATATGGCGAACTACAAATTAAACAATGCAAAATTATAAATAAAATCTAAACTAGTAATAACTCTAAAATTAAAATAAAATAAAATGTCAATTAAATAGCTAATTAAAAATTGAAAATGAATTAAAAACTAATTAAAAATTGTTTAATATGTACTACAAAATTGCACTTCGCCTCATTTTGCATCTTTATACTGTGGTGTTTTGAAAATAATGGTTGGCAATATTAACATTTTTACATCTACCGACAATAATTATTATTGTCCTTTCCGAATAAAAAGTATTTGTTGACATAATTATTAACCTTTCCGAATAAATTGACAATCAAGTTTTTAGCACTGATGGTGCAGTACCGTGGTAACATAAACTGGTAATGTGTCATTTCCATGAAAACTTGACCAGAGTTCTGCTAACTGGCATTATTCGACCTCAATAAGAAACGTGACACTGGCAGAGCTCACTAAAAGTTGCCATTAAGCCAAGAAAGAAAAAAAGAAAGATGACGCAGTAAAATGCGAAACCGGTTGGCTATTTAATCTGTCTATATATATAAAAATCAAATGCTGTTCGTTAGTCTCGCTAAAACTCGAGAACGGCTGAACCAATTTGGCTAATTTCGGTTTTGAATTAATTATTGAAGTCCAGGGAAGGATTAAAAGGTGACAAAATATAGAAAAAAAATTAGAGTAGTTAAAAAGGCAGAACAACGTTTGTCGAGTCAGCTAGTTAAAGATAAAAATATATATTTTATGAATCATGAAACTGTGCAAGTGCAATATTTAAAATAATAATTACTGGATATGAGTCCTATGTCGCCTCTGTGTCCGTGGTCCGGTGTCGGTGTTGACCACGAGAGTTCCTGAGTTCAATTCCCAGGTCAAGTAAATCAAAAAAGTGTTTTTTCAGTTTTCTGATAAAAACAATGTTATCGGGTTAGATATGTTTCCGGTTGGCAAAAGGCTTGCTACTTATTACATTGTGGGACTAAGTATCTTCGGTTAATCGTGAGTGAAGAATTCAGACGGTTAATATAACAGAAAGAGATGTACTGGTGCTATTGTGACTATGGGCGTCCCACAGGGCTCCATTCTTGGTCCGTTGTTGTTCCTGATATACATTAATGACTCACCTTATTTGCTAGGAGATAAACATGCAATCTTATTGTTTGAGAATGACATTTCACTGGCAGTCCTTTTTTTCTTCGGATATACGGGCATACTACCAAACCTATCATATTTATTAGCTTTTAAGAAAAAGTTGTTTATCTGTGCAGGTGCTGGCAAAGGTGTAATACGATCAATGTACTGTAAAGGCAACAGCTACGCTGACTTTTTACCGGTTGACGTTTTTATCAATGGTATCATGATTGTCGTCTGGAATTACCTCAAAAGGGGGTAAGTAAGCTTAGCAACATAATACATCACTAGTAGAGTAAAAGGGGAATATAGATTGTGAGACATGTGCGGCACACGGCTCGAAATGCACGCTTTGGTATGAATTTACACAATACGTACACCTACGCTACGAATAGTAAGAGGTAACGTCTCGCCCGGGTATAAGGTACCGCCTTACTTATTCCTTCTTTTTTCCACATGTTGGTCTCGGGCTCCTATGAAGAAAAGGCCAACTGCCGTTCTGCCAGACAGGTCGTAAAAGGCAATCAATTGGCTACTAGGTGATAGCCGATGGCACGATGACACGAGTCAGTACCATCGTGGCTACTAGGTGGTAGAGTTCTGCATTGTCTCGCCTGGGTCTGGTACTAACCATCGCCTTACCAATTTCTGCCGCAATAGCGTCAATGCTTGTCACTGTTATGTTCCGGTTCGGAGGATAAGGTAGCCGGTAAACTTATCCATGTGGCATTAGACCTCGTCACAAGATAGCAATGCACCTATAACACCTTTGGTGTCTATAGGCGATGGTTGTCTCCTTCCATCGGGAGACCCATCTCCATCCAAACTGGAACACGACAGTGGCAAGCACTAACGCTATTGCGGCAGGAATAGGTAAGGCAAGTGCCATCGGTACTTGATAAGTACACAAAAAAGTCAAATTAAGCCGTTGCGTCGCGATGCTTTGAAGTGTGTCAAACTCATTTTCAAAGTTTTCGTTACATACTATCATACAAATATACTAACATATGACCAAAGCTTATAAAAGCGTCTTAAAAATATATTTTTGTTTCGTGTTTCTCGGACTATGCAAGACGACTTTTTGGACGAGAAAAAAGGTATTAAAAAATGTATAACTGCCTAATATTATCCTTAAGCTTTGGTGACGTTATACACAATACACAATAGTATAATTAATGATTATCACTGTCCTCTGGTATGGAGAATAAAATAACCGGTATACATATGCATATAGCATTAACACCCGCCACAAGGATTGCAACGCATCATTAACATCTTTGGTGTCTATAAACGATGGTTGTCTCTTTCCAAGAGGAGAACCATCTACTTGCTTGCTGTCTAATCAGCTAAACTTAATATTAGTTCCTGTCGGACATCGAACCCAATCCCCATTGTTTTCAGTTTAACTGTCAATGTCCAAATCGACCAACGAAGTGATAAAAGGATGTTAGTGGTGGAAAATTAACTCGGTAATGATTTATTATTTTTTAAGAGATAAAAAAACAACTGTCATCAACTTTACATCGTCAGCGGAGATCAAAATCACTTGGTCGGAGATGATAGATGCTGGGAGAGAGATCATCATGAATCGAGTGCCATTGAATGGAGTAGTGTGGTAAGATTATACACATAAATACACACACACATACACATAAGCATGCATCCATACATGTAAGCGTTATCGCAATTTCTGCAATAAAATTATACTAAAATTGAAACATTCGTATGAAAAGGAACTTTAGAACAATCTGAAAAAAATCCTAAGGGGTTATGGCAAGCGATCAACAAAATTACTAACTTTAAAAATAGAAAAGCGCTGAACTTAGATTTACTAAAAATTAAACCAACTGAAAGAGACTCGGTCAACTTTGTAAATGAGTCTTTCGCTTCCATGGGAAGAAACCTAGCAGAGGCAATAAGGTCTAATAACCCCTCACCTCAAGATGCATTTTTTAATCAAAAACCAACCCCTCACTTAACATCTTTTGTTTTTATTGGATACTGACCCATACGAAATCAAAAGTATTATTTCGAGCCTTAAAACTAATAGTGCTCCAGGGTGGGACAATATACCGACAAAATTTATAAAACTAGCTTCTGACATAATTTCACCTGTAATTAGTCATCTCACAAACCTGTGTTTCCATAAAGGAGTTTTTCCCTCATTATTAAAAAAATCCATTATTACACCTATACATAAAAGTGGAAAGAGAGATGACATTAACAATTATAGACCTATTTCTATCCTCTCTGGAATATCTAAAATTATTGAAAAAGCGATTAATTCTAGGCTTCTAAGCTACTTAACTAAGTTTAATATTCTTTCGGATTCACAATATGGTTTTAGGAGAGGTAGGTCTACTGAAGATGCAGTTTTAGCATTAACATCTTTAATAACTAATCATCTAGATAATGGCAGAAAGTGTTTAGCAGTGTTTTTAGATCTAAAAAAAGCTTTTGATACGGTATCCCTTCCCACACTACTAAAACGTATGGAATATATCGGAATTAGAGGTATTCCTTTGAACCTAATGGAAAACTATCTGTTTGGGCGTAATCAAAAAGTAAAAATAGATAATGTTGTTAGTAGTGAATCTGAAATAACCTTTGGCGTGCCTCAAGGTAGTGTCTTGGGTCCGACATTATTCCTTATCTACATCAACGAATTAACAAAGCTAAACGTGCTGGGAAGTAAAGTACTCTCTTATGCTGATGACACAGTAGTAGTATTTGAAGGAACATCTTGGAAATCTACATTTGAAAAAGCAGATTGCGCATTATATAAAATAAACAAGTGGTTTGAATTTAGTCTTTTAACTTTAAACACATCAAAAAGTAAATATATATGTTTTTCTAATAATATAAGAACGCAGCCTAGTGACGAATTTTACCTAAAGATTCATCAATGTACTAATCCAGGCAATACTAACTGCAGTTGTAACAGATTAGATAAGGTAGTGTCCACTAAATATTTGGGAGTAATCATAGATGAACGATTATCTTGGCTCAACATGTTTCATACATAAACAATCGTATAAGAAATTTAATTTGGATCTTCAAAAAACTAAGGCATATAACAAGCAAAACCTTATTTAATCAAATCTATATATCGTTAGTACAATCGGTGTTGGGATATTGCATTATTGTCTGGGGTGGAGCTACCAAAACTAAATATTTGGAAGTTGAAAGGGGTCAGCGATGCTTACTTAAGGTGATGCATTTTAAGCCGTATCGATTTCCAACAGAAGATCTGTATAATCAATGCAAATTACTACCAAAAGAAAATTATACATTTTGCTTACAACCCTTAGACTACACACCTGTATTCCATTTGATCCCAAATTTTTTTCAAACAGAAGAACAAGTAATGTAGCTTATTCATACTACACTAAAACCAAATTAGCAGAAAGACAATACCTGTCACAATCGGCAAAAATTTATAACAAAATTAATAAAAAATTAGGTATTTTTAAATTAGAACTATATAGTTGTAAAAAGATTTAAAAAAAATAGCTTCAGTCTCAAAGCTATAAGGATATTGAAAAACTACTAACTAGTAAAATCTGAAATAACTAATATTCCCACATTCGAACGCAGACACTCACACACACATACACACACACACACACACACACACACACACACACACACCTACACAAACTCTTACACACGCACAAATTCATACGCACATATACACTTACTCTGACACACACATGAACGCATCACACGTATATTTTTATTATAAGGTCAATATGTGAAAAGGAAGAGCGGGACCACCTGCTACAAACATATTTAAATATTTAATAGGTGATCTCAGCCACGGCTTAACATTTGTATAAACTTATGTAGGTAGCCAAATAAAGATTTTTGTATTTTGTATACTCGTTGCATCCTGAATTATGGGGACATTCTGTTAAAATCATTGTTTGAGTAACAAATGTTATTGCACCATACTTAGCTGTAATTGTTGTGTAATACATGGTATATTTCCTGACTTGTAGTAAAGAAAGTATTCTAATATTAAGTCTGGTTTCCCTCCGATTTCCGATTTAGTCTCAATTTTTCTAATCCTAAGCGAAATATGTACGAAAAACATATTTTAGACCAAATTCTTAGACTTGAAATGATTTTGATAGATAGAGATTATTTTATAACAAAAAATTCAGTTTTCAGTTTTATGAAGGTGGTTTAGTGATCGACCATATAGCTCCCGAAAAATATTTACGAAACCTGGAAGGATTTGAAGGATACACTTGGAGTGTTTTGTCACTTGTTTAAGGCATTTGATTGTGTTAATCATATCATCTTAATCATGGAATTACTCTATTATGGATTACAAAGCTCTCGACCTTCTGATTTCTTATTCAGAAGGTTAATATAATGGAAAAAGATGCACTGGTACTATTGTGACTAGGGCGTCCCACAGGGCTCCATTTTTGATCCGTTCTTGTTTCTGATATACATAAATGACTCACCTTATTTGTCAGAAGATAAGCATGCAATCTTACTGTCTGCGGAAGACATTTCACTTTTATTTAATGTGATAAGACGAGTTGGTAAGTATAGCGAATGAATAATATGATTTCAATTTCCTGCAAGGTAACCGTGCGTGGTGATACTTTAAAACACATTAGAATTAAGGCAAGCTCGCCGAGTTTGTTACACCAGATTTCTCGGCCTTGTTCCGATTTAGTAGTAATTATAAAAATGTCGACTCGTCAAAAGTGCCCATTAGTCTTATTTGAAAAAGATGTATTGATTTTGATTGATCATCTACCTTATTGCTAGGCATCTTGTAAACGGCGAGTGAAGGCTAATACATATCACTTACATCATACTACTAAACTACTTTCCTTTTCATTTATTGGGTAAAATACATTTATACAAGTTCAATAATTAGCAATAAAAAAACACGCAGGTTTAAACTACCTAGTGCTGGGTAATTTTGCGTACTGGATGTATGATACAAAATTATAATAAATATATATATATATATATATATATATATATATATATATATATATATATATATATATATATATAAAATGGTATAGCATAAGGTACTAGTCTACTAACATCTCCTTTGCAACAAGGCGCTAAGTTAAAATAATAAATATATAACATACGAATACACACGTACACATATACATACACCCACATGGACACATATAACGCACTAATCAAATGTGTTGTAAAATCAGTTGTACGACAAAAACTCGTTGTTAATTAGGAAGTGCGGTTTTAACTTGTTTTTAATATTTTTCTGTGTAATACATTCCACTAGATCTTTAGGCAGTTTATTTATCAGCGTAGGCACCAAGATGATAGACTAGATGGTAGAGTTCTGTAACATTCCGCACGGGTTTGGTACCACTGCTTTACATATTCTTTATTTTGTACTTCTCAACATTATCTGAGTGTTGGCCATTTTGAGACATCACAACACTCAGTGCAGTGCAGTAGACACCAAACAATAATGTAGTATTTAAACTTATTTATTAATTATTTGTATAAAACGTTGTTTTTTGTCTGGATTATTGTATTGGCTTCGAGTACTGGCGCTTTTTACGTATTTTTTTTATTTCTATATATTTTTTTAATTTTAAGTTACATTGGCCTGTAACTCTTTAGTGTAGTTTTTTGTTTTGTTTTATGTCCTTATTTTTGTTTTGTTTGTTTTTCTTCATTTTGATGATATCTTTAATATCTGTTTTGTGGTGTATGTCTTAAATAAACAACTTCTATTCTGTTCTATTCTATTCCTACCGCAATAGCGTCAATGATTGCCACTGTCGTGTTCTGTTTTGAAGAGTTTTCGGTAAATGCATGTAGTATTTATGCTTGTCACATGAATAGCACCTATAACATCTTTGGTGTCTATAATCGACGCTTATCTATTTACATCAGGAGAGTCACCTGTTTGTTTGCTTTTTATTTAAACTTGTTTATTTTTAAAATGAATATATAAGTAACTAAATATTTTGTGAATATTCAAAGCGTCTACCAGTTGTCGTTATTAATATCGAGAAAAAATATGCAAAATAATAACGTTTGTTTTATGGGAGTCCCACTTAAGTATTTATATCAATCTTTATTTAGTACCAGCTGACCCGGCAAACGTTGTTCTGCCTCTTTAATTACTATTTTTTTTTCTATATTTTCTCGCCTTTTAAACCTTCCCTGGACTTCAACAATTAATTCAAACCCAAAATTAGCCAAATCGGTTCAGCTGTTCTCGAGTTTTAGCGAGACTAACGAACATCAATTGATTTTTATTTATATAGAAAATTTGTTGTCATAGTAGCAACAGAATTACATTATATGTGAAAAATTCTACTATCAAGGTAATTGAGATACGGCCTGGTGACAGACGGACATACATATGTTTGTCTGCGGACAGTGGAGTCTTAGTAATAGTGTCCCGTTTTATCTTTAGTGTACGAAACCCTAAATTATTATTTATTTGCAGGTTTCCTGGTGGTTCAATGAAACACTCCCGGTTACATCACAACATCTGCGCCCTTTTCTTTCACTGGCTTCCTGCTATCTTCGTGGATATTCTTCTCTTCTGTCTCGGTTACAAACCTATGTATGTACTTTATACGATCCCACTTTAAGACCTTTACCGAGCTGGAATGGATGAAAAGTATTTTATATCTAATAAAATATATCAATAAATCATAGATATAATAAACGTTCTCAAAGAAATAAATATATTGCAAATGGATTGACTAAAAATTCAGACCAGAATATGATTAATTAACATTTTTTAAGCATTTCAATGGTATGGTTAAAGGACACATACCAATCGAAAGTATTAAGCCTATTAGTATTAGAATATGCGAACGTTTCGTTAACAATTGTTTTTCTCGTGACCACTCTTCGGTTACTAGTATCGATTTACCTATTTATACCTGCCTACTCAAGAGTTGTGACAGAAAAAAATAATCAACCTAACGTTTGCATATTCCAAAAGCTTCATACTTTGGATTGATATGGAATTTGTATATTACCCAAATCAATAAAACAGATATATTCGATAGAAGAGTCGGATCAATCTCTCCTTAACGCCAAAGAATCAAGCCTGTTAGAAATAATCCTATCGTTGACATTGTGCAATGTACATTAAATACAATCAAAAGAAAAGAGCTGGTATTGAGGAGCCAATCCCATAAATGAGAGCTGTCTTCATAGGAGGCAAGATTTGCGCCCTAAACATGTTAGCGATGGGTCGGAGAGAAGTATTACTTAGCTCTGCAAAGAACATCCATCTATTTTAAGGCCAATTAAGCCTTGCCTTTCAAGTGACCATGGTTAATGAATGTCGCTCAACATGTCGACTGACCGATCAAGTATTTCAATATTGGCTGATGCTCTCAGGAAAGCATTTTCAAAACATGGAGACACGACGAAGGCTAATTTTTTAAGCGAAAAACGTTCAAAAATTGTGTCTTATTTGGGTCAAACAGGACCAAACTTAGTCGACACTACTCCAAAGCTGTGAAGTTTTTCTTTGATTTCTGACACAGGTTCGTTCTGGCACTATTTGACGTGCCCCTGAGAAATCCCGTTGGGGCTGGAGTATTTTTCTCTTTATGCAAATTTTTCTAATCCTTTCTCTCTTGTGTATTATGTGATGTATAAAATAAAGTACCTATGAAATAAAATAAAACATGTTTATTTTAGATTAATGCGTGTCCACCGTCGAATCAGCAAAGGTTTCGACGTATTTGAGTACTACACCAACAACCAATGGGACTTCAAGTCTGACATCGCACAAACTTTGCGGAACAATCTCAACCCCAGGGAGCGGAGGGATTACAAAGTAGATGCTGTTGGTAAGGCAATTTTATTTTGCTCTTCCAGCTAATATCACAGTACCAGTTTTAACTGTATTCAACTTTAAACTATCTAAAGTTGCACACACAGACCACATAAATGCTTAATGACACGGTGTTAGAGGGAGAACGTGTAGGCACGCATATAAGAAAATACTTCTAAATATCTGCGCAAATGAGGGACTACCCACAGGATACTTTTTGTCCATCAATATAGATCCCTTATAAACTGTACCAAATAACGCACACAGAGGACTACAAGTAACAGATACAAAAAGTGGTCCAAATAACCGGGAGATTGGACTAGATAAATATTACCGCCAAGCAGTTTGGCTGAATAAAACACTTAATTTAACATTCACAGTATAATTTTTGGGAAGAGTAACGCGCTGCAGAAGCGATAGAATTACAATGAATCGAAATCATGTTATCCCCGCCTATTAATACAATAATTCGTTATGTATTTTGTACATTATTGTGACGTCATTATCTCACAATAACAAGTGCATAACACAGGTGCGCTACACATCTGGCTGGCTAGTACTTGCCGTTTAGCGCGGTTGCTAACATAAAAGTATAGAGGAGTCCCCAAAAAACTGTAAACGGTTAGCCCTGCAGGCCATCCCTGAAACTTCCCGCTGAATTAAGGTATTTTAAGCTCAAAGGAGTAAAAACAATTAGTATAGATTTTTTTCAGTCCAAAAATATATTTTTTTTGGGATTATAGATTTTTTTTATATTATAAAATAGCAAACAGGCAGATGGGTCTCTTGATGGAAAGAGTCATTCATCGCCTATAGACACATTTTGGGAACGATGATCGATTTTGATCTTTCAAATCGCATTAAACTCAATTCTTGTGATCTAAAATATTGCTTTAGCTACATAATCGATTAATCGAAAGGTTGAAAATTTCAAAGCAATGTTAAAAACATTATTTTCAAAAATTTTCGTCATTGATAAATCTTAAACAAGTTGAACAATTTTGATTCAATTAATGGTTTTTGACGCAGTTTTTAAAGGAGAAAAGGTGATAAGATTTTTGTATCAATTGATGTATTTGTCAGATGTCAGCCTGAATTGTTTCGAAAATATTAAGTAAGTTTGCTAAAAACAACGGAATTTTATTATTTGAAAAGATGTAACTTTTGAAAACTAGATTAGGTTTTGATTTTTGAAACGGCAATTAAGTTTTTTTAGTTATAAAATATCATAGAATACCGAAAAATGATTGGTCGAAAAATTTCGACCAGTCGGTTTATCGGTTTGGGAATGAGAGTCAGTTTCCAAACGGATAAACCGATTTTGATGCAATTTATGCAATAGACGTAGTTTTTTGAGAAATATAGCTGATTAGTTTTGTACTTAATTTTAATCTGGAAGTTATGTGAAAAAAATACTGTTTCGCCAAAAAAATTGAAAAAAGGGGGTATGGTAGTTAGTAAACTTTAAACAAGTTACATAAATACACAGACCACACGAATATTAAATAGATACGGTGTTGGGCGCAAAATGCAGTTCATATGAGCAAATGTATTAAATGTCAAATGCTTGTAGATATATATCACAAAAAAAATTGAAATATGCTATATTGTGCTATTTTATCGTATATCGAATTAAAAGCTAGGCTTAAGAAATAACTCTGGAGTTTATTTTATTTCATTGATAAGTATTAAACTTTGTATTTCTGTGTGTAAATGCAAGTGACACTGACAACCTAAGAAAGGGCCTCCAAAACCATATCTAGTTTAATCCGTGCATTAATCCTCACCACACGGAGTAACAAGCCATTAACATACATTGAGGCGATAGAGAGGTGTGCCAAGAGGCTCATAAACGACGATGATCTGGTAGGCAAAAAACTCCAGAGCCTCGCTCATTGCAGCTAGCAGCAGAGCAGAGTGGCTAGTTTATCGGTCTTTTATCGGATACACTTTGGGAATGCGCTGCGGAATTGCATGATTTGATTCCACCATCCCGTTTTTCTATCGATCGTCGAGGCGCACAGATTCTAGGCATCGCCATATGCTGGACGTTCCATGTTCACGGACAAAGCGGTTCGACTCAACATTCTTCATTCGAACCGCAAAGGACTGGAACATGCTTCCTGAGTCTTTGTTCCCCGACGATTACAATCTAGGGATCTTCAAGAGAAGAGTGCACAGGTACCTTCTAGGGAAGCGCGTTCCATTTTAGGCCGCATCTTAGCTTACTATCAGACCAGATCGTGGTCAAGCGCTTCCCTATCGATAATAATAAAAAAAACCTTGGTGTCTATAGGCGATGGTTTTTCTTTCCATCAGTAGAGCTATCTGCTCGTTTGCTATCATGATACACGGAATATGGCCTAAAGTATTTAAGTTTAATTTGTTTTCAGGATTGGATATAACAAGATATTTTGAGGATTGCATCAGAGCGGCAAGGATTTACATATTAAAAGAGTATGATGACACTCTTCCAGCTGCGAGAAGACATATGAAAGTGTGAGTAAAACAAAATGCAGTAAAAATGCAAAACCGACTTCCGATCTTCTATATTGCTGGAACCTTGCATCAGATCAAAATATAATGAGGGTCCATACAAACCTCAAAACAACGCATGTTGGTAGACGCTTATCGTATTCTAATTAGAAGATTCGATCCCGGGATCTCGGTCATATTTGAGTCCCGAAATTTTCGGGATTAAATTTAATGAATCCCGAGATTTTCGGGATTGATACCATTTTTAAATAAGTCAATAAAATGTGCGTGACGTGAAATGCACTTACCTTGATACCTTTGACATTTGGCAGCCATCTTGTTTTCAGCCTCTTCATATTTGTGCAACAAATTGAGAAATATGCTTGCGGATCAAATGTTGGATGCGTTGTTATTCCTTAGATTTTACTTTCCGTGGTTTATAGAAGTAATTTATAAAATTTTTGATCAATTTAATTTAAAAATATAAGTACCTATAAACACTGATCTCTTTAGCATTATATATTCTTTTTAAAGTTTATCTAAATAAGTCTAAAGCAGTTGATTTTTTAAAGTTTATTGTTAGTTTCAAGAATTACGTACAGAAGTGCCTATTTTATTATTTAGAAAGTATAATTTTGTTTAACCGCCTGTCCTCAATAAACAAAAATTAAATAAAAATTGATTTTATTATGTTTTACTGACTTTTGCTACTATTTTCCGTTACCAATACAATCCCGGGACTACCCCGGGATCCCGAGATTAACTGTAGGTAATCCCGTAATCCCAGAATTAGAAAAATCAACAGGGATCGAATCTTCTAATTGTAATACATTATTAATTCCTTCTGAAATGTTAATTGTATCACGGATACTTTTTATAATGCTAAAATTCACGTGAAACCTTCAAACATTAATAATATTAATTGAATTCACAATTATTACGTACTATTTTAAGCAATTCACGACGCAATATATCATAGATATAATGATATAATATGTTGGTGTCAACATAGATATAATATGTTGGTGTGTTGTATGTTGTGTGTGGTAGGGATTCACATCTCGCCCGGGCATTTGGTACCACTACCTTACCTATTTATGTCGTAATAGCATGTATATGTGTTTGTCACTGTCGTGTTTCGGTTTGGAACCACCTTGTAGTCACGATGATAGTGACTCTACTCACTTGTTCTATTCTTCAAAGGAGACTTAAAAGGGACTAACACGGGGAAACACCAACATCCTTTCACATTCGCATTGTTAACTTTCTATCTACCATTTTTTCTACATGTCCGAACCAACGGAGCATTATTATTCTTTGATTCTAAATTTATTATTTTTTTCACAGGATGTGGTTCGTCGACTTAGTCACGCGTATTGTATTCTGGGGCTTCATGATTTACTGGATGAGTGGTTTTGTATCGTATGTGTATACATTACTAGTCGGTACCAGAGAAACGACAGCTGAATTAATAGAATAAGTTATATTTAAAATAACAGCTATTTTTGGATGTAAGAACTATGTAACTGTTAAACTGTTAAATTTAACGATATTAATAGCAGTGCTATTTTCCTTTAGGTTGTAATTTTTTCAAATCTCAATTATAATACTGTCAAAGAACATTAAATGAGAAACGGATTTCAAATAGATTCACGTCGTTGTCAATTTTTGGAACGAATTTCCTTATCGCGCGTTGTGAAAGGGGGCTAGACGGAAAAAATTCTTACGAAAAGTTGTCACGACACTTTTTGCTATAGTAAGGTATTGTAAGCTGTGCGGCGTGCGGATGTTTCTCTGTCTGTCTCTCTCCCTCTCTCTCTCTCTCTCTCTTATAGAAAGCAAGCCAGATATTTTCATTTCTATTTCGCATTGAACAGTGTGGTGTCGCGACGATTATTTTTGTTGAGTGTATACAGGTTTTTTGTAAATAATAATAAAAGGAACTTCGTTCCATCCGGGTGTCCCTTGACACCTCTCAAGTTTTTTATTTTTGTACATTGTTTGTAAAAACAACTATAACTCTTGCGCTTAACGTTGGATATGCAAATACATATGTTTTTGCCAAATCTATAACTATTTAAATGAAATTAGATACTTTTGAGTTTCAGTTTTGTTCGGGACTGTGCGTCTTGGGTTTTTTATATCAATGTTGGAAACACATCTTACATACATTCTTGTGTACACTCTTACATGCGTAAGTTGATGCTTCTGCGTGTAAACTCAGGCGCGATTTTTTATGTAGATTTTTTTAAATTCATGTATTATGACGCCCGGTTCCCTTGCGAGTTAGGCAGAGTAAATCGAACGTCTATAGACTTTTTAGCTCACCACGACTCACCGGTTTGTCGGTTGGCGAAATGAGTGATTCATACTAACGATAATCTCCATCGCAACATTTTACCGACTTGCTAACAATTAACGACTATTTACAGCAATAACTAGGACAGATGGCTTTACGTGTTCATCTGAGCTGCTACTGAGATTTTGAGTTTTCGGGAAAACCCCTAAAAAAATTAATAACACTTTTTCCTGGCTCAGGGATCGAACCTGAGACCTCATGATCTGAGTTGAATAAGCTATCCCCTAGACCATAAGATAGGTAGTCATTTAAATTTATATTTTAACGAATTTGTTTCAGAAATATCGCGAAAAGCAATATCTTATTAGTGTGCTAGGTTTTACTGCTGAGGTTTGATTCAAATTAGTATTTTGCTTGGATCCGGGTTGTATGCAATATGTTACTGCTTTTATTGCAAGCGAGGGTTTAAAATAATTGTCCTTATTATTTTTAATCAGAAATCAGAAGTACTTTATTCAATAAAAGTTTTTACAAGTTATTTTGACACGTCATTTAGACTTTAAACTCAAAAGTTATTTTAGAAACGTTGTATATAAGAAGTACTACTTCGAAATAGCTGAAATATTAGTTTTAATTATTTTTTTGATTAACATTAAAGCGGTTAATTCCAGTGATTTTTCACTCAAGAGTAAAATGGAAATGATTCACTACATATTTTACCGCTTAATCGTAATCAAATAATTATATATAATAAAAATTAATGTTAATCAAATAATAATAATAATATTAATTACGATCGTTAAAAATAATAGCTTCATTTAATGTCATTTTAGCACTATTATTATGTAACGTTGTTAAAACAAACGTTACCAAAGTAACGTTGTTAAATGTGCTAATATTAAAAGCAGTAATTATAAGAAATTCCACTATAAAAAACGTTTATATACAGTAAATATGTTGGATTGCTATGGGCAGAACTTCAAAAATGGTTATTTATATACTACATAACATAATATTTAAACTTCGATAGCTAATTATTATTAGAAAATCGAATAATTTGAAACGTTTGTAGTTTTTTGTAACGGTTTAAAGGAAAAAACGATCAAATATATAAAGAAAAAAAATTAGCTGCCCGTAAAGTCGGTTTACAGATGGATGATAATTTTACGTGATAACGTCATAACAAAACATCCTCTATCGCTTGTTCCGCGCTCTCGCTTGCACGCTCGGTTCAGGTGGAATGTGTTAATGAGTTATGCATTTTCGTGCGTGCAGATGACATTTATCGATTTATAAGATATCATAACTTCAAAAATTCAGGATATAACAGTAAAGTATTCATAAAGTTATTTGACAGTATACTGATAGAGATTATTAAATTTAGTACGGTGTAAACTACTGTACTAAAATTTAGTGATGAGTCATGCAGTATTTTTTAAAAACATATATTTTTGTTTTTGTCAGGATTTTAATGTTAATCTATTAAGGTTGTATTGTAAATGAAAATTTGCGTAATTAGTTCAATGTATTACATTTTTAAGGATATAGCTTTAAATCTGTATATATATATAAAAATCACTCCCTATTTTCCTTGGTCACGACATCACGCCTGAATGGCTGGACCAATTTCGGTATTGTTTTTTTGTTGTGTTTGTAATTGTAATGAGAAAGTTCTTATAAAAGACAATATTAAGAAAATTGCGCGGAAAATTAGAAAATTTAAGATTACTTAACCACCATATAAAGTTTAATGCCATTTTGGTTGCCTGGAAGGACAATCCCGTAGTCTTATATAAATTACGTGTCACGTTGTTTGTCCGCTATGGATTACTAATATGTAAGTAAGGGAAACAACGTTTGCCTGGTCACCTAGTTTGTAATATTTTTATAAATACATTTTTATATTGAATTT
Source organism: Apodemia mormo (assembly GCA_036924255.1). NCBI lineage: Eukaryota > Metazoa > Arthropoda > Insecta > Lepidoptera > Riodinidae > Apodemia > Apodemia mormo. The sequence continues at coordinate 13,843,605 of JAUPFN010000030.1, forward strand.
ATTTTTATTTCCTTAATATCCTTATATTGTCTTAGTTTAATATATATAATCACAGGAGTTAAGGTTTATATCACCAAAGCTAAAACATGCTATTTGACTCTCTTCAGAGTTCTTCAGTTACGAAGAGCAACGTGCAAATCAAGTATTAAGTTCTAAAATATTTTAAAACTTTTTGTAAAAGGCGAAGGATTTGCTATACGAGTCACTACGTAGTGGTAGAGTTCTGCATTGCCTCGCTTGGGTCTGGTATCACAGTCTATTTTTGCCTACTACAATAGCGTCAGTGCTTATCTCTGTTGTGTTCCGGTTTGGAGGGTACAATAGCCGGTAAACTTATGCAGGTGGGACCTTGGTCCCGTCACGAGGGCTATCCTCCATCCATCATTAACCACGTCCACGCACCATTAACATTTTAGGTGATGGTTGTCTTTTCCATCAGTACAGCAGTTGAAGTTTGAAGTTGGATATTTTTTAATCTTTTAATCTTTTAACGTACGTGGGGACTAGTTCTGACGTTGAATAAAGTAATAGAGAGCTATTTTTGCTTAGATGTTTGTTACTGGCCAATTGCATTGATGTTTATCATCAGTTTGGTGCACTTAACTCATTTTTGACCATATTGTGGATTGGATCCTTTTCGTTTAACTACGTCCAATTATCAATCCATACTCCACACTAATATAAATGCGAAAGTAACTCTGTCTGTCTGTCTGTCTGTCTGTTACGCTTTCACGCTTAAACCACTGAACCGATTTTGATAAAATTTGGCATAAACATAGATAAGACGTTGAGAAAGGACATAGGCTACTTTTTACCGCGGGAAAATATCTCGTTCCCACGGGAAATAAAATTAATCGGAAGAAAGCGTATCATAAAGCGTAACGTAGTGTACATTAACTAGATGTCGCTGCACGAAAATACATCGCGCTAACGTATTGAAACACCTATACGTGTAATGAAATCGTTGACTTTATAATTATGATACAATTTTTCTATGTTTGTATGTTGATTGAATGCGCTAATTCCTGGAACAGGGAACTGCAAGTCGGAGAGAAAAAAATTAGTCTAGATATCTGTTGATCCTGTTACTGTTACTGAAAAATAACAGATGTCATTATCTGTTATTAAAGAACAGCCTGGTATTTTTCCAAGCACGGTCTCAGTAAATAATTCACGTATAGTACAAAATATGTGAGTAGCATATTACAATTAGAGAGTATTGAGTACTAAGGCCATTTTAGTAGACGACATTTGGCAGATGCCAGACACGTACAAGTTTATATGGAGCTTCTGCGTTTTAGATCCCATTTCACATTCCTAGATTTAAGATCTGACAAATATGACCTTTTAAATTAGCCCTATTTAGTTGATTATTGTTTGATATAATCTTAAAAAAATGTGTAAACGGTTAACCTTGCAGGCCATACCCGAAACTTCTCGCAAATATGAGGTATTTTAAGCTAAAATGAGTAAAAACTATAAGCATAATAATATATTTTTTAGTTCAAACATCTACATAGATAGTTAGTTAAAAATTACAGTAGGCTATATTGATTTTTTAAAACCCGTGTAGGTATTTTGGAAACGATGATCAATTTTGATTTTTCAAATGGCATTCAATTTAATTTTTGTGATCTAAAGTTCTATTTTAGCTACATAATTGATAGCCGATAGGTTGAAAAATGTCGAAGCAATATTAAAAACACATTATAATAAATATAACTAGGTACCAGTTCTGCTAATCACCCGAACGGTGGGATGCTTTTTATTCATATGTTTTTGCAAATACGGATGATCAAAAGGTAATTAAGCCTTAGATAGATATATTGCAGCTCGCATAGTGCCCACCTACATCTACTAAATGGTCCCACACACACACACACACAACACTGTCTTCTCTTATGTCCATTTGCCATTTTGCTAAACTAATATTATAAAAACTTTTATACAACTTAAACCTAAATTATTTAAATTTAATAGCTAAATATATCCTATCAGAACCGCTTAATTTATTACCTATATATACAAAAAGAATATGAATACCTACTAAGTATTGTTATTCGCACTAGTAAACCTTTTTTTTACAAAACAATTTTTTGTTTTCGCTAAGTAAATTCAAAACGAAATCGAAAGAACATAATCCGGAAAACGGGATAGAAAACAAATTACCAAAGAAACGTTATGACCTGGGTGTCTAATTAATATCACCTTTATAGTTAAGTCATAAAGTCGTAGTTACGTTGAACATTTTGTGGCCAATGGCGTCAATGCTAACAAAGACGTTCGTAAACGCGCTATTATAATATAAACGTTGCGAACTTTCAAATAATTTTTGTTGTAATTTTACTACGAAGAAAAAATATTTTACCGTTATTTAGATTTTATAGGAGCACCTATATTGATAATTTTATGCAAATAATTGAGATCGACCTTTTTGTTTTACATACCTACAAAAGGACGTAATATTTTAACATATCGTTAGAAGTATTCTTGCAGTGTTTCCGAATTGAAAATTAGGAACAGGAACAGATAACAGAGCCTCAAGCACGAAATTTAAGCGTTTTCGTATCGTTAACGTATCGAGGACTCGATACGTTAACGGAGTATGACGATAGTAGGAAGCACGAAGCACCTTCTATCGACTCTCGAGACCTCGATACGATTACGCTAGTGACGTCATCCTAACGTAAGCAGGAAGGTACTAGTTTCGTTCAAAAACTTAATCGTATATTATCGGTTTCATTATATTCCATATAGAAATATATTTATTGATAACTAAAATCATACCTAACTCAAGCATAATTAATAAAATACACAAAAATAAAGAAATACATACTCTACTCTAAGAAAAATCCAATTTATTTTGACGAAACCATTCTAACAACGATCTTACGTTGTTCTACGGTTTTTGAACGAGACGACCGCTTGTTACTTGACGTAGGTATACGTCATACGATGCCAAACAAAGACAAGGTCAAGTTTGTTTACGTACAGGCTCTCGAAAACATTACATTTAAATTGTTTCCTCGCATTAAATATAAATAAAATATTATAAAATGAAAACTAGACTAGCTTTATGCAGTACATAACTATGGTGAAGTTTATGGAAAAGTACGTCCTGGAAGTTTTATGTAACTTATTTACTATGTGCAGTTTTTTGTTTCGTGATGTGAAGTGAAGATTGGATCCTTTCTTCCAGAAACAAGATTCCTCTAAGGAAATAAGCTCTAGAGTTATCCTGGAACTCAGTCTTAATGAAGTTTTTCGGCGGAGTTGCTCACAGAGAAATGTAAGAGCCTCTTTGTTGAGTCGATATTTATTTTTAAATTCGGTATCATTTAAATCCATAGGATCAAATATTTTTCTCTGTTTAGTCCTACATCTAACTTCTCTGAAAAATAATCTATACATATAATAAAATCGTAGGAAAGTCAAAACTGTACATTGAATATTTTTTTAAAGAATACTTGGGGCGTTATCTACAATCGATATCGAAGCCAAAAATATAGTTTTTAGAATTTTTGTCTGTTTGTCTGTATGTCTGTTTGTCTGTATGTATGACCGGGGTAAACTCAAAAAGTACTGCTTGGATTTACTTCAAATTTTGCATGAATTAAAACTAACAGGTTGGGTCAACATATAGGCTACATATTATCACGCTACCTACCACCTACGGGGGAGGAGCAGTGTGGAGTAAACGAAGTCCGTGCGGACGAAGTCACTGGCAACAGCCAGTATTGTAATATAAATGTAAACAGTAAAAAATTACCACAAATAAAAATGTGAGAATAAAAATTGCTTACATCGAATCTCGTCTATTATATTCTTCATCTTGAAGTAAACTTCCAATGAGAATTGTGCAGCACAGACATGTTTTATTGTAAATATTAATGTAAATAGATAGTAAGGCAGGATAGAATGTAAGTTTCGTTTAGTTCGTGTTTAGTTCGTAAGTTTTCTATAATAAAGAATGTTCGTTTTCGTCTTTTATTCGCCCTAAGACCTACATACAGCTTTGTTGTATGAAAATAATAAAGCTTTATGTAGCTATGATCTTTGCCTATTAGGCATATTACGAATAAAGCGAGTTCCACGCAGTCGACGACATTACGAGTCGACTCTTGCGAGATAATATTTATATGCGGGAACTCGCAATTACGAAAATCCGAAAAGTGCAAAATTCTTTGTTAAAACAAATGTTTTACGATTGTAAATAGTATGTATAATGTAAGTATAAGCCTTAGGCATATGTTTAGATACTTTTCTGTAATATAAAGATAGTTAACAGGATAGTACGACCTGAAAAGGCGTACAACTCTGTAATTGTAAGAGTTTCCGAGGTCCTGTAAGAACGTATAATGTATATAACACTCTTGTTTGTTATTGTATAAGTTTGTTTGTGTTAGATCCTTGTATGTAAATAAGAAATAACACATTGTAATTCGTTTTCGGTAGGTCTTAGGGCATTACGTACTTTGTTTTGCATATATTTGTAAAAAGGTAGTACCGCTGCACTCGCTAGAGGGCCACACTAGTTAATTAAAGGTAGGAGAAGCTACCTAAGATAAAATTATTAAGATTAGATTACGAAAAGTAGGATTTTAACAAATCCCAGACATTGTGGCGCCACACCCGGCGCCGTTTGTCTTTGTAGAATTCCGCCGACCGTCTGGCCGCGCGCTATAAATATCGGAGAGCGCGGCCATACAATCAGTTCCGTTCCAGTTCCGTTCCGATAAAGTTACAGTTTCGTTACGACTCAATAAGTTTCCCAGACAAGTTCCTGGGCTTTAGTATATCCATAGGGTACCGGCTTTAGAGTAGGGCAGTGTTAGGGCAAGTACTGGCTCTCCATAGAATAGGTTAAATATTTGCAACGGTGCTAACTTTATTGCTTTATTTCGTTACAATAAAGCACCTTTGCAAGGAAAAGTTGTGGTCTCGATTATTTCCCCGGCAGATTCGGCTCACGACTAAAGCACTGCGGCTGGTGGGGCGTCGAAGAAGAACCAGATCTACAGTCCGCTGGCTCCCCCGGCTGTAGTGCACATTTTCTGGTCGCATTCGAGCCGGATCACTGAGCCATGCCGATCGAGACAAGGAGTACGTCGAGTCGCCGAGAGGAAGAGGCCGCTAGTCACGAGGAGGAAACGAGCGGTACCAACACGTCCGCTACGGAGACTAGCGGCACAACAACGACCGAGAACACCGAGGCGACCGAGACCACAACAAGCACCGTTGCAAATAGTGAAAAGCCGGTACCATCCGCAGTCGAGTCGCCGCGTATCGTTTATCTACGCGCCAAATTAGAGGAAGCGCGCTTACGAGCAGAAGAGGCGCGCTTACGGACGGAACTCGCGCGCGCTGTTTATGAAGAAGGGCAAGCAACTGCCATTACGAGGGTCGAAGATTGGATGGACTCCGCTCGGCCAACCCATACGGATCGCCAGCCGGCACCAGAGCCGCTGGCAATCACCAGTTCGGTGGCACTTATGCCACACCCACTACGACAGGCGGCACCTAAGCCGCAATACGAAGAGGCGGCGCACGCGCCGCACCAAGAAGATTCGGCGAGCCATGAGTCGCCCGCACCATGAGAGGTGGCCCAGGCGCCACAAGCTACGTCGCCCGCGCAGTCGGCGGGCATTTCAGCGCGCGCTGTACGTCCGGCGGAAGATGATGTGTCCGTCGTAGAGAAGGCAAAGATTTCGACGCCTATTGAAAATACGGCACCAAAACGAGAGTCTGGTGCATTGAAGGCCGCAGATATCACCGCGCTCGCGTCCGCCCTGGCAGAAGCATCACGATTGGCGCCGCGCTACAGTATGGAGTTACCAAGTTTCGATGGCGCTGGTGAAGAATGGTTGCAGTTTAAAGCGGCGTATCGAGATACGGAGAAATATTTTAGCAAGGCGGAAAATCGGGCAAGAATTCGAAGATGTTTACGTGGAAACGCCAAAGAAGCCGTCGCCTGCATGTTTTACGGGGAAACCGACCCAAGTGAGATCGTCGACCATTTGGAAATACAGTTTGGTCGGCCCGACGCACTAGTGAACGCAGAATTAGAAAAAATCAAGGCATTGCCACGAGTGAAAGAAAGTGCGCGGGAAACGTGTGTGTTCGCCAGTAAAGTGAACAATATCGTCGCTACGATTCGAGCTCTCAATAGAGAGAGCTATCTACACGATACGGTGGCAGTGAATAGTTTATTAGCGAAGTTTAATTATACGTTGCAGCACAGTTGGTTCCAGTACGCAAGACGGGAAGATAGAAAACCCGATCTACAAATGATTAGTGAATTTTTAATGAAAGAAGCCGAGATGTGTGCTGCGTTGGTGCCACATGAACCTACGAAAGAAAATCAGCAAGTTTTTAAGAAAACACAGCGAACACACACACAGAAATATGAACAACAAGTGAAGAGAGATAAATGTGCGATATGTCAAGATGCACATACTAGCTCTATATGTGAACAGTTTACGAAAGCTAGTGTTGACGATAGGTGGGCTATGGCAAAACGTAATAATTTATGTTTCAGGTGTCTGCAAAAAAGAAAGCCAAAACACGAGTGCAAGTTTCGGCAGTGCGGCATCGACGGGTGTAAGAGTTCGCACCATCGGCGGCTACACAATAGCCGCAACAGTTATACGAAGAGGATACCTGAAGATCAAGTAGAAGACAGTGAAGCCGTGGTGACGTCAACACAGTCAAGCGCGCCACGCGCCTACCTTAAAGTTGTACCGATTGTCCTGACAGGTTCCAGGGGCAGCGTGAACACATACGCACTATTAGATGAAGGGTCCACAGTCACGCTGGTAGAAGAGAAGGTGGCTGCACGAATAGGAGCTCGCGGGCCGGTAGAGCCGTTCCGCATAGAAACAGTTGGCGGCACGCGACTCAACGCAGAGAGGTCGCGCCGCATCGCAGTCACCATCAAGGGCCTTCATCACCATCAGCGACATCGGATAATAGGAAGAACTATAGGTAACCTTAACCTATCGCCACAGTCTGTTAATAGATCCATCGTCAACAACTGCAGACATCTGGAAGATATAGAAGAAGATGTCATCATGGAGCGCGCCGTGCCAACCGTGCTCATCGGCCAGGACAACTGGCACCTGATCGTGACGAGGGCTGTGAAGAGCGGAAGACGTGGACAACCAGTAGCATCGCTCACGCACCTTGGCTGGGTGCTACATGGTGTGGACTACCGCCACAAGCAGCGAGTCCACCTAGTGCAGAGAGCTGCCTATGCCGAACAGGATGAAGATATAGAGAAGGTAATAAGAAATTATTTCGATTTGGACAGTGTCGGCATCACTCCGCGCCAGCCCATCAACAAGAACGAGCAGCGAGCCCTGCAGATTTTAGAAAGTACGTGTAAGCGCTTACCTGACGGGCGCTACGAGGCAGGTCTATTATGGAAAGAAGATAGCCGCGAGTTTCCTGATAGCCGCGGCCTGGCTATGAAAAGATTGTACAATACAGAGAGACGTCTGGACAAGGACCCCGCGCTAAAGGAGGCATACGAGAAACAGGTACAACATTTATTTGATAGTGGTTACGCCGAACTTGCCTACGAGTCACCTAGCCAAAGCAGCTGGTACCTGCCTCACTCTGCAGTAGTGAATCCTGCAAAACCTAAGCCGCGAATAGTGTACGACGCAGCTGCGCGGGTCAATGGAGTAAGTCTCAACGATATGTTATTAGCTGGTCCAGACCTTCTGCAAAACCTACCCGGAGTGCTAATGAGATTTCGACAGCTGCCTATCGCCGTGACAGCAGACATAAAAGAAATGTTTCTGCAAATACGTGTACGACAACAAGACCGGGACGCATTACGTTTCCTATGGCGAGGAAGCGATAGAAAAGATTCGCCACGTGAGTATCGGATGACCAGCGTCGTATTTGGAGCTGCGTCATCACCAAGCACCGCTATTTTCGTAAAAAATAAGAACGCAAAAGAGTACGCCCACATCTATCCCGACGCCGCTACAGCCGTGGTAAGAAACCATTACATGGACGATTACCTGCAGAGCTTCGATAACGAGGAAGATGCCATCAGAATAGCCTCGCAGGTTAGCTTTATTCATCAACAGGCGCATTTCCAGCTGCGCGGATGGAAAACGAATAACTCGGCCGTAGCTAAAACGCTACTAGTAGCGCCATCTCTGGGCGGCGATTGGGAACTAAGTACAGAAAGCGAGAAGGTTTTGGGATTAAAATGGAAACCTCATAACGATAAGCTGGGTTTCAATGTTAAAGCGGTGTACGATGAAGATAAAACACCTACGAAGAGACACGCGTTACGGGTAGCTATGTCTGTTTTCGATCCTTTAGGTTTAATTACACCTGTAACTATTCACGCGAAACATTTACTTCAAGAAACGTGGCCAATCGGACTACCATGGGACGAGCCTTTACCCGCGGACTTAGAGAAGACATGGTGAAGCTGGCTTCAAGATGTGAGAAGAATGGAAAACCTGGAAATACCTCGCGCACATTCTAACCTGGCGCGAGCGCGAGATCGGCAGCTGCACATCTTTATGGATGCCAGTGAGTCTGCCTATGCTGCGGCGGTCTACTGGCGCATAGTCAACGAGGACGGCGAAGTCAGCGTCAGCCTAGCAGCAGCCAAAGGAAGAGTCAGCCCGCTCAAGTTTACCTCCATACCAAGGTTAGAAATTCAAGCAGCTTTACTAGGTGCCCGCCTAGCTCAGCACGTCATGGAGGAGTACGAGTATCAGCCAAGCCGCAGGGTGTACTGGACAGACAGCCGCACAGTTTTATCGTGGCTACGCACAGGCTCGCGAGCATTCAAGCCATTTGTTGCCCATCGAGTAGCAGAAATTGAAGATATTACGAAGGTCGCAGTGGCGATGGGTGCCGTCCCGCGACAATGTAGCTGATGATGCTACTCGCCATATCCCGGAAGAATTTGGAGACCGACATAGATGGTTCGTTGGTCCGGCCTTCCTATACTTAGAAGAGGACAAGTGGCCGCAAGATGTCGCTACCAGTAGCGAAATAACAGGCGAAGAAAAACCGTCGGCAGCTGTAAATAGTGTAAATATTGTAAATAACATTAGAAAAATTATGTGTATTACAGAAGCACTTCCGGATGTGACAAGATTTTCGTCGTGGCTTCGACTGGTGCGTGCAACAGCGCGCGTGCTGCAGTTCATCGAGCTCTGCAGACCAAATAAGAAATGTGTCGCCGGTGTGCGTAAGCGCACAGCTCCGAGTGCCTCCAATGATGAAGATTGGGGAAAAAAGAATACGAAAAGCTCGAGGAAAATAGAGAAAATTAAGAAGCCACGAAATTCGGAAGAAAAACGACGCTACTTGCCGCTAGATGGCGCTGAAATCATTAACGCCGAGAAATTGTTAATAAAATCATCACAGCACGAAAGTTTTGCTAGCGAAATAGAAGCTATTACGGGCGGGAGCGCGATAGCAAGAGACAGCCGGTTGAAACAGTTATCATTGTTCATCGATGAAGAAGGCATTTTAAAAATAAAGTCACGTATAGCGGCGGCAGAAGATATTAGTGAAGAATTACGAGAACCGGCCGTGCTAGATGGCCGTCACCCATACACCCGCCTCTATATAGAACATGAACACCGGCGTCTTCACCATAGCGGGGTGGAAGCAACTACGAGCGAGATATTACAGAAATTTTGGGTTTTACGGCTTCGCCCCACCGTGCGCGGCATAGTAAAGAGCTGCGCGCTTTGCAGAAGAAGAAGCGCTATCCCGCCACAGCCGCCTACAGGCGACCTGCCGAAATCCCGGGTCGCGCACCATCAGCGAGCCTTCACCTACGTGGGCCTGGACTTGCTTGGGCCATACAGCGTGACCATCGGGCGGCGCCACGAGAAGAGATACGTGGCGCTTTTCACCTGCCTTACTTCAAGGGCGGTCCACCTGGAGATAGCCGCCAACCTGACTACGGACTCCGCAGTAATGGCACTGCGGCGCATGATGTCGCGCCGCGGGTGCCCCACCGAGGTTTGGACGGCACCAACCTGCGCGGCGCTGATGCAGAGCTGAGGCGCGCCGCACTAGACGCCACTAAAGAAGCAGCAGCCAATTACTCAATCAAGTGGAAATTCACCCCCCGAGCGCGCCTTTCATGGGAGGCGCATGGGAGCGCATGGTGCGCTCTGTCAAGGCTGCACTGTTCGCCGTGCTGCAACAGTGGCATCCACCAGAAGATGTACTGCACACACTGCTGGTAGAGGTCGAGCACACGCTCAACAGCCGACCTCTCACTCACGTGTCGGTTTCACCAGAAGACCCGGCACCACTGACGCCCAATCACTTCCTGCTGGGCGGACCATCACGCGTGCCTGTCCCGGGCGCGTTCTCCGAAGGCGATACCATCGGCCGCCGCCACTGGCGGCACTCACAACAGCTGGCCAACCACTTCTGGTCACGCTGGGTACGAGAAGCGCTTCCGCTACTCCAAAAGCGGCGGGAGCCTCACGGAAGAGGAGCAGAGCTGCGCGTCGGCGACATCGTGCTCATCGCTGACGGCGCGCTGCCAAGAAATACGTGGCCAACGGGGATCATCGAGGCAGTACACCCTGGAGCAGACGGCGTGGTACGAGTGGCTGACGTACGTACGGCTGCGGGAGTCATGCGAAGACCGGTTAAGAAGTTAGTCTGGCTGCACCATATTTAGTATAACACTGCGTGTTATAGGCGGGAGAATGTGCAGCACAGACATGTTTTATTGTAAATATTAATGTAAATAGATAGTAAGGCAGGATAGAATGTAAGTTTCGTTTAGTTCGTGTTTAGTTCGTAAGTTTTCTATAATAAAGAATGTTCGTTTTCGTCTTTTATTCGCCCTAAGACCTACATACAGCTTTGTTGTATGAAAATAATAAAGCTTTATGTAGCTATGATCTTTGCCTATTAGGCATATTACGAATAAAGCGAGTTCCACGCAGTCGACGACATTACGAGTCGACTCTTGCGAGATAATATTTATATGCGGGAACTCGCAATTACGAAAATCCGAAAAGTGCAAAATTCTTTGTTAAAACAAATGTTTTACGATTGTAAATAGTATGTATAATGTAAGTATAAGCCTTAGGCATATGTTTAGACACTTTTCTGTAATATAAAGATAGTTAACAGGATAGTACGACCTGAAAAGGCGTACAACTCTGTAATTGTAAGAGTTTCCGAGGTCCTGTAAGAACGTATAATGTATATAACACTCTTGTTTGTTATTGTATAAGTTTGTTTGTGTTAGATCCTTGTATGTAAATAAGAAATAACACATTGTAATTCGTTTTCGGTAGGTCTTAGGGCATTACGTACTTTGTTTTGCATATATTTGTAAAAAGGTAGTACCGTTGCACTCGCTAGAGGGCCACACTAGTTAATTAAAGGTAGGAGAAGCTACCTAAGATAAAATTATTAAGATTAGATTACGAAAAGTAGGATTTTAACAAATCCCAGACATTGTGGCGCCACACCCGGCGCCGTTTGTCTTTGTAGAATTCCGCCGACCGTCTGGCCGCGCGCTATAAATATCGGAGAGCGCGGCCATACAATCAGTTCCGTTCCAGTTCCGTTCCGATAAAGTTACAGTTTCGTTACGACTCAATAAGTTTCCCAGACAAGTTCCTGGGCTTTAGTATATCCATAGGGTACCGGCTTTAGAGTAGGGCAGTGTTAGGGCAAGTACTGGCTCTCCATAGAATAGGTTAAATATTTGCAACGGTGCTAACTTTATTGCTTTATTTCGTTACAATAAAGCACCTTTGCAAGGAAAAGTTGTGGTCTCGATTATTTCCGCGGCAGATTCGGCTCACGACCAAAGCACTGCGGCTGGTGGGGCGTCGAAGAAGAACCAGATCTACAGTCCGCTGGCTCCCCCGGCTGTAGTGCACAAGAATATAATAGAGAATTACGTTGAAATATAGGTGGTATTTGCATTTTTTAGCTTTCCGTTGATTGTATTAATATCCGGAAGTAACTAAAACTACTTAATTTTTAAAAAAACGAGCGTAATAAATGATTTTAAACAACTCGAAACTTTTTTCACCGGCAAATTGTAAGTGAAAAAAGATTCGTCACCTCTCGATACCCAGCCTTCGAAATTTGCGATACGATACTTCAAAACGCCGTTCGTGCTCACAATTTTGTTACATTTCACGTATTTCTCGATACGTTTGCGATACGAAAGTTTAATAATTTGCTTGTGCTTCGAAATTTAGTTCCATTTACGTACGATAGGGGCGCTGATCATTTTTCATACGTTTATTTCTCGATGACGATACGAATACTTTTTCGCAAGGAGTTCGTGCTTGAGGCACAGATTATACGACTAGAAATAGTTGTCACTATTCTAGGAAGATATTTTGTTATAAAAGATTACTATTTGAATTTTCAGATAATAAATACTAGGTGCTTCTCGTTTTAGCAAGATTCAATTAAGCGGGTGTGAGCGAGAGAAACTAATACATACGAAGAACAGGTAACACGAATATCTGTTATTGAGTAGGTACCTAGTACCTACTGTGACTGAAGAACGTAGTGCAGATTGTGATTCAGTATTGTGACTAATATTTTTCAACAGATATTTGATATTATAGGAACAATTGTTATCTAGTATTTACGAATACCTGTGATTTGTATCTGTTACGATAAATACGCCTCACTACTAAAAAAAATCTTTTTGAGTATGATTAATGATAGCTACATTCATGAGGTTTGAGGAAAGTTATAGGCTATCTATCAAGTATTACGTTACAATTATTCTTAGCGTTGCGTAGTTAAAATATCGATATTTGTAAACTAAGTCCGAAGTCGGAAGAAAAAGCGGTATCGAACGGCTGTATCCGCCTGCGCTGGCGTAAGGCTTAAGTGCACGTAACTACAATGTACTACAAATATATTGATTTTTAGTAGATGCACAAAAAAGTCGGCGACACTATATATCTATCTCTTATAACAACACAATAAGGAATTTTGAGTCGAAAAATTATAGAAAATTAATAGGTGAATTTTGAGCAGTAGGATTATTATACGCAGGCATATTAATCCTTACTAACGAAAAGTACTTCAACACGAAGATCTTAGAAAGACAAACTTTGGCTCTTATACCATGTTATTTGGATGCATAGTTTAAGTAAATTGTAAAATGAAAATAACTCAACAATGGCAGGCATGGGCGTACCCAGGTTCTGGGCCAGAGGGGGGGCAGCCGTAACATTTTAAGACTATATTTTTATCACATTATATTTTTATCTACAACAGTAGATAGTAGAGAGGTAAACAAATTCCAGGGGGGGGGGGGAACAGCTGCCCCTCCCTGCCCCCCCCCCCCTCGGTACGCCCATGATGGTAGGTATTTACCGAAAGGCTGTGCGAGACACGGCGTGCTACTCTGACCGCCGAATGAGAACCGAACATTGCCGAGAAGAACCGAACTGTGCGAGTGTTGGCTTTACTATACTTTTTAAGGTTCCATACTCCACCATAAGTTATAAGTTTAAAACGGGACCCTATTACTAAGACACCACTGTCCGTCCGTGCGTGTCTATGTATCTGTCCGTCACCAGGCTGTATCTCATGAACCATGATAGACAGTTGAAATTTTCACAGATGATGTAGGTATTTATGTTACCTCTATAATAACTAAAACTAAAAAAAGAATAAAATAAATATTTAAGTGTGACCACCATACAACAAACGTGTTTTTTTTTTGCATAAACTCACTTTTGCATTTGCATAAAATTGTTGGAACGAAGTTCCTTACGGCAGGCTTGGAGGGGATAGGGATTTTGCTGCGCGACCGAACTGAAAAAAATGTGATAGTAAAACCGTAAGAAAAATGCGTGGAATAAAAGCGTTAAATGAGACGTGCGCAGGCACGACAGTCGCGTACACAAGCGAGTAGTGTCGTTTAGCCGAAGGAAGTTCGTTCCTACCTGGTGTCCCGCGACACCACATCATTTTATTTTATTAAAATTTTCGTTAGACATTATAAACTAATTAATTAAAAACGATTACACTCACGTTTAATCGATATATATATCGACTAGTTTCAGACCTATTCGAGTTCCTTCCTCAAGGTGAGTCAGACGTTCTGTTATAACCCTTGATTCTTTGATATTCTAATCCCAATTAGGTACTAAGACTGCGCCACAGAGCAACACAGAGCAAAGGATATTTGCTCGCTGGACTGCGCTGACCACAGGCGATGACTGCGCTGTCTGCGCTGCGCTGAAGATTTTTATAGATAAGGGGCGAGGGGGGGGGGGGGGCAGGAAAGGGCAGCTGTCCCCCCCTGGAATATGTTTACCTCTCTACTAACTATGTACTATTGTAGATAAAAATATAATAGGATAAAAATATAGTCTTAAAATGTTACGGTTGCCCCCCCCTAGCCCAGAATCTGGGTACGCCCATGAATAAGGGTACGAAACCCTTCGAGCGCGAGTCTGATTCGCACTTGACCGGTTTTTTAAATAAACAGGAAATTGTAAACTTGTAATGTTAATGTTATAGAAATTGACGAATAAGAATATTGCTTGAGATTGTCATTATGCCTGCGTTATATAGAATGGCGTTAGAAGAATAGGTGTTTGTATATATTAATGTACTAGCTGACCCGCGCAGCTTCACCCGCAAGTAGATTAACATGTCGTCTAAATAGATTTTCATACAACTTTTATTCCCTTTTTCAGCCTTTGAGGGGTTGATTTTGAAAAAAAAATATGTAAACGGTTGACCTTACGGGCCATCCCTGAAACTTCCCACTAAATTTAGCCGTGAAAGCGTTACAGACAGATAGACTTTCACATTTATAATGATAATAGTCTTCGGCGCTTCCATTATTTTTAGCTAAAAATATAACTTAAAAGATATTTTTTTTTATATCAAGATAGCAAACAAGCAGATGGGTCTCCTGATGGAAAGAGTCAACCATCGCCTATAGACACCAAAGATGTTAATGGTGCGTTACTATCTTGTAGCGAGGTCTAATGCCACATGCATAAGTTTACCGGCTACCTTACCCTTCAAACCGAAATACGACAGTGACAAGCACTGACGCTATTGCGGCAGGAATAGGTAAGGCGGTGGTACCAGACCCGGGCGAGACAATGCAGAACTCTACCATCTAGTAGTCATGATGGTAGTGACGCATAGCCAATCGGTCGCCTTTAACGACCTCCCTGGCAGAACGGCAGTTGGTCTATTCTTCAAAGGAGCCCGGACCAACACGGGGTATCGGTACAATAGAAATATGAATGGTACTTTGCAAGTGAACTAAATTAGGCACGTTAGCACGTGTGAATATGAATGATACTTTGCAAGTGAACTAAATTAGGCACAAGGCGATAGGTAATGTCAAACTACGAAATAGACTCATCTTTGAAAGCCTACTACTACTAACCGGTTGGTCTAATAATTAAAAAAAAATATGTATTATACGTATAATATAATTAAGTTTAAATTTTAAGTTCGTTTTTTCAAATTTTATTGTTATTTTTGACGGAAAAAAAATCGAATATCTTTCTTATTTTTACGCAAAAATTTGCTTATAACTTTCAAACTACTGTAACGATTTTGATGATTTTTTCTTTTTATTACAGACAATTTATTGCTTTATAAAATTTAAGTTCAAAATTTTACAAAATCATTATAGTGTCCTATTAAATCAATAAAAACCTTATTATTTAATTTGCGGACAGCGCTCGCGTCGAAAGTCAGTCTCCCGGCAGCGTTCATACGGGGAGGCTGTGTCGCATGTTAACGTGCTCCGCTCTCCATATTCGAGTCAAAGAGTAATAGTAAAGATAGAACGTTTAGCACATTAGTAAGGTTGTGCCGTTTGGAAATTGAATATTTCGTTTACGCTTGGATGTTTTTTATAGTAGATAATGAGCTTGGACTAAGAAGGCTGTTTTTTTACAGATGTTGTTCTTATGATATAGACAAGGAATAAGAAAGTATTTTTTAATTCATAAGATGGTGAAATAGGAGGTGAAAGTTTAATTCTGTCATTTTTGAGTGGTAATGAATGATATGCCGTAATTAAATCATCCTTTAACTGAAAAAAATTAAATACAAATTTAATATTTTTTTTTGTATTCTAGCCCATAGAGAGTTAAAAAGAGGCTTTAAAGTTTGTATCAAAAATGAATTGTTTATTTATTGCACTACTATAAAATCTAAATTATTTTAATTTAGTATTTATGATTTTTAATACAATTAAGAAGTACGAATTTTCGGATTTTTTAGTACTTATGTTCGAAGTTCGAAGTTTCATCCATTAAAGGAGTAAAAGTGTGTGTTACAATTTATATGAAAAATCAAACGTTTATGGTCAAAACAACTTAAAATTCCGCACTTATTTTCTTCAACACCATTTAAGAATCAAATATTTGGGGATTTTTTAAATTTCATTCCTTAAAGGGTAAAAAAAGCATTGATGTTTGTATAAAAAATAGATTGTTTATAGTAGAATATTGTAGAAATTATTTAAAACTTAGTACTTATGATTTTTAATACACTTAAATGAATACGAGTTTAAGGTTTTCAAATGTCACCTCTTCAAAAAAGTGGTAAAGTTGTGGTAAAATTAAATTTCATTCCTTAAAGGGTAAAAAAAGCATTGATGTTTGTATAAAAAATAGATTGTTTATTGTAGAGTATTGTAGAAATTATTTAAAACTTAGTATTTATGATTTTTAATACACTTGTATGTAAGGATGCTGTGAGTTTTATCTCTTAAAGAGGTAGAAGAGGGTATTAAAGGGGCTGAAAGCTAGTACTTTATAAATAGTTTTGTTTGCGAGTAGACGCTGAATAATATTTTGAGACTATTCATTTACTTACCTACGTTTACGCTTGAATGTTTTATTAGCTATAGATAGATAAGTATTTTGTCAATATTTTGTATAAATGTAAAAAAAAAAAAAAAAAAACATATAAACAACGAAGATAATTCAAGCAAGCGAATAAAAAGCAAAGCCCTAAAGAAAAAAAAATAAAAACTGGTACTATTTGAAGGTAGTAAGGACTTCGCAACTAAAAATAAATAAATTAAATGTATTATACATACAAATAGTCTAAATAAACCAACTTATTTAGTAGTTTCCTCTATAAACATTAAATTAAATTATATATCTACTTTTTTCTTACGAGATTTTGAAACAAAAACTAAGAAGCTAGTTAGTTTTAAAATATTATTCAAGAGATTACATTTTACAAAATCAAATTTTAAAAGGTTTTGTTAAATATTAATTGTTGATTGTATGTATTAAAATAAAGTGCTACACGGGATGTATTGTATATTACAAAACTTTCAAAGAAATAGGATACGTAACTGTTATTATTGTGTAAATTGTTATATGGTTTTTTGTCGATTTTCGATATATATATTTTTTTTAGATATTTATCGTTTTTCTAAAATGAATGTATATGTAATCGATAAATGAGCGATTACTGGTTATTAGTTTTGAGTTTGACAACATTCAGTCGATTCATGATGATAAAAGTTCGTATAGGTGAACAAAAATGTTAAAACGTAGGTATCTGTATTCACTGTAAATACTCTTTGACGTTGGGACATGCAAGCACGCGAAATAGTGTTTGCGCTACTCCTGTTAGAAACTCAAGGTCGTTCGCAGCTGTAATCGCCTTAATATAAAGGTTTTTATATCAATGCTCGAGCACAAATGTCAAAATGAGCGCGCCCCACACAGGTGCTACGCCTTTTATAGATGCAGTGATGTTTGTTTTCTTTGTCTAGCGGAAAGGGTTGCCAACACGGCCGTTCCTGATGAGGCAGCGTCCTCGCACCCCCTGGACCCAGCTGCTGGCAACTCCTCATCTTTATCCTGGCCACAGCCTAAAATTATGAAAACAACTTTTTCTGTAAACTATGAAATGAAAATAACTTTCAGTCTGTGTATAAATTTAAGCACGTGGCTTTAATTCATATCACAGTTAAATGTAGAAGAGCGTGCTAAAAATGCCTTCAGTATGACGTATCTAATGCGGTCACCCCAATTCTCAGTGAGTCTTACATGGGTCTTTTCCGAGACAAAATGATGGGATTTTAAATACACCTTCGTCTTTTCCGAGTCACACCTATGCTCATAAGAGACTTTAAAAGTCTTTCTCAGTCACCTCGTAGCCATAGCGTACCCGGGCTTATACAGATCTTTTTCAGGTCACTCCGATGCTCATATATTGAGTCTGACACATATTTTCCCGATCATTCCGTACCGTGAGTAACCAAAACATACACGGATTTACATAAAGGTCTTTTTCAGGTACTTTTTCAGGTTTTCACTCATATTGCTCATATTCAGTCTGATGTGTCAGATCATCCCGTACCGTGAGTACCCAAAACACATACACACAAAACATTTTAAACAATATCCACTAGGCTATCGAAGCAGCCAATGATGGCTGCTTCGATAGCCTAGTGGATTTCGAGAGCCTATTATATGAATAATAAGTCTAAAATAAACTTGATGATGATGCTAGCCGGAAAGGCGTCAGTCGTTATTTCGTCAACTCATGATGGTTATGCTATTATTTTTGTGTAAGATGCGTTTAAGTGTCTAATAACTGAAAAGCGAACCCTTTTATTACCATTTTTCTGGCACACTTCATTTTAAATGTTTGTTAAAAATGAAATGAAATTGAAAATCAATAGACGTGCCCATTATAAGTGTTAAGTGTTAAGTGTTAAGTGTAGTTTGAAAGTTATAAGCAAATTTTTGCGTAAAAATAAGAAAGATATTCGATTTTTTTTTCCGTCAAAAATAACAATAAAATTTGAAAAAACGAACTTAAAATTTAAACTTAATTATATTATACGTATAATACATATTTTTTTTTAATTATTAGACCAACCGGTTAGTAGTAGTAGGCTTTCAAAGATGAGTCTATTTCGTAGTTTGACATTACCTATCGCCTTGTGCCTAATTTAGTTCACTTGCAAAGTATCATTCATATTCACACGTGCTAACGTGCCTAATTTAGTTCACTTGCAAAGTACCATTCATATTTCTATTGTACCGATACCCCGTGTTGGTCCGGGCTCCTTTGAAGAATAGACCAACTGCCGTTCTGCCAGGGAGGTCGTTAAAGGCGACCGATTGGCTATGCGTCACTACCATCATGACTACTAGATGGTAGAGTTCTGCATTGTCTCGCCCGGGTCTGGTACCACCGCCTTACCTATTCCTGCCGCAATAGCGTCAGTGCTTGTCACTGTCGTATTTCGGTTTGAAGGGTAAGGTAGCCGGTAAACTTATGCATGTGGCATTAGACCTCGCTACAAGATAGTAACGCACCATTAACATCTTTGGTGTCTATAGGCGATGGTTGACTCTTTCCATCAGGAGACCCATCTGCTTGTTTGCTATCTTGATATAAAAAAAAATATCTTTTAAGTTATATTTTTAGCTAAAAATAATGGAAGCGCCGAAGACTATTATCATTATAAATGTGAAAGTCTATCTGTCTGTAACGCTTTCACGGCTAAATTTAGTGGGAAGTTTCAGGGATGGCCCGTAAGGTCAACCGTTTACATATTTTTTTTTCAAAATCAACCCCTCAAAGGCTGAAAAAGGGAATAAAAGTTGTATGAAAATCTATTTAGACGACATGTTAATCTACTTGCGGGTGAAGCTGCGCGGGTCAGCTAGTACATTAATATATACAAACACCTATTCTTCTAACGCCATTCTATATAACGCAGGCATAATGACAATCTCAAGCAATATTCTTATTCGTCAATTTCTATAACATTAACATTACAAGTTTACAATTTCCTGTTTATTTAAAAAACCGGTCAAGTGCGAATCAGACTCGCGCTCGAAGGGTTTCGTACCCTTATTCATGGGCGTACCCAGATTCTGGGCTAGGGGGGGGCAACCGTAACATTTTAAGACTATATTTTTATCCTATTATATTTTTATCTACAATAGTACATAGTTAGTAGAGAGGTAAACATATTCCAGGGGGGGACAGCTGCCCTTTCCTGCCCCCCCCCCCCCCCTCGCCCCTTATCTATAAAAATCTTCAGCGCAGCGCAGACAGCGCAGTCATCGCCTGTGGTCAGCGCAGTCCAGCGAGCAAATATCCTTTGCTCTGTGTTGCTCTGTGGCGCAGTCTTAGTACCTAATTGGGATTAGAATATCAAAGAATCAAGGGTTATAACAGAACGTCTGACTCACCTTGAGGAAGGAACTCGAATAGGTCTGAAACTAGTCGATATATATATCGATTAAACGTGAGTGTAATCGTTTTTAATTAATTAGTTTATAATGTCTAACGAAAATTTTAATAAAATAAAATGATGTGGTGTCGCGGGACACCAGGTAGGAACGAACTTCCTTCGGCTAAACGACACTACTCGCTTGTGTACGCGACTGTCGTGCCTGCGCACGTCTCATTTAACGCTTTTATTCCACGCATTTTTCTTACGGTTTTACTATCACATTTTTTTCAGTTCGGTCGCGCAGCAAAATCCCTATCCCCTCCAAGCCTGCCGTAAGGAACTTCGTTCCAACAATTTTATGCAAATGCAAAAGTGAGTTTATGCAAAAAAAAAACACGTTTGTTGTATGGTGGTCACACTTAAATATTTATTTTATTCTTTTTTTAGTTTTAGTTATTATAGAGGTAACATAAATACCTACATCATCTGTGAAAATTTCAACTGTCTATCATGGTTCATGAGATACAGCCTGGTGACGGACAGATACATAGACACGCACGGACGGACAGTGGTGTCTTAGTAATAGGGTCCCGTTTTAAACTTATAACTTATGGTGGAGTATGGAACCTTAAAAAGTATAGTAAAGCCAACACTCGCACAGTTCGGTTCTTCTCGGCAATGTTCGGTTCTCATTCGGCGGTCAGAGTAGCACGCCGTGTCTCGCACAGCCTTTCGGTAAATACCTACCATCATGGGCGTACCGAGGGGGGGGGGGGGCAGGGAGGGGCAGCTGTTCCCCCCCCCCCTGGAATTTGTTTACCTCTCTACTATCTACTGTTGTAGATAAAAATATAATGTGATAAAAATATAGTCTTAAAATGTTACGGCTGCCCCCCCTCTGGCCCAGAACCTGGGTACGCCCATGCCTGCCATTGTTGAGTTATTTTCATTTTACAATTTACTTAAACTATGCATCCAAATAACATGGTATAAGAGCCAAAGTTTGTCTTTCTAAGATCTTCGTGTTGAAGTACTTTTCGTTAGTAAGGATTAATATGCCTGCGTTTGCATAAAATTGTTGGAACGAAGTTCCTTACGGCAGGCTTGGAGGGGATAGGGATTTTGCTGCGCGACCGAACTGAAAAAAATGTGATAGTAAAACCGTAAGAAAAATGCGTGGAATAAAAGCGTTAAATGAGACGTGCGCAGGCACGACAGTCGCGTACACAAGCGAGTAGTGTCGTTTAGCCGAAGGAAGTTCGTTCCTACCTGGTGTCCCGCGACACCACATCATTTTATTTTATTAAAATTTTCGTTAGACATTATAAACTAATTAATTAAAAACGATTACACTCACGTTTAATCGATATATATATCGACTAGTTTCAGACCTATTCGAGTTCCTTCCTCAAGGTGAGTCAGACGTTCTGTTATAACCCTTGATTCTTTGATATTCTAATCCCAATTAGGTACTAAGACTGCGCCACAGAGCAACACAGAGCAAAGGATATTTGCTCGCTGGACTGCGCTGACCACAGGCGATGACTGCGCTGTCTGCGCTGCGCTGAAGATTTTTATAGATAAGGGGCGAGGGGGGGGGGGGGGCAGGAAAGGGCAGCTGTCCCCCCCTGGAATATGTTTACCTCTCTACTAACTATGTACTATTGTAGATAAAAATATAATAGGATAAAAATATAGTCTTAAAATGTTACGGTTGCCCCCCCCTAGCCCAGAATCTGGGTACGCCCATGAATAAGGGTACGAAACCCTTCGAGCGCGAGTCTGATTCGCACTTGACCGGTTTTTTAAATAAACAGGAAATTGTAAACTTGTAATGTTAATGTTATAGAAATTGACGAATAAGAATATTGCTTGAGATTGTCATTATGCCTGCGTTATATAGAATGGCGTTAGAAGAATAGGTGTTTGTATATATTAATGTACTAGCTGACCCGCGCAGCTTCACCCGCAAGTAGATTAACATGTCGTCTAAATAGATTTTCATACAACTTTTATTCCCTTTTTCAGCCTTTGAGGGGTTGATTTTGAAAAAAAAATATGTAAACGGTTGACCTTACGGGCCATCCCTGAAACTTCCCACTAAATTTAGCCGTGAAAGCGTTACAGACAGATAGACTTTCACATTTATAATGATAATAGTCTTCGGCGCTTCCATTATTTTTAGCTAAAAATATAACTTAAAAGATATTTTTTTTTATATCAAGATAGCAAACAAGCAGATGGGTCTCCTGATGGAAAGAGTCAACCATCGCCTATAGACACCAAAGATGTTAATGGTGCGTTACTATCTTGTAGCGAGGTCTAATGCCACATGCATAAGTTTACCGGCTACCTTACCCTTCAAACCGAAATACGACAGTGACAAGCACTGACGCTATTGCGGCAGGAATAGGTAAGGCGGTGGTACCAGACCCGGGCGAGACAATGCAGAACTCTACCATCTAGTAGTCATGATGGTAGTGACGCATAGCCAATCGGTCGCCTTTAACGACCTCCCTGGCAGAACGGCAGTTGGTCTATTCTTCAAAGGAGCCCGGACCAACACGGGGTATCGGTACAATAGAAATATGAATGGTACTTTGCAAGTGAACTAAATTAGGCACGTTAGCACGTGTGAATATGAATGATACTTTGCAAGTGAACTAAATTAGGCACAAGGCGATAGGTAATGTCAAACTACGAAATAGACTCATCTTTGAAAGCCTACTACTACTAACCGGTTGGTCTAATAATTAAAAAAAAATATGTATTATACGTATAATATAATTAAGTTTAAATTTTAAGTTCGTTTTTTCAAATTTTATTGTTATTTTTGACGGAAAAAAAAATCGAATATCTTTCTTATTTTTACGCAAAAATTTGCTTATAACTTTCAAACTACACTTAACACTTAACACTTAACACTTATAATGGGCACGTCTATTGATTTTCAATTTCATTTCATTTTTAACAAACATTTAAAATGAAGTGTGCCAGAAAAATGGTAATAAAAGGGTTCGCTTTTCAGTTATTAGACACTTAAACGCATCTTACACAAAAATAATAGCATAACCATCATGAGTTGACGAAATAACGACTGACGCCTTTCCGGCTAGCATCATCATCAACTGGCAAACATTTTTTGGCGGCTCTTTTAAATTTTCGGTAGCTTTGTTATCTAACCATACGTCCATGAGAAATTTTTCCCTCTTATTCATACGTCCAGTCAAATAAAGAACATTAAATTTACTTATAGATTATGACTCCAACTAGAGTCATGGACATATGAGTTTGGTACAAATGTGACTCCTTTGGAGTCATTGGACAGTGAACGTGTTAATCAGTCGAATTAAGATGAACCATCGTGTGCGGTTATATTAATTTACACTCGTATCACTCTTATTAACTGGCTTATCATTGTAACACAATACCCGAACTCGGTCAAGTTACACGCGACACTTCACGACTGCAATAAAAAAAACTTACATGACGTGTTGTGTCCAAAGCAATGATTTATTCATTAGTCTGCATTATTCTAGATTAAGACTCTTCTATTTACATCAGAAAAACCCGTATTGTTTATTCGGGTCCTGTCTATGCCTGCCATTATAACATAA
Organism: Apodemia mormo; assembly: GCA_036924255.1. Taxonomy (NCBI): domain Eukaryota; kingdom Metazoa; phylum Arthropoda; class Insecta; order Lepidoptera; family Riodinidae; genus Apodemia; species Apodemia mormo. Next base: position 13,867,431 of record JAUPFN010000030.1, read on the forward strand.
ATGATTGCTTTTTTATATATATTATATATACATACATATTCTCTAAACTAATAACGGATCTAAAGTAATAATAAAATCAAATGTCACTTAAATTACTAATTTAAAATTATCCGAAATTAAGATATGTCATTGGGTTCAAAATGTCAAAACGTTCAGTAAATGCTCTATATATATACATGCATACATATATATATATATATATATATATATATATATATATATATATATATATATATATATATATATATATATATATATATATATATATATATATATATATATATATATGTATGTATATATGTATGTATATATGTACCTTACCCTTCATACCGGAACACGACTGTGTCAAGCACTGACGCTATTGCGGAAGGAATAGGTGAGGCGGTAGTACCAGACTTGAGCGAGACAATGCATTAATCTACCGCCATGTAGCTGATGATAGTGACTCGCATAGACAATCATTCTTCTGTTACGACCTGCCTGACAGAAAGGCAGATGGTTTATTCTGCAAAGGAGCCAGGACCAACATGGGGAAAATTGTTACTGATGTTATGAAGGTAGGCACAGCTTGTATAGTAGCTGTTGAAATTGCGCTTGTATTTATGTTCCTGCCACGCGAATAGTACTATAACCCTTGTTGGTCTGGGCTTCCTTTGAAGAATAGACTATCTGACGATTTGCCAGGCAGTTTGTAGATGCGAACAATTGGCTATACGAGTCACTACCATCGTGGCTACCAGGTGTTAGAGTTCCGCATTGTCTGGCCCGGATCTGGTACCACCCCATTACCTAATAGCGTCACCGCAATAGCGTCACTGTTATGTTCCGGTTTGGAGGGAAAGGTAGCCGGAAAACTTATGCATGTGGCATCAAGATCGCGCTACAGAGATAACAATGCACCAATAACATATTTGGTGTCTATATGCAGTGGTTGTCTGTTTCCATCAGGAGAGCCTCCTGCTTGTTTGTACGTTGCAGCTAGTATAAATATAAAGATCAAGTTAATAAAAAATCGTATCCATACTAGAGGTGAATGGTGAAAATCTGAAAAAGGGAACACGGTGCAAAAATTTCTCATCTCTATCTTCATTAATGTTTCTTTAGCGAATAAAGGCCCACCTACCTTCACCGTGTATGAATTACTATCTGCATCCTACAGCCTACTTCATTTTAAAGGCTTTTGTGAATCCTACGAGAATATCCTATTTTTGCGGGATAAAGTATCCTACACGCTACTCTAGATCGTCAATTACTTCTGTGCCAAAATTCATTCGAATCTGTTCAGTCGTTTTTACGTAATTGAATAACAAACTTCCAAACATCTAAATATCAATATTCCATACATACAAATTTACAATATGTATATGAGATGAAAACGATGGTATTTTGAAACAATGTCTTTTAAATTATGCTTTGAAAAAAAACCTTTTTATGTTAAACTGTGCAATATAAACAATATGTATTAAGTACAAATGCTAACATTGCTAAATCTTAGTATACGAGATCACAAGATGTATGAGACATCTGGTGGTAATCTTTGATTTTAAATGATAAGAAGAGGAGTAACTTCATAATTTCCAACGTTGTGTTACAACCCTTAATTGTTAGCTATTCTAAATCACTGAGTCAAACTTTTATTTTACTATTTAAGCAGTGCATTTCTAATTCACGGCCAGTCAGAACTTGAACTAGTCAAATCGCTGCCCAGCAACGGACCTGGTTTCTGCCCGCCGGCTGGCCTTCAGTGAGGAGACTAGGGATAGTAGCATCCGCGTCGTAACCCCCTTTAACCGCGTGCACAAATAGTAGTCGTGCGATCTGAGTGCTAAATAAAAGTGAAGTGTAAAAAGTAAAGTTGAATAAAAGTGGTTGTCTCGTCTGACGATTCGAGACGACGATCTGACGATTGAATAAAAATTATTGTGTTGGCACATTGTTTTAATTTGTTTACGTTGGTAATAAAAAAATAACGATTCTGATCTCCGACAGTACTATGAAGTCCGGTCTCTCACTACATTACATACTCTTTGGTTGAATTGACCGTGGTCACGAGCGGACGTCCGCAATTTGTCACGCCACGGTCGATGCAACTTGGCTTGTCAATGCAACTTAAAAATGATAGTAGAACGCGTAGTTAAAAGTTCATTTTGTAAATTATGAGAGCGAAATTCAAATTTGCATTACGCATCACCATTAGTCAATTGAAAAATGACGTCACAGAGCGTAAACTATGGGATTAATCCTTAGATATTAATCGGTGTCAATATCTACTAATAATAATAATATAACATAAATATAAATAATAATAATATAACAGTGTTAGAGGTGTTTGATGCTCTATGTCGTCATAAAATGCGTACGGAAATGGGGCGCTTATTCAAACCCGTCAATTTTAATTGATAATTTGTTTATTTTAAAAGCTTAATTTAAATATTTCCAACAGTATTTATATTTATTATGTGAAAAGGAAGTAAAAGTTAAAACTGCATGCATTTTTCTTATTGCAATATCATTAAGGATCAAAAACTGTGCAAAACATCCTTGGTGATGCTTCAATTATTGAAACCGGTTGGATGTACAAAATAATAATTAATAAAACGAACTAGAAGTTCAAATGAGTTTATTAATTATTTGTATAATTTTAAAATGAAATAAGTAAACAAATTTAGAAAACGGTTCTATACCGTCGTTTTTGCGAATTATTTACCATTAGTTAGAGGTAGTCAGTTCCTCTGAGAATAGTTTTCGCGTAACCATAATTTTTAAGCTGGCTGAATTATCAGGTATATAATTTACGCAGTCAGATAATCCCTTTTAATTACCACCATTAGATACCTTATGTTATGTGTATTTTAATTTAGATTAGTTAAGACGTTAGTTTTTAAAAAAAATATCATACGCTGTCTATCTGCCTCCTTTGTGTATTATTCTCCGTCTTTGGTTAGCTATAAGATATTTTTTTTTAGTGATAATAGCTCCTATTCACTTACCAAAATTTCAATCGAATCGAAAATAATTTTCTTAAACATTATACTGTGTCGTAGTACAATGCTACGTTGCTTTAAATTTTTGTATTAGATTCCTAAATGCTTCGATTCGATTGAAGTTTTATTTCACCACTGCTCGCATTTTGTAGGACTCTAATCGTTGTTTTCTTTAAATACCTTTGTATATACAGTGTTATCAAATAAAAGTTTTTTGGAAATCCATAATTTAAACATAATCTGGAAATCAAAGAAAGCCTTATTGGCGCTATGTATCATCCACGACTACTTTACAGTTTACATTAATTTAGTACACATAAAAACAAACAAAATACATATTTAACGCGCCTTTCACTTCACAGTAATACAATACAATATTACAATAATATACAATAAACACAACCGAAGTATGATAAGGAGGAATGCATTATCTTTTACTCGAAAGAATCTGAGTCAAAAATGTAATTTACTGGTGGTAAGAATACACTATTCAAAATTAACAATCCTAAAACACAAACATTTATTCAAGTTGTTTCATAAGTAAGTATTGAAGTCTTATAAATTAATTTTATATTACGAATTAATTACATTTTAAACAATCTTATGAATTAATTGCATTTTAATTGTTGTGAGCATTAACAGTTTATTAAACTTCTCAAGGCGTTGTCTGCTGAAGTGATGGCTGAAGTGATGACTCCAAAGTTAGTATACAAAGTCCATAATAATAAGAAATAAAATAGTCCCTTTACAACTCGGTCGACAATGTAACGTCTGAAAAAAATAGTTTACATAAGTATCTGATACTTTAATTCGTTTACTAAAGAAATTATATTACAAGGAAATTAAAATGAAAGATGTTCAAGAAAGCATTACGTTACTTTAATTTACAAGATAATAATAATATTGCTGGATAAGTTACATAAATTGATCTAACCCCAAATTTAGCAAATTATTTGCTTGTGTTATGGGTGTTAGTCAACGATACTAATACATAGAATTAAATAGATAAATACTGTTACATACATTATAACTTAAGAAACTTAAGAAATTATATTACTTTACCCAAACTTAAGAAATTAAATTACTTTACTTAAGAAATTATTTTACAAAGAAATTAAAATAGATGTGAAAGCAAGAATATTTTTTATGTACATCGTTTTTCAACTGACTTCTCAAAAGTTATCGATAATCGATAAGAGTTATCGATTCCGCTGCTTTTTATATTTGTTACCTCAGAACCTAGTTATTTATGAACTAAAATGGATTTTTTTTTCGGAATGGCTGAATTACTGCTGGCCTTATGGGCCGTCACATCAGCAGCAGCATCAGCAGTAGAGTGCTCAGCCAGAATTTAAAGGTGTGGAGCTGTACGCCCTCCGCTCTAAGGGTGTCTCCTGCGAGACCGAATCTAGACTTAGGGTGGGGTCGTGATATGCGATATTTTTTATTTGGAAGGACATATTTACCGTGTGGTCACATTTTATTTTAGTGAAGATCTAATATAGGAATCCAGAGATATAAGAAGCAGGAAGTTGGCTGTTGCAGTTTTACTGCGTTTCAATTATTTATTGAATAATAATGACATAATAAATAGATTTCTTTATGTCGTGAACTATAAATTTCATAAAAATATTGCTAATCCATTACAGTTAATCATGCATTTTTACGTCCTAAAGTAATTCCTCTAGATTACCCCATGTTTATCTTTTTGAAAAGAATAGGTCTAAACTTTCCTGTTTGGTATTTTGTAAAAGCCTAAAGCGTGTCAATAACATCGTGATTACTAACGAAGTGGTTAGTAACCGCTGCATTAACTATGCCTGCCTTAATAGCATCTATTCCAGTTTGGAAAGTAAGATAGCTGTCAAACTTATGCATGTGGCATCTTTGCCGTACGGGTAACAATATAACATGACTGATGTTGTCATGATGACATGATATCTATACGCGATGGTTATCTCTTTTCATGAGAAGTATCATATGATTGTTTTTTTTTTTAAAAATTATTTTATATGAACTGCATATTAAGAATAAAGAAAAGAGCTAAAAATGCTACCCTGTGGCATACCTTTAACAAATATAATTAATCTTGTTTTAATTAATCTTATTTTTATTTTAATTAATTAAAACTGCAACGTTCACTTATTTTTAATTATTTCAATTTAGCAATACTTACATTCTATGTAATTTCCTAGCTCTTGGTAAATTCGCTGGATCTTCTTTACATACATATTGTCTAGCACCTTTAACATAATCTCTCAAATATAAATCGGGATTTATATCACTAACATCTATGTAGAATATTTTTTTTCTTCTTCTGTTATCCTATTTTGTAAGGCAAGGAAATTGGTATTTTTGAAATGCCATTCTTTGGTTGTGTAATACTGGAGAACGTTTAATCCATGGCTAATTCGTTTTTGAGCATTAACCAGGCTGAAATGAAAGCAAAGGGTAAAATGAAACAATCTGATTAGGGGTAAGCCTATTCGGCTCAGATCATGGGGCCTCGGGTTCGGTCCCCCGGTCAGGAAAACGAGTTATTGAGATTTGTTTTAGATTTAATAAAAGTTTCAGGAGTAGATCGGAATCTGCTAGTAGTTTGTTAGCACCTCCAAACCTTGAATAAAAACGTGAAGCTGTTCGACCCAGTTATTGCTAGAAATAAGCTATAAGCATTATTACATATAGTGGCGAAGTGGCGATCATCAAATGCGGTGATGGGAATCATCACTTATTTGGCCAAGTGGAACTGACGGATGTTTGTGAACTGAAAAGTCTTCAAATGTTTGGGTCACTCTGTCTACCATGCAAAAGAGCTAGCATGATTATACTTTAATGTAATTTCGATAATAGGACAATACTGTTAGTAATCAAATTAGTTACCAAAGCTGAGTATGTGTGTAAGGAATGAAAGTGAGTTAATGTATGCAAGGTGAGATCATCACGAAAAATATGTGGTATAAACTCTTTAAACTCGTGGATCACGTCAATGTTTCTGAAGTAAAAGTTAAATATGAAGAAAATGTTGGTGTTGAAATAACAAAGGCCCCTTCACTAGTTCAAACCATTTTTATTCATTTTTTTTCCCGTTTTGGTCCGGACTTGTTTTGTACTTCTAGCATTCTGCCAGGCAGTTTGTAAAAGGCGGACGATTGACTATACGTGTCAATACCAACGTTGTTACTAAGTGGTAGAGGTATTTGTATGAGATTGGTACCTTACATATTTCTGCCGCAATAGCGTCCATGCTATCTCCTTACACACATAGTGCTTGTCACTGTCGTGTTCCGGTTTGAAAGGCAAGGTAGTTGGTAAATTTAAGCATGTGACATTTACACCTCGCTACATGGATAGCAATGCAACATTAACATCTTTGGTATCTATAGGTGATGGTTGTTTCTTTAGGGGAGCCATTTACTTGTTTGCTAACTTATGATATTTTAAAGAAACTTACAATGACAAAAGGCATGTTACCTTAGTATGGAGAAACAGAAAGAATGGCAGTTGAAAGTTTAACAAAACAATATACAATGCGATTGTGGAAGGATGTACGTACCTGGGAAGACCAAAACTAACATACTATGATCAGTAGGGCTACTCTTGAAACCCGATTTCAATTTTAAATGAATATTTAATGAATTTTGAAGTATTTCGTACTCTGGACAACTATATTTAATTATTGGATTCGGCGACAGCGCCACACGGATTTCGAAATTTTTTGGAACTACTCATTATTGCTTTTATTCGTTATTTTGTTTAAAACGGTTCTTAAAATTTCCACTTTTAACACTAGTTTGACGTGTAACGAAGACATCTATTTCCAATAATTAGGTCGTTACTATACTGAATCAATGTGGGCAATATTGGTTCCAAGAGTACCGTTTTTTGGCGATATTCGAAACTTATTGTTTTTATCAATATTGGTTTAAGATTTATATTGTTTTCAAGAGTAGGCCTGCTGATTGATCGAGTGCTGTTCAAAGGTGCTATCTAAAGTCTTCGAAACTGACGTGTTTTATGAAGAAAGTAATGAAAGTGGAAAATGCAAGATAAATCTGGAACATATGGCACTCGGATCTCTCTCTTCCTCTATAAGGATAAAGTGTTCTGGCGTAAACTTACAAAGTCTTCCGTCTAAATAAAAACAGTAGAAAGTCCACCAAATAAGCGGGTACAATGTGTGTCAAGAAAAGCATAATCTGATGAGTAAGCCAGTAAGATTTAATAGTCCCGCCGGGATACCACAGCGCTATTGTGAAGGGATACGTGTTTACCCATTTTTCACCTGAAATAAAAAAAAACTTCCATTATCATACTTTTGTTGAAATTTTATTACTCTTGGATAAATAATTTAAGGGTCTATATCATTACAGTGTAGAATATCGTTAAAGAACCATAAATTGCAGATGCAATTTAACACGACAGTACTGTTAAGTCTGTAAAGTAATTAACTGACTCATTGCAGTGAAACTTACTAATTTTTGTAAGGTTGTATAATTCAAAATAGAGTAAGAAATCAAATTGTAAACAAAGTAATGTCATAATTTTTGTGTTATAGCACTCACCCCGTGCTTGGGAAAACTGGAAAAACTTTAAAAACAAGAAAGAAAATATCGACACGTCAGGTCTTGTATTCCGGTTTGGAGCGTAAGGTATCCGGTAAATGTTACACATGTGGCATGAGACCTCACCAAAAGATAGCAACGCACCATTAACATCTTGATGTCTATAGGCGGCGGTAGTCTCTACACTCTTTCCACCAGAAAACCCATTTACTTGTATGCTATAAAAGTATCAGAAATACAAAAAAATATTTTCAAAGATGCGGAATTGATGGAGGAAATTTACTTTAAAATACACAAATACACTTTAAAAATATTTTAGACAAGACTATTGACTAGCCTGGACTTTAAAGGTGAAGTTAACTTACCATATTCGATAATTTCTTTCCAAGTAATTTTTTGTACACCCGACAGTGTTATGTTAAAAACACGAGCTTCTTTTGGCCTGAAATAATATGAAATTTTGAAAATTAAATTTGAAAAAAAAGATCTAGATTAAAAATTTGCAAAAAAAGAAAACACCTCCTAGTCTCATGAGTATCATTTAAAGAGCAAACCATGAAAAGAGCTGAAGACTTTCGACTAGAAATCCTGGAGCCTCAGGTCAAATTTCCATGTCATTGCAATATCACTGAAGTAACGGAATTTCAAACATTGTATCATTCAGGCCTGTACCAGTCGCTTAATTCCATAAATCCAATAGACAATTGCTGAAGAAGGACCACCGTTAGAAAACCGCATTCAAATTTTGCTCGTTTAATGGCTACGGCGCCACAGACAGCAACATAGACAAACACACACATAGTGGTAAAACATATAACACTCCTTTTTGCGTCTGGGGTGAAAAATTAAAATGGAAGATATTTATTTTTAGTATCTTAAATAGTAATAACAATAGCCTTTTAATTGTAACGGTAGTAATTGTTATAAATATAGTGATAATTATGATAATATTAACCAAGATGTTAGGCCAGTATGTTAAAAAAACTTGTAAAATCTACAGGTCGATTGAGCGAGCTAGAGTAGTTTCGCTGTGCTACGTACGCTGAGCTTTTTGAAGGCTTTCCTCTCAAACTACCATAGAACGGAGCGTTACTCGATATGTCCCAAAATTCCAACACTGTCTGAGGCTGTTAGGAGAGTATCCGCAAAACGATGTTATACCACAAAGGATGTCATTTTAGCGGCGAACGCGCAAAACTGTACCTTTTGGGGATAAATATTGACGACGTCACATATGTCACATATGTAACGACGACGATGACGATTTTCGACGTATTCCCGAAAAATATCGCTCCGACCGGAGTATGAGGCATTACCAGTATTGTCATCTGCAGACAAAAACAGTGTCGATTGCATGCAGCCTTGGGGAACACCAGCATTGGCCAGTTTAAAGTCGGAGTGCGTACCTTACAACCTCAATGCTCCGATTAGCTGGTTCACTTATATAATTTACACAATTTATCGGAAAGCCCATAAGAAAACGGCTCCAAGAAAAGCGCTTTGTGCCAAACACGATCAAAGGCCTTCGCTAAGTCTAAACTATGTACCATTGCTCATCCCTAAGCCCGACGATGTATCAGGTATACTGGAAGATCACCAATTGAGCTACGATAGTGACTAAACTGGTCAGCTGGTACTCCTCTAAATACTCCAGGATTGGACCGTTTATGAGTATCTCCATAATTTTAGAGAGTAAGGAGGTTATGGCTAATGGCCGACAGTTAGACGGATTAAAGTAATCTATTTTTTGGGGATAAGATGCAAGAGCTGAAATATGTGCGTTAATACTGAAGCCAACTTTGGAGCGCAAGCTCTGGGCACATTTAGAAGTATGTCATGTTAATCACTCGACTCATGAATATCCCAAGGAAATAAAGCTTTACTCACAATAAAGCTTTACTCACTATCGTACTATGGTATATTAGACGCTGAATTCTTTTGGTTGTATAGAGTCGAATTGGCTGTAAAAACAAGCTTTCAACTTTGATATATGGGCTATGGAATTATAGTTTCCATGCAAAGATTGAGGAGAAGGTTGGCAAACTACTAGATCAGGCGAGTTTTGAAGAGTCTCGAGGCCGTTACCAACTCTTTGGTTCTAATCGATACCACAGAAATTAAAATGAAAAGTTTTATATCTTGCGGTACCACATAAATGATGATAATACCCGGATCATCCAGTAAGAAAAACATGCACATGCTAGACGCAGCAACATTCTGCTAAAAAAAGTCGTAAAAGATGCGTAAGTGGCAATTTGCTCCGGATCAGTCAGTGGTCTATTGTACCAAGTGGGACGGGATCCAGATTAAAGATCAGCTGAAGTCCAATAGTGAGGGTAAAGTCATTCACATCGAAAATTAGTATAGATGAAGTTACATATTATATATACCATACGCCAAGGATAAATCCTAAACAGACCTCACCGCGTGATCAGTGATGTATGAACAGAATGATTCGGTAGGGTAAACATTAAAACCTCAGTAGAGGATGTCTGTTGCCACACATATTTTACAGCCATTTTTAAGTATTCAACGATCTAGTCAACTTCAGTGTTCCCGCTGCGGGACCTATGGTACGCATTGTTATGTGAATAGTCGTCGCAAACTACGCACAATGAGAGGATATGACTTCTACATAATAGCTTTGGGGCAGCACAGAAGTATGAAGGGCGAGACGGCCACTGATAGTACATGTAATAATAAAGTTAAACTATTAATAATGATAATGGATTAACTTACTTGTCTAATGCAATGGCATATGCGATAAGTATACAGCCATTGACTACAACATCGACTGGGATGGCATCGGCTTTGTACGATGGCTCACAGTGCATTGTTCTTATTACTCCTGCAAAATTGATTGCATCAATCAACGACTTTAAAATTAATTTGGATATTATCGTACACTTCAAATGAGCACAAATATGCTTATTTAAGATATCATCAAAGAGCACAATCAGTATTTGTATGTTTGTAGGTAAATGATTTGGTTGGTGTCAGAAACGGGATTAACGATTTTGACGAAATTTTATATTATAGTCGTTTACTACTAAAATTGATCTAACTACAGTTATCTTTGTAGAAATTCGTTGACACATGAAAAAAACGTTCGGGCAAGACTCGGTCGCTTAGCTAGTTAAATATCAAACGAAATGTAACTATTTTTTTATATCATAAGATAGCAAACAAGCAAATGGGTCTCCTGATGGAAAGAGTCAGCCATCGCCCATAGACACCAAAGATGTTAATGGTGCGTTGCTATCTTGTGGCGAGGTCTAATGCCACATGCATAAGTTTACCGGCTACCTTACCCTCCAAATCGGAACACGACAGCGACAAGCACTGACGCTATTGCGGCAGGAATAGGCAGGAATGGTACCAGACCCGCGCGAGACAATGCAGAACTCTACCACCTAGTAGCCACGATGTTAGTGACTCGCATAGCCAAACGGTCGCCTTTTTTGTCTGCCTGGCAGAACGGTAGTTGGTCTATTCTTCAAAGGAGCCCGGAACCAAAACGGGGAAACTATATTAAATTGTACTTTTAAGAATTTTGTTGAAAAATAATCAGCGTTACGATTCACGTAACATAGCTTCAGTCGAATTGAAGCGTTATGAGATCGTACACACATGGACGTTACGTTACGTTCGTGTATAATATGTATTTCCCTGTGTTGGTCCGGAGTCCAGCCTCCCTTTAAGGAATAAACCATCTGAGTGCTAAGTGTGAGTTTTTCTATTCGCATTTGATCGTGAGCGCGTTTGGAGTTTACTAGGAATTTGTATGTGATTTGTACAGCGCCACCTAGTGGTAAACGTGAGAAACCAGTTTACCACTAGGTGGCGCTGTACAAATCACATACAAATTCCTAGTAAACTCGAAACGCGCTCACGATCGAATGCGAAAAGAAAAACTCACACTTAGCACTCTGCTAGCTAGCTGTTTTGCTAGTTAAGTGGCAAACGATTGGCTATGCAAGTCATTACCATCGTGGCTACTAGGTGGTAGAATTCTGCATTGACTCGCTGGGATCAATTACCATCTCCTTACATACATAGTGCTTGTCAATGTTGTGTTCCAGTTCGGAGAGTAAAATAGCCGGTAAACTTACGCACGTGAATTAAGACTCCGTTACAAGGATAGCAACGCACATTTAACATTTTTGGTGTATTAAGGCGATAAAAAATATTGTATTACTAGCTGACCTGTGCGAAGATTTCACACGGCGCCATCTAGCGTTTTCCAAATATAAAACTCTGTTAAGATGTTTGATGATCACCCACAGATGGCGCTTCGGTCTATTGTTACAAAATTTATATTTATTTTTTTATTAACAAAAAGACTTTATGTACTTTTTTCAGATTTTTCGCCTAAAGTAGAAAACATAACATTTAACTTATTTTTTTTATTTTTTTTAGTGTAGTAGTTTAAAAGATCGAACCACTCCATGAAAAAATACATTTTATAAATAATATATATGATTATGTGATCCTCTCACCTTTTCCACTGCCAATAATAAGTCCAGTGGGTCCGTTTAAATTGTCAACCCATCCCGGCATTGGTTCTTTCCAGGCTGACGTAACTGAAATAATAAAAAAGTTTTTAAGTTATTTTTAAGTTGAATTAAATTCATTAGCCATGATGGATAATTTTTGGTGGGGAACAATCCATGGATGTAGGGGGGGGGGGGGGGGGGGGGAGTTTAGAAGATCCAGACTCGTCTTTAGCGAAAAAATATGTTGTGCGGAATATATTGCTTGGTATTCTGTTGAACAAATTTATATTTGGTACAACATTGGCGTACCTTACTGTTATTTTTACGATTTTACAGGAGAGCGATTTATTTTTGAGACGATGTTCGACCGCACCGTTGGTCGAGTGGTTAGCGAACCTGACTACGCAAGCAACGGGACTCGGGTTCGATCCCCGACGGCGACAAGCATTTGTGTGATGAGCATAAATGTTTGTATTTCCGGGTCCGTTCCGGGTATATTGGGTGTTTATTATGTATGTAACAGTATTTATATATGTATTTCTATGTATTAGTATCGTTGACTATCACCCATAACACAAGCAAATAATTTGCTTACTTTGGGGTGAGATCGGTCTGTGTAATTTGTCCCGTGAATATTTATATTATTTATTTATGTTATCTGGGTAAGAAAATATTAAATCGAGTTTTATTAAATTGAGAACAAGGATATTTTTATGAGGTATGTAAAAATAAAATCTCTGACAAATGATTTTTGCCCTTAAAAAAAAAAGAAAATGTTAGACATTTGTGTTTTATCATTAAGTATGTCCAACGACTTCTATGTACTAACGTACATTAATCTCTTTGTGTATGTCACATGAATTTAGTACATGTGATGTTTATGTTTATCAATTTTATGTAATTCTAATGCACTTTATATAAAAATATTATGTTTGTGCAGTCCATCAAAATGTAAGCTTTAACTGTTTCAAATTTTATTCTCCACCGTTCGCGCAATTATCTTATAAAAGGAGTCCAAAGTTTTTCCTTCATGATAGATTACGCCAGGTTTTTCCTTCATTACGCCAGCAACACAACTGTGGTATTGTGGATATCATTGGATGGCAGTGATCACTTAGGGGGCGTCCATAAATTACGTGAGGTGTTTGTTTTTATTTTCTGTCCCTACCAGGGGGGGCCTGGTGAGATGTCGTGAGATTTTATTCAACCCCCTTCCCCATTCTCCCCAATCTCACGTGAGATTTTTCAAAATGTAAGTTTCTTAAATATGTAAACGCGTTGGAATGTTATTGTAAAAAAAATGCTTCGTGCTTTTATTTACGAGTTAAGACTGTATAACGTCGAAGTATGAATGAAATTATTTTCTTCCGAACGAATTAGTGAATGATCTTAATCGTATTACGTTTACGCTTAAGATTAAATCTTAGCATGTACAAATCTGGATAATGGACCAAAATAGTATAATTTTTTTAGTTTCAATCAGAAAAAAAAAATTGCGTGATATTTGCCGAGACCCCCCTCTCCCCAACGTAAGATTAGATGAGATTTGACTCGACCCCCTTTCCCCCTTAATCATCTCACCTAATTTGTAGACGCCCACTTACCATCTTTTTGGACATTTGTCCTCTCTTCTATAAAAGTACAAGAATGTATATTTTAATAATATATTTACCAATAGAAGGTCTTCCAATAGCAACAGGAAACTTGCTTCCATAGTCTGCTACTAAGTCTTCGGTGATAGCTTTGGTGTATGAGTACGTATTAGGCTCAGATGATATTATCCTGTACATAAATACAAAGGTCTATTAGAAATTATTCCCCGTGTTGGTCCCAGGCTCCTTTGAAGAATAGACCAACTGTCGTTCTGCCAGGAAGGTCGTAAAAGGCGACCGATTGGCTATACGAGTCACTAACATCGTGGCTACTAGGTGGTAGAGTTCTGCATTGTCTCGCCAGGGTTTGATACCACCGCATTACCTATTCTTGCCGCAATAGCGTCAGTGCTTGTCACTGTCTTGTTCCGGTTTAGAGGGTAAGGTAGCCGGTAAACTTATGCATGTGGCATAAGACCTCGCCACAAGATAGTCTATGAAAAGTCTATGAAAAATTTCGAAGATGGTCTATTTTTTTTTTCAAATTTTCAGGAAGTCTAAGTTAAGCGGAATCCTTTCGAATGCCATCTACCGCGTTACGATCGATCCAGCCATTCAAAAGTTATGAGATGTTTACATACACACATGCACACATACATACATACATATACATAGTCCAAAAAGGATCCTAAGACCTCAAAACGTGGAGATCCGGTGAAAACTCGATTTTCGAAAATCAGTAACTTCCTTATTTACATACGTAGTGGGAAGTTAAAAATCTATTTTTAAGTGTAGTTTTTGCTCCCTCGAGTTTAAAATATTTCAACTTAGCGGGAAGTTTTAGGGATGGCCTGTAAAGTCAACCGGTTTAAATTTTTTTCCGTTTCCGTAGGTCAAACGGAATCAGAGTTATGCTTGAATTTCGATCAGAGGGCAAAGGATCAAAATATTTTAGCGGAAATGCATCAGATTCTCAAATATAAATTACCGTTTCCGCGTTTTTCCCGTGTTGTTCCCGGGCTCCTTTTAAAAATAGGTTAACTGCCGCCAGGCAGGTCGTAAAAGGCGACCGATTGGCTATAGGAATCACTCTCATCGTGGCTACTAGGTGGTAGAGTTCTGCATTATCTCGCCCGGGTCTTGTACCACCGCCTTTCCTATTCCTTGTTTCTCTTTCCATCGGGAGATCTATCTGGTTGTTTGCTACCATATAATAAAAAAAAGTTAACAGTGTTGAGCAAGTAATTGTCGAGAGTTTGTACAAGCTATGAGCACACTTACTTGGGCTCCAAGTAATCTAATGTGCTGTCATCCATCCATTCTACGATATCTATAATCTTAGCAGGCTTGTGAACTGCCGGGTACAGCTTTTCTTCTAAAGCATCTAAGTGACAACGACAATACGCTGTTGATAAGTGAACGAAAGCCTGAAATAAAGTTATTATATCATAATCATCTGTGGTCTAGTGGTCCGGTGTGCGTGTTGAGGAGGATTCTCGGGTCGAGCAATTTAAGGTGTTTTTTCAGTTTTGTGATAAATACAATGTTACCTGGGATTGGATGAATGCCAGGTTGCCGATAAGCTTCCCTATCCTATTGTAAGCCTGTATCTTCGGCTAATCGTGGGTGTACTTGTTGTGTACCTCTGCCTACATCTTCGGGGATACGGTCGTGAAGATACTTCTTATATATTACATAAGAAAAATTTAATACAATTTTAACCGTTTTAATTAAAACCGGTTAACAGAGATATTTAGCGGTTTTTATAAAAGGTTTCGCTCAGAGCGTACCTGAGATGAAAGCGCTTTATAAACCTAAAAAGTTCGGAAAATCGAAAAGTGCGCACCGCAAAGTTTTTTTCTTTAAATTATTTATTTTAGAAAAAATAGATCTGACGAAGTGATTTTAAATAGGGATCTATTCTGAGTGGATAAGATAATATTGATGATAAAATTAAGTGAAGTTATAAAGCTAATCAATCTATTTCGTGTTTACAGACATAACATAATCAACTGACGACCATCAACATTTTTTTTCAACGAGATTTTTTTAGAATATAACTTTCTTTAAAGAATTAAGTTGTCTCTTTAGTTTATAATAATATACTTTTTATATCAAATTCTCCCAGCTCCGGGCTCCTTTGAAGAATAGACCAACTGCCGTTCTGCCAGGCAGGTCGTAAAAGGCGACCGATTGGCTATGCGAGTCACTAACATCGTGGCTACTAGGTGGTAGAGTTCTGCATTGTCTCGCTCGGGTCTGGTACCACCGCCTTACCTATTCCTGCCGCAATAGCGTCAGTGCTTGTCACTGTCTTGTTCCGGTTTAGAGGGTAAGGTAGCCGGTAAACTAACGCATGTGGCATTAGACCTCGCCACAAGATAGCAACGCACCATTAACATCTTTGGTGTCTATAGGCGATGGTTGACTCTTTCCATCAGGAGACCCATCTGCTTGTTTGCTATCTTATGATATAAAAAAGCCGAGCCGCGGCGTGCAACAAACCGGTTTAAGCCAAAATCGTAGAATTGCACGTCACGGACAGTGAGGATAAAAACTCATCGAACATCAAAAAAATATTTTTAAAAACCACTATTAACCGATTTATTGATTCAAAATCGTTATAATTTTGCTCCATAAGGAAACCGTTATGTTTAAAGTTAGGGTAGAACCAAAACTTTACAAAACGCCACCGTAAGGAGCGTACTTGCGCTGATTTAGGTTTAAAAATAACCGGTTAACAAGCCCTGGATCTAACCCCAAAGTAATCAAATTATTTACTTCTGTTATGGGTTAATCAACGAAATTAAAATCTGAAATGAAAAATATTTATTTGCAAGAATATGGATTTTATAAATTACTAGCGCCCTGCCCACGGTTTCACCCGCGCAGCTTTTGTTCTCATGGGAAACTCGGAAAGGTTTATACACTTAAACCTTCCTCAAGAATCAATCTATCTATTAAAAAAAACCGCATCAAAATCCGTTGCGTAGTTTTAAATATATAAGCATACATAACAGAGAAAGCGACTTTGTTTTATACTATGTAATGATTAAAATAATCAAAAGTTACCAGTATATTCTACCATGGTATAATAATAATAAATATAATAAATATTCACGGAATAAATTACATTTACTGATCTAACTCCAAAGTAAGCAAATTATTTGCTTGTGTTATGGGTGTTAATCAAAGATACTAATGCATAGAAATACATAAATAAATACTGTAATATATTTAATAAACACCCAAACCCGGAAATACAAAAATTTATGCTCATCACACAAATGCTTTTCCCCGTCGGGGATCGAACCCGAGCCCCGTCAATTGCGTAGTCAGGGTCGCTACCCACTCGACCAATGGGGCGGTATGCTGTGCAAATATAAAAAAAAATATTATATGCTATGTCGTAAGAATTTAAATACTACCTATTTACACATTCCTAGATATTAACTACATTAATAATTAATTGTATTGGATTGAAATTTTATCAAATTATTTTTGTTTACTACATGATTAATACATAAAGAAATACTGTTACATACATAATAAACACCCAAACCTAGAAATATCAAATCGGTAATCGAATCCGAAACCCATCAATTCCTATTTCGTTTTTTTATATCATAAGATAGCAAGCAAGCAGATGGGGCTCCTACTGTAGTCAACCATCGCCTATAGAAATCAAAGATGTTAATGGTGCGTTGCTATCTTGTGGCGAGGTCTAATGCTATGTGCATAGGTTTACCGGCTTCCTTACTCTCTAAACCGGAACACGACAGTGACAAGCACTGACGCTATTGCGGCAGGAATAGTTAAGATGGAGTTACCAGACCCGGCCAAAATAATGCAGAACTCCACTATCTAGTAGCCACGATGGAAGTGAACCGCATAGCCTTTTACGACCTGAATGGCAGATCAGCAGTTAGCATGTCCTTCAAAGAAGCCCAGGGGCAACATGGAGAAAAGGTAGGTTTGATAATTACTTCAATTAATGGCCAAACAACAAATTAAAAGGAGAAAATAATATCTACCAGCCAATTCTTAAAATACAAACGAATGACTATACTTTTTTTATATCATAAGATAGCAAACAAGCAGATGGGTCTCCTGATGGAAAGAGTAAACCATCGTCTATAGACACTAAAGATGTTAATGGTCTGATGCTATCTTGCGGCGAGGTCTAATGCCACATGTATAAGTTTACCGGCTACCTCACCCTTCAAACCGGAACACGACAATGACAAGCACTGACGCTATTGCGGCAGGAATAGGTAAGGCGGTGGTACCAGACCCAGGCGAGACAATACAGAAGTCTAACACCTAGTAGTCACGATGGTAGTGATTCGTATAGCCAATCGGTCGCTTTTTACGACCTGCCTGGCAGAACAGCAGTTGGTCTATCCTTCAAAGGAGCCTGGGACAAAAGTTAGGTTCGCTAACCGTAACCATTCAATACGGCAAACCAATAAATTAAAAGGAGAAACTATGTACCAGGCGGTTCTTAAAATACTAACGAATGGATATACTTGTTAGATATATTATTGTCTACTAGGTGGTAAAGTTCGCCAACGTCTCTCTCGAATTTGGTACCACCACCTTGCCTAATCCTGCTGCCATAACGGCAGTGCTTGTCATTGTTCTATCCCCGTTTGGAGGTGTCATTAACACACAGGATGAAATCTTAATAATCTGTGATGTCTATAGGCGATGGCTGTTTCTTTCTAAGCCATTTGCTTGTTTAAACTTTAAAAACAACAAAGAAAAATATTGACACGCAGGGATTGAACCTGCGACCATTTCCCTAAAGCCAGGACGCTCTTCCACTGAGCTAGTGTCGACAGGTTTAACGTGGCGAATTTCTTTGTTATATGATCGATTACATCGATTTAAAGTTTTTCCAGTTTTCCCAAGCACGGGGTGAGTGCTTTAACACAAAAATAATTTGCTTGTTTGACATAAAAAAAGACTAACCTCTAAGTTTTCCATTGTTTCAGCCAAATTTAATAATCGTTGAGTTCCTGTAGTGTTCATGTGAACTGCATCTTTCAACTTTTGGTCAAATCTAAAACAATCAATCAGTTTTTTAAATAAATAAACAATAATTATTACCTATAAAAACAATAACCCAACTTCAATCCAATCCGAAAAAACTACCCTCCTTCTGGCATAGTCGGGTGAAACTTAATATGTCTTTCTTACAATTAAGACAAATCTAATGACACCCCAAGCTTTAATTATAGTCTATGTCACTTTCACAATTAAAACACACTCACAAATCTAATGAAACCCAAAGCTTTAATTATAGTCTATGCCACTTTCACAGTTAAGATGAATCTAATGACACCTCAAGCTTTAATTACAGTCTATGCCAGTTTCACAATTAAGATGAATCTAATTTCACCCAAGCTTTAATTATGGCCTATGCTACTTTCAAAATTAAGACGAATCTAATGACATCCAAGCTTTAATTATAGTGTATGCCACTTTCACAATTAAGACGAATCTAATGACACCCTAAGCTTTAATTTTATTTTTTTTTGAAGTGAAAACTTCTTTAGGCGCGTTGAGCGTTTTGGTAGAGGGTAAAATCCTCGGTTCGCGTCACCGACATGCTAATGATAATAGTATATCTATAGCTATGTTTTGCATATATGTAGTTTTAATTACTCTCAACTTAATAGTTCCGATTTCACTTCTATCGGCAGTCCCACGACTGCTACTGTTTTTTATTTTTTTATAGAAGAGGGGGCAAACGAGCAAGAGGTGTACCTGATGGTAAGTGATCACCGCCGCCCATGGACATCTGCAATACCAGAGGTCTTGCAGTTGCGTTGCCGGTCTTTTAAGAATGAGTAAGCTCTTTTCTTGAAGGTCCCTATGTCGTATCCGTTCGGAAATACCCCTGCCGGTAATTGATTCCACAACAGAGTAGTGCGAGGCAAAAAGTGTCGGGAGAAACGTACAGTTGTGGATTTCCAGACATCGAGATGGTGAGGATGGAACTTTAAATTTTGACGCGATGTCCGATGGTGGAATTCGGCGGCAGGAATTATTCCAAATAAGTCGTCGGAACACTCCCCATGATAAAGACGATAGAAGACGCAGAGTGAACCTACATCTCTGCGTAATGCCAAAGAGTCGAGCTGTTCCGAAATAGCCTGATCGTCAACGATTCGGACCGCTCTACGTGTATGCGATTAAGAGGAAGTAGCTGGTATTGGGGAGCTCCGGCCCAGAGATGAGAGCAGTACTCCATGTGAGGCCGAATCTGCGCCTTATAAAGTTGAAGGAGATGGGCCGGCAAAAAGTATTGTCTCGCTCTGCTGAGCACACCGAGCTTTTTAGAGGCTCATTTAGCCTTGCCTTCCAAATGACCGCGAAACTGAACGTAATTCGATATGTCGACTCCCAGGATTCCGACACTAGCTGAGGCTGTCAGGAGAGTATCCCCAAATCGAGGTGATACGACAAAGGGTGTCTTTTTTGCGGTGAACACGCAAAGCTGTGTCTTCTTGGGGTTAAAAATGACCAGGTTTTGACGACCCCATTCAGAGACATCGGTAAGTCGATTCTCGACTTCAGACACAAGTTTGTTTCAGCACTCTTCGACGTGTTCCCGAGAAATACCGCTTCGGCCGGAGTATGTAGCATCACCAGTACTGTCATCCGCATAGCAATGTATGTTGCGAATCCGCATCATGTCATTGATATGCAGAAGAAACAGAGTCGGTGATAGCAAGCAGCCTTGGGGAACACCAGCATTGACAGATTTAAGGTCAGAGCACGCACCGTCGACAACGACTTTGATGCTCCGGTCAGCCAAAAAACTGGTGATCCACATGCATAATTTCTCGGGAAGCACATAGGAAGCCAGCTTCGCGAGAAGCGCTTTGTGCCATACCCGATCAAAGGCCTTCGCTATGTCCAAACTAACTGCCAACGCCTCCCCCTTGGACTCAACTGCTTCCGCCCACCGATGAGTTAGGTATACTAGAAAGTCACCAGCTGAACGGGCGCGACGGAGACCGTACTGACGGTCGCTAATCAGCTGGTGCTCTTCTAAATACTTGAGGAGGTGAGAGTTGATGATCGTCTCCATAATTTTGGAGAACAAGGAGGTTATGGCTATGGGCCGATAGTTAGACGGATTAGAGCGATCTCCTTTTTTAGGGATGAGATGAACCAAAGCTGTCTTCCATGAATTCGGTACCACGCCCAGTGAGTAGGAGAGCCGAAATAGAGCCGAAATGTTAATACTGACGCCAACTCTGGAGCACACACTTTAAGCACGATCGGAGGGATGCTATCCGGCCCACTCGACTTGTGGATGTCCAAGGAAAGTAGTGCTTTACGCACAAATGACTGCCGAAATTTTAGTTCTGGCATGAAACTATCACACTGCAGGATGGTAGGCAGTGCATTTCCTTGGTCATCCATAGTCGAGTTGGCCGCAAAGAAGGAGCCCAGGAGATCGGCCTTCTTCTTTGCGGTATGGGTCAAAGAGTCATCGTCTCCGTGCAAAGATGGAAGAGAGGGCTGTGAGAAATTCCCTAAGACAGCCTTGGCGAGAGACCAGAACGCGCGGGTCCCTGAAGGAAGGCAAACTAATTTCTCGCCAATTCTGCCTATGTGTTCAGATTTTGCCTTGGCGATAGCTCTTTTGAAGTACCTCGAGGCGGAATTGTACTCCTTACGTAATATGCTGGTTTTTTCATCACAAGATGCGGACGCAGCAGCCCAAGCCCGGTAGCACTCCTGCTTTCGGCGTGAAGCCGTTTTACAAGAGCGACCAAACCAAGCCTGAGACTTACCACCAATTGGTACCGCAGAAAATGGAATGAAAAGTTCCATGCCCTGCATCACCACATCGGCAATAGAGTCAGCGACTACACTCGGATCATCCAGCGGGAAGCACGACCGCCCCCATGGGTAGGACGCAAAAAAAAGACCGCATCCCGTCCCAATCTGCTGACCTATAGTGCTAAACGCGACGACAGCCTGTTAAAGGAGGCCGTGATAGGCGCGAAACCGGCACTTTACTCCGGATCAGGCAGTGGTCTGACGAACCAAGTGGGACGTCCACAGATACCTGATAATGGTCCGGATGAGAGGTCAGCAGAAGGTCCAACAGTGAAGGCGTATGGTCCTCCCCATCGGGAACTCGCGTGGGCGAAGTTACTAGTTGTGTAAGACCATACGCCACGGCAAAATCGTGAACAGACCTCCCCGCATGATCGGTGGTGCGCGAACAAAGCCATTCGGCGTAGTGGGCATTAAAATCGCCCAAGATCACGATCTCTGCGGAGGGGGTCTGCTCTAACACGGAATCTACAGCCGTTTGTAAATGCTCAACGAGCCGGTCAACTTCAGTATTCCCGCTATGGGACCTGTATAGGCGCGCGTAGCTACGTGGATGGTCGTCGCAAGCTACGCGTAACCAAAGGATGGATAGGTCCTGACCTTCAAGTCTGCCGAGGCGTTGGTAACAGATATCTTCTCTGACGTATGCGCACACACCAGCCCGCGGTACAAAGGAATGTTCCAGTTTGTACCCCGGGTAGGAGAGGTAGGAAGTATCAGCCGGAGAAGATATCTGTGTCTCAGTCGAGAAGAGCAAAGCTGGCTTCGCCGTCTCGAGATGGTAGTGGGACGGCGTTCAAGTTGGAATGAAGCCCCCTAATATGACAGAAATCCACAGTAAGCGTGGTAGGGGGTGTGGCCATGGCCTTCTTGCTTTGTCTGCCCCGGACAGGATTGTTTGTGAACGCAATTTTGCCCCCCCCCCCCAGAATACGCAGGGCAGCCTGAGCATCCGTGATCTGGCTGAAATCCAGAGCACGGATGCCCAGAGGGCGATTCTCCACTGCTGGTGCAAGTGGTACTCCCCTGGGGTAGATTCTGTTTCAATTGCGCATTCATAGTGTACGTGGGGGGGGGGGGGGGCTCCGGGACTCTCACAAACCGAACGAAACGCAGCAGGGCTGCTACTTTACGTCGGTATCAAGTGAGAGAGTGGTATCTCCCCGGGCGTGCCGGCCTATTCAGTTGCAAATGCAGTATGGCACTACCACTAATTTGGTTGACTGACTGCACCGGTGTTAAATAATTTTTGAAAAAAAATTATCCCACCAGTGGGCGATGGGGTCGTCACATCCCTACGCCGGCAAAAATTTATAGTCAAATTCAATTTATAGTCATATTTATAGTAAAAAATTATAGTCTGTCACTCTCACAATTAAAAGGAATCTAATGAAATCCTAAGCTTTATTTATAGTCTGTCACTCTCACAATTAAGACGAATCTAATGACACCCAAAACTTTAATTATAATCTATTCCACTTTCACAATTAAGACGAATCTAATGACACCCTAAGCTTTAATTTATAGCCTGTCGCTCTCACAATTAAGACGAATCTAATGACACCCGAAACTTTAATTATAATCTATGCCACTTTTACAATTAAGACGAATCTAATGACAACCTAAGCTTTAATTATAGTCTGGCACTGTCACAATTAAGACGAATCTAATGACAACCAAGCTTTAATGATAGTCTATTCACAATTAAGTCTGTTTGTGTCTCTCTCTCTCTGTTTGTCTGTCTGTATATATCATTTACGTGACTACGATTGTAGTGGCATGTAGGGCCATTTGTTGGCCTTTTAAAAATTGCCTGAAAGAATAGTCTATTCTTTGCTATTCTATAAAAAAATCTAATACCTACCTAACACAAGCTGCGCTGTGAAAGACTATGTTACAGTTTCTGATCAGTTCCTGCTGATCGTCATTGGAGAGACCCAGGTCGTCTTCGAGGATGTCTCCTGTCACTAGCTTTAACTTATTTAAGGCATCTGGTTGTTTCTCTTTTAAGGAATCGAATATCTGTAAAAGAACGTCGATTTTTATAAATGCAGAAAATCACTATTGAGTATTCATTGGAAGTATTTTTAGCATAATACATTTGGCATAATAAGCATAAATTGGAAAAGGTTGTGCAATTTCATTGCTATGTATATATATATATATATATATATATATATATATATATATATATATATATATATATATATATATATATATATATATATATATATATATATATATATATATATATATATATATATATATATATATATATATATATATATATATATATATATATATATATATATATATATATATATATATATATATATATATATATATATATATACATATATAACAGACACCAAAGTTGTTAATGATGCGTTGGTATTTAGTGGCGAGGTCTAATGCCATACTAATAAGTTTACCAGCTACCCTTATTTTTAAGAGACAGCATGCACTGCTGCTGTAGCTTATGCAGCAACCTTATTCTTCTGTCTGTAGGGGATGGTTTCTCTTTCCATCAGGAGAACCATATGCTTCTGATGATAAAAAAGATAAAAAAACAGAGACTTACAAAGTATCTTTATAAATAAAGTGAGTGAGCACTTACTACATTATTGCACAAATCCCTGAGCCTCTCAGCGCTTGTCAAACCCTTCTTCTCGCGCATCAGTAAATAAATAGTTTTAATACCTGGACATGCTCTTAGGAGCTTTTCTACTAAGGCCTGTAAAAAATAATGTCATTTATTTAATTATTCATTCATTCATGTATTCATTCTTCATTCATACATTCATTTACACATTCAGTCAGTTATTTAGTAATACATTCATTTATTCATCATATCTTCATTTGTTCTACCATTCATCCAGTCAATCACTAGTTCATACATTCATTCATACATACATACATTATTTATTAATTCAATCATAAATGTATACATTCATTCATGCATGGTTTCATTTATTCCATCATTCGGCCATTTATTTATTTATTTATTTATTTATTTATGTGTTTAACTATCCATAGAACTACACGACATTGCCCAATGCGATAATGCAGAATTTCAATCATTATAAATTATTAACACTTGAGTAAATAAAATAAAAAAAGATTTACTTACTAAATAATACAAAAAAGAATCTATAAACCAAACATTATCACGAAAAACAAAAGCATTTAGAAACAGACAAAAATGTTAAACATTTAACAATAACTAACGACATATAACTTTTATTAGTCCATTAAGCGCAATACAAAATATCCGTTATAATATCCTGGATCAAATTTATTATGTTTAAGGCTCGAATCAATATTTCTCAATTTTCCATTCATTCCTTTTAGGGTGCGGAACCTTTATAAGGAATTAATGATAAATTTAGAAAAAAGAAACCTCGAAAATAAATTATTTTCGAACCACGGACAACCATGTCCGTCGTTCTGTGCATCTGTCAAAATCTATTTCTCAGGAACTTGCAAAGGGATCAAGCTGACATTAATGTCAAATATTTAAATCTATAATTCCTAAAAGCAGTGAAAAAAATCAAACTTCTAAGTAATCAGAAACACTAAACGATCAGAAGATACTACCCTTTTTGCTCCGTTTTCCTATTTATGACATATTTTGACGCGCCCAAGGGAATCAAAACCGATAAAATACGAGTACCTACTTTACGTTGAGTTAGAATCAAAAAACTTGGCTTGAAGCTATAATTTAAAGCACATATAACCAAGCATTTAAAACGTTATCAGATAACAGAACATATTTTACGATACTTAACGTTATTACTGTAGCGATACCTCAGTAACAAAATTATTTTCAAACAGTATATGTATTACTACTCAAATAACAGAACGAAATTGTTAACGCTAAATACCGTTATAAATTATAACGGTATTTACTTGTAATGTTGATATGTATGCGACGTTGCCGCGTTTCATGCTTTTTCCTGATTGGTTCGCCAACTAGCGCTAGAAAACAACATCATAATACCATATACCAAGCTGCGAGCAACAACGTTACCACAAAATACCGATATTTAAATCCTTACATGTAACGGAATAAACTCGTATATATCGTATATACATTGCACTAATACAATTAAATATGTACATATATATAAATACTAACACTTTTATAAACACATTTAAAACTATTAACTAATATATTACTTTTTGTGCCCTTTAGAACCATTGCGCAATGTTCCGTTTAGGTAAGGCGCCAAGACATAATATTAAAGTTGTAAGTTTGCTATGAACTGAACAAGTTTGGGAACTCCTGCCCACCTAGAATAAGCAATGTGTGATGTGAAAGGGCCAAACATTTCACTATTTAAGTCCGCTAAGGACAATGCATGTTTATCACGCGTGATAGAAAAGTAAATTTGACCAATAAGGAGAACTTATAACTAACTTAGGATAAACAGCGTGTGGTATGTACGCGCACATGGAACATAGAACAAGGGGAAGTGAAGAGTGGGCGTGCCGCGTGCGTCACTATTATGCGCTTTTACTATAAATTGCCGTAGTGATACTTACCATATCATTAGGAGATAGTCGTCGTGCGAAAATCTATTATACACTGAATTATGCCGTTTTGTGCCATCCTTGAATGCAGAAATGATAGTAGAATACAGATGATTAAAAATGGAGATATTTCATATCATTCGAAAGTACAATTTTCATTTTATTTTAATTAAATTCCTGATTTAATATAATCTCTAATGATATAATAGAAAGTCAAGCTAAAATCAGCCGTACACCTTACATATAAAGTTCATTTTAGGTTGACCTAATTTTTCTAGAAAGATATACGTAATGACAGTCATTACGTATATCGTTCTAGAAAGTTCTCTACTCAAATATGATCAACTGAAAACTACGGAAAAATCAATACTGCCATCTATTGTAGAATAGCGAAACTATTAAGATCTTAAGTTTCACTATTGTACAAATAGATGAGTCTATTTTGAATAGACTACAAAAGGACGTAAATACTTTTTTTTTGTAGCAAAATAAAATTAATTGTAACGCAGTTTGGTATATTTTTAAATGTTCTGTTTGTGTGTTTCGGATTATTGTTGTTTAAAATGAAAACGACCAATGAAACAATGTTTGCATTAGTAGTTTATATGCAATAATGCTTATTTTATGTGTGAGTATGGCGATCGCGGTCCTGATACAAATGTGTACTTGCCAATTCCGCTTGTTCTATGTTCCATGTACGCGCACGATACAAGAGAAGTTTGACCAATGACAAGAACTTATAAGTCACTGAGGATAAACAGCGTGTGATATTTCGCTCGCAATAGAAGAATCACCGACCACACAGCCTATAGACGGCTAATGTTTGATTTTCCGTATTGAATGCATTCTGGCAACTAGCTGAAGTAAGACGAAGTGGAGTTGTAACGCCGTAATTGGCTAACTCAAGGCCACAGTGAAAGATAGTAATGTACAGAGCATCTGATTGGTTGACACTGATTACCCAATCACTACTCATTGGCGCGTGGACATTTACATCGGAACTATAAGTCAGATGTGTTGACACAAGTCATTCGCCTATTATTACGTGTCTATGGGCTGTGTGGTCGGTGAGAAGAGTGCTTTCATCAATAATATGAACTTACTCGAAAGTTTCGTTTCTTTATTGGCATAAGTAAGGGATTTACCTTGAAGATGTGTGTGTGTGTGTGTGTAAATAGTAACATAAATCGTATTGATTTAATCCAAGCATATATATTTATTTATATATATTCTGAATTTTCCATTATATATATATATATATATATATATATATATATATATATATATATATATATATATATATATATATATATATATATATATATATATATATATATATATATATATATATATATATATATATATATATATATATATATATATATATATATATATATATACGCGGAGTCCGTTTATTCCGCACTGCCCCTCCCATTAGGTGATAGCGTGATAATATGTAGCCTATATGTTGACCCGACCTGTTAGTAATATTCAAAATTTGAAGTAAATCCATGCAGTACTTTTTGAGTTTACCCCGGACATACATACAGACAAACAGACAAAAATTCTAAAAACTATATTTTTGGCTTCGATATCGATTGTAGATCACACCCCAAGTATTCCGTGTAGCATTAAGTCCACATATAGTCCATAAATAAATCACTACATAGTATAAAACAAACTTGCTTTCTCTGTCTGTCCCTATGTATGCTTAAATATTTAAAAAAAGAATTTTGATAAGGTTTTTTTAATAGATAGATGGATTCTTGAGGAAGGTTTTAGTATATAAACCTTTCAGATATTCCCACGGGAACAAAAGCTACGCGGGTAAACTGCGGGCAGGTCGCTTTATTACTACAAATAAAACTAATTGGTATTGCGTCACATCGAAATTGGAGAGTTTCCTACCTTCCCCAGGAAACCTGTGGCACCCGATATCAGGATATTCTTGCCTGTATAAAATTCGGCTACTGTAGGAGCCATCACGATCTGAAACAGAAAAAGTATGCGAAAATTATTATAATTCCATCAGCACTACTGAGTCACTGGACATGGGCGACTGAGTCACTGGACATGAGAGCAGGGTACAATTACACCCCCCTGTCAGGAAAGAAAATACATAGAAAGCTATTTTTTTATTAATTAACAAAAACTTGAGGCTTCTTGTTTAGTCAAAGTTTTTCAAATTTATGTCAAAAAACAATTTTATCACCTTGTGGGACCAAGTATCTTCGTATAATCGTGGGTGCACTTGTTGTACCTCTGCCTCAATTATATTTTTGGTGTCGATAGTTGACTCTTTCCTTCAGGAGATCCATCTGCTTGTTTGCTATCTTATGTTATCAAACATACAAAAAATAACAAAACCACGTTTGCCAAGTCAGCTAGTTGAATATTATTATGTATATTTTTACACGCTTTTTATTAGCTTCACCTGTATGTTTGTATGTTTGTTTGTAACCGACTTCTTTGGGCGCGATTTTGACCCACTTTAAAGGGTCAGATTTCGTTCAAAGTTTGTAGATTTATCGAGGACGGATGACAATAAACTAATTTGATAAAATTATTCCATTTTTCAATTTGCAAAATATGATTTTTGTTAATTTATATAATTTTCATCTATAGTCGATAAGGTAAGAAACTTAATTAAAAAATTTTATAATTTTTCTCTACAGTCGATAAGACAGGACTTGATGTTAATTTTAATTTCCAATAATTATCTTTAGTCGATTTCTCTAATATTGACAAATTTTTGAATACTTAGGAGAATTTTAATTCTACAAAACAAATAATAGTTTTAAATAAAAAATAAAAAATCACGCTTTTATAAATAAACCAAAGTAAAAAGTAAAAAATAAATAATAGTTTTAAAAAAACTAAAACTACTTTTTTTATAAAAAACCAAACTAAAAAATAGAAAATAAATTTTAATAAACTTGAATTAAAAATAGTGTAAAAAATTTTCATAAATAAAAATCAATAATTGTACAAATAAGAAAAAAATGTATTTTATAAAAAAGGGTGGCTTAATTTTTTTAAGATATCATCGAAATGATAGTTCTACTCATATCTGTCAGTAAAATATTAATAACTATTGACAACATGAACCTCACGCTTTTTTTTACAACAAAATTCATTTTTTTATTACCACTTGAAAAAATTTTACGTCTTATAAAATATTTATATTAGATGCTTTAAATAAAAATTGCCTTTTAGGTAGTAAATTTTTAATATTAGCCCATACAGGAAGCACCAGAGTTGAACGACGGGGCCATGCCTGGGACATTATTGGGAAGCCCATGTTGGCAAACCTATATTGTTCTATGCCCGGGCCATAACTGGGCAATGCCTTGCCTTGGCCTTTCCAATGATTACCCAGGCTTGGGCCAAGACATTCAGTCTTAATAACTAAATTAATTTTTAGCAAGTATAGAATTAATCTCCATTAAATTATCTCGACAATAGTATGCAAAATATCTTGACTCCGTTAACTAATAATGCTATAATACTAAAAATAGTTGCCAAAATAAGGCGGAAAAAATTTTTTTTTTTAAAGCGGGATTCTAATCACGCCACTAACAGGTGACAATTGGCGCGGTTTAGTTTAAATTTTAACGGCTTTACCGTTAAAATTTAAACATCTGTTATTATTAAAATATTAGTTAATATATTTACATAATAAATCATATGCATTTACACACAGTTATTAAAAATATCCTAACAATTAATTAATAAGAAATTACGTTGACACTTATAATCGATTGTTATAAGTTTTTCTGTGCACTCCATCCTAAAAGCTGTTCTAATTTGACTAAGGTTGATTGGAACTTGACTGGTGGCATTTTCCCATGTTACATTAAGATCAAGATTTGTACATATTTGAACATATTTAAAAAAATCACTACATAGTATATTTAAACTGTAAAACAAAGTCGCTTTCCGCTGTCTGTCCCTATGTATGCTTAGATCTTTAAAATTACGCAACGGATTTTGATGCGATTTTTTTAATAGATATAACGATTCAAGAAAAAGTTTTATATGCATAATATGTGTAAGCAGGAAATCTTCACGTATAGGGAAAAGTGCAAATGCTAGTAATAAATATATATAAATAAAAATCAATTGCTGTTCGTTAGTCTCGCTAAAACTCGAGAACGGCTGAACCGATTTGGCTAATTTTAGTTTTAAATTAATTTTTGAAGTCCAGGGAAGGTTTAAAAGGTGAGAAAATATAGAAAAAAAATAAGAGTAGTTAAAAAGGCAGACCAACGTTTGCGGGTCAGCTAATCTATATATATATATATATATATATATATATATATATATAAATCAATTGCTGTTCGTTAGTCTCGCTAAAACTCGAGAACGGTTGAACCGATTTGGCTAATTTTGGTTTTGAATTAATTGTTGAAGTCCAGGGAAGGTTTAAAAGATGAGAAAATATAGAAAAAATAAGAGTAGTTAAAAAGGCAGAACAACGTTTACCGGGTCATCTAGTGTAATATAAATATCGCTAAGTAAAATCTCACGCGTTGATCTAAAGTAAGCAAGCTATTTGCGCGTTATTTGGATGTTAGTCAACGATACCACACGATACTAATCACAGAGTAAATATTGTGTAGTTACTTAGTTAGAGGACGTCTGTATCCTTAATAGAAAAAAACTTTTATTGCGCTAAACGCATATACAAAGTTATTTTAAATTGATCAACCGAATACGCTTTTGAAAACATCTTTAAGACATATTGATATAAAAAACCCAAGATACACAATCAGTGTCACAAAAACGTCCTCCAAAAATTAGCGCACAATTTTAAATTATGCGCTTATGTCAAAAAGAATTCAGAAAGCGTCGGTCGCGACCAAGGAAGTTATATTCTACCCAGAATGCTTACACGCGCTTCAAAATCGTTCCGAAGAGTATCACGACATGAGTGGAGTGTGTCTCTTTCTACTAAATAAAGCGCCAATCGCCACATATAAGTGTGGCCATGCATAGTTTGCAAATTACTACTAAGTAATTCTACTAATTTGAGAAACAGTTTTTACATTGCATAAGTAATTACGTAATAATTAAAATAAGCACATTTAAGAACTCACTATGTTGATTACAATACATTTTATGCTAATGTATCTATCGACGTGTATGAATAAAAAGGATTTAAGGATTACTGAATATGTGAAAATCTACCATCTAGGTAGTTTTATTTACACTGGCAATTGCACGAAAGGGACAACATCCACTCTTGTCGTTGTCTTGCTCAGAACGTTTTTCCCCTCTGTTATGTAAGAAACAAATGTCAACTTTATCTGTTACGCAATAAAGTACATTTTTATTTTTCAAATATTGCTTCGTAACAATTCCAGTTATAGTATATAAGTTCCTTGGTCGCGACACTGTCAATTTTATTTCTTTTTGTACATAGCTTTGTAAAAACAACTATACATCTTGCGCTTAACGTTGGGTATGCAAAGACATATGTTTTTGCCATATCTATAACTATTGAAATGAAATTAGCAGCATTTTTGAGTGTCAGTTTTGTTCGGGACTGTGTATCTTGGGTTTTTTATATCAAAGATTCTGGGTCACGCAAACAATGTCGCGAGTGACAGTTAGTCATTCATATTTAACACACGCGAATCTTAAAATAACCTGGCCGAAATACTGCTATTATATAATTCTAGGTAATTACTCCACTTTCACGAACATAATTTGACCACACGCTTGGGTAAGTGCTTATAAACCTTGACTACGTACTAGATGGGACTTAAGTTCAATTTCCAAAAGACATATACCCCCCACGGTGCGCATTGGCCGCCCCGTTGGTCGAGTGGATAGCGAACCTAACTAAGAATAACTTTTTGAATATTTTTACAAAGCCATGTTCAAAAAGAAATAAAATTGACAGTGTCGCGACCGACGCGATTATCTATATATTTCATTATAATATAATAAAATCGTAGGAAAGTCAATGTATGTCCGGGGTAAACTCAAAAAGTACTGCATGGATTTACTTCAAATTTTGCATGAACAACATTACTAACAAGTCGGGTCAACATATAGGATACATATTATCACGCTATCACCTATGGGGAAGGAGCTGTGCGAAGTAAACGAAGTCCGCGCGAATGAAGTCGTGGGCAACCAGGTAGGTTGCAGTCCAGTGAAGATGTAAAAGGCGAGAAAATATATAAAAAAAATAAGAGTACTTAAAAAGCCAGAATAACGTTTGCCGGGTCAGCTAGTCGCTTATAAAAACTTCTTGAAGTAAATTTTACAAGTGAGTCGACTTTTTTAAAAAAACTTTGCAATTCCTTCTACGTCGTGATAAGTTTCCTTTTAATTTCATTATATTTAATATTACTGCGGTTTTTCCCCACTTCCAAAACCTAACGTTTACCTGGCAGAGGGTGGAGGGGGACACTTGACTCCAACAAAAATTTTCAATTTAAAGCAATTTCACAAACGAAACCCTTAATCGAAAAATTGTTTACACAAATCTACAGTATTTTTTAGAAACCTATCCAACGAGATTATTCTAGAGAGAGTTTTCTAAAAAATACTATGCGGTACATGAGAAAAAAATTACTAACTCCACTTTACATATTATAGTGGAGCTACTCAAAAATATATTTTAAGATTTTTTTTAAAGGGCAATGGGCCCACCTCTCGTTTCCACCACTGTAACTTCTGATAACCAGAATCAACAGCGGCAACCGTCCTGATAACCTCTGAGTTGCGAGCTCAGGGTGCCCTGGGGAAAAGCTTAGCTGTCTTGGAATCCGCATCGAAATTAATCAGAAGTATATAGGAGGAGTAGGAAAATACATTCTGTTTCCCTCCATTTTTAACAGGAGACAGCAAAGTGTTAAAAGCATAAAAATGCTACGAAATGAGACTTTTACAATCAGGTTAAGCCTGATAGCTATTGCACCACGGAAGTTTTTTATTTTAAGATTATTATTATTTATTTTAAGATTTTAAAATATTTATTTTAAGATATTTATTTTAAGATTTTAAGATATTTATTTTAAGATTTTATGTTACCACTTTATTGACTTGACTAATATGTATATTCATGCAAAATTACAGCTTTCTCAGGACTAGACTACGGACGGACGAACATTGCGAAACTATAAAGGTTCCTAGTTTTCTTCGGAACCCTAAAAAGAGGATAATAAATTTAAAAATTTTGTTAATAAATTAATGTTAATAAATGTAAATGTTAAAAAATGTAATGTTAATAAATTTAAAAATTAAAACTGTTGAAATAACCGAGCTTCTGATAAAACTAATAATATGTATGTAAAATAATTATATGTATATTTTTTAACTACATTGCAGATCACATGCACACTCACACGCAAGTACACGCATATCCATATACACACACTCACACCCTCATCAATACTACTTAGTGACGTAATTATATGTAAATATTAAAAAATGTAAGTCCGTAATTGGCTTTTAGAATTATTCTAATAAGTAAAATCTTATATATATAAAAATCAATCCCTATTTTCCTTGGTCACATCACGCCTGAATGGCTGGACCAATTTCGGTAATTTTTTTTTTTGTTGTGTTTGTAATTGTAAGAAGAAGGTTCTTATAAAAGAAAATATTAAGAAAATTGCGCGGAAAATTGGAAAATTTAAGAATACTTAACCACCATATAAAGTTTAATGCCATTTTGGCTGCGTGGAAGGACAATCCCGTAGACTTATATAAATTACGTGTCACGTTGTTTGTCCGCTATGGATTCCTAATATGCAACGTTTGTCGGGTTAGCTAGTTTGAAATAGATTAAGAGCTGTGGACTTTGTTACACATAATAAATAAATAAATAAATAAAATTGGTCAAGTTACAGATCGCCAAATCAAAAAGCAATAAAGTTCTTTTTTGTTCTTATTTTAGACTAGCTGTGCTCGCGACCATGTCCGCGTGGAAAAATTTCTATAATAAAAGTAGCCTAAGTTACTCCTTATTACATCAGCTTGTTCTAATTAGCTAAAAAAAATTCAACTGAATTATTAATAATTAACGAGATATTACCGCGATTATGTGATTCGATCTCTGTCGCCTCTGTGGTCTAGTGATCCAGTGTTGGCGTTGACCACACGTGGTCCCGGGTTCGATTTCCGGGTCAGGCATATTAAAAAAAAAAGTGTTTTTTCAGTTTTCTGAGAAACACAAAGTTGCCTGGGATCGGAAAGGCCCGGTTGGCGATAAGCTGGCCACCTATCACATTTGTGGGACCAAGTATCTTCGGCTAATCGTGGGTGCACTTGTTGTACCTCTGCCTACCCCTTCTGGGATATGGGCGTGAAGATATTTTTTTGATCACATAATGGCAGTAAGATACCGTTAATTATTAATAATTCAGTTCAAAAAAGCCGCAAAAGCTTAAATGTAAAAAAAAATTTATTGTCTAGTTCGCTATCGAGATCAAACGACCTCCCTCATTTCAAAACCACTTGAAAAGCCGATTTTTTGCATTTTCCTAAATTCTACTAAATCCAAACTAGTATCAGCATAACCTATAAAATATAATTTACCGTTTAGTTGACAGATGCTACAAAATTCTCGTATAAAAAAGTATCTAAAGTGTTGGTCCCGGCCCCCTTTGAAGAATAGGCCAACTGCCGTTCTGCCAGGCAGGTCGTAAAAGGCGACCGATTGGCTATCGAGTCACTACCATTGTGGCTACTAGGTGGTAGAGTTCTGCATTGTCTCGCCCGGGTCTGGTACCACCGCCTTACTTATTCCTGCCGCAATAGCGTCAGTGCTTGTCGCTGTCGTGTTCCAGTTTGGAGGGTAAGGTAGCCGGTAAACTTATGCATGTGGCATTAGACCTTGCCACAAGATAGCAACACACCATTAACATCTTTGGTGTCTATAGGCGATGGTTGAGTCTTTCCATCAGGAGACCTATCTGCTTGTTTGCTATCTTATGATATAAAAAAAAATCTTCTTTAAAACATGATTTACCGTTTAGTTGACAGATGCTAAAAAATTTGGTACCATTCCCGTATAAAAAAATCCTTGTTTTCCATTTTTCATCCCCCATAAAAATTCATTTTTTAATGTTTTTTCTAAACGTATCTGCCAGCGAAAGTCCCGTCGAAATCAGTCCAGCCGTTGCAGAGATAAGTCGAAACAGAAAGACAGACATACAACAATTTTGAAAAATGTTATTTTGGTATATGTACCGTGTATACATCCATATGCACTTAGTAAAAAGCGTTTACTTTAATATTACAAACAGACACTCCAATTTTATTTATTTGTATGTATAAGTAGATAAGCTTTTTTGACGGTCCCCGCTTGACCGAAAGTTTGAAACTAGTTTGTTCAGATTCAACAGTAGAACTAATTGCAATAGTATTTAAAAATGTGTTATATTTTATTCCAAAAACCTACAAAATTTTCTTTATATGAACATACTAATAATCGTGGAAGCAGTAGTTTTTGAGTTTATTTAAAAGTGAAATTTATGTACAAGTGGAATAGTAAAAGTGTCTAATAACAATGGAATTTCACCAAGTGCCGACGATGGAAAGTATCTATACATATAATAAAATCGTAGGAAAGTCAAAACTGTACATTGAATATTTTTTTAAAAGAATACTTGGGGCGTTATCTACAATCGCTATCGTAGCCAAAAATATAGTTTTTCAAATTTTTATCTGTTTGTCTGTTTATCTGTATGTATGTCCGGGGTAAACTCAAAAAGTACTGGATGGATTTACTTCAAATTTTGCACGAATATTACTAACAGGTCGGGTGAACATATAAGCTACATATTATCACGCCTATCGCAATATATATTCTATCACCTACGGGGGAGAGGCAGTGTGGAGTAAAAGAACTCCGCGCGAACGAAGTCGCGGGCAACAGCTAGTAGAATATATTTGAGTTTATTCTTTAGAAACAAACGAAAATACAAATGTTTCCTCTTCATAATATTAGTATGTAATATCTCTTTAGAAAGGCGAAATTAGTTCCGATTCTGCGGCGAAACATAAAATCACTTCCTCGAAACGAAATAATAATAAAATTGGTAAATTGCGTGTCGGGCTACGCTCAATGAAGTATTCCGAAGTCCACCACAATAATGCGGACTAAGAAGAGGGATTTTATGTTATGAACATTTAAGCTATTGACAAATATATATACGCACCACAGGTTCACCGCCTATGAAAACTTCTCTAAGTACATTTTATAAGTTGGTCGACTATTACTCAAAAACTTGTAAAGTCCTCTAAGCCGTAATTGTTTTCCTTTTAAATTCATTATATTTACTACTACCATGATTTTTTCCCGCCCTTAAAATCAACCGTTTTTGGAACGAAGTTCCTTACGGCAGGCTTGGAGGGGATAGGGATTTTGCTGCGCGACCGAACTGAAAAAATTGTGATGGTAAAACCGTAAGAAAAATGCGTGGAATAAAAGCGTTAAATGAGACGTGCGCAGGCGCGACAGTCGCGTACACAAGCGAGTAGTGCCGTTTAGCCGAAGGAAGTTCGTTCCTACCTGGTGTCCCGCGACACCACATCATTTTATTTTTCTTCTTTCTTTTTCACTTTCTTTCATTCTTGCCGCAATAACAGCTAGCTATTGCGGCAAGAATTCGTAAGTTGGTGGTACTAGACCAGGGCGAGACAAAGCACAACTCTACCGCCTAGTAACGATAATGAATTTTATGAAAGATTGTACTCCGGGAACACAGCCTCAAGAAGCATGTTCCAGTCCCTTGCGGTTCAAATGAAGAATGACGAATCGAACCGCTTTGTCCGGGTACGTGGAACGTCCACTATATGACGATGCTTAAAATCTGGGCGCCTCGACGATCGATAGATAAACGGGGCTAGAACTAAATATTGATGGTCTACTGTTGAAAGAGGACCTGTAGGGCTACTCTTGAAAACCGATTTCAATTTGAAATAAATATTTAATGAGTTTTGAAATATTTCGTACTCTGGACAACTATATTCAATTATTGGATTCGGCGACAGCGTCACACGGATTTCGAAATTTTTTGAAACTACTCATTATTGCTTTTATTCGTTATTTTGTTTAAAACAGTACTTAAAATTTCCACTTGTAACACTAGCTTGACGTGTAACGATGACATCTATCTCTAATAATTAAGTCGTTACTATACTAAATCAATGTGGGCAATATTGGTTTCAAAAGTACCGTTTTTTGACGATATCCGTAACTTATTGTTTTTATCAATATTAGTTAAAGATTTATATTGTTTTCAAGAGTAGGCCTGCTGGACCAATTCGTTTACGTTTACAGTTAAAAACTTAAAGAATGTTTTTTTGACACATGGTTAAAAACAATTAAACGTTAATTTATGTTAATCTAGTAGCTAACATTTAAGGGGTTATTACAAAATATTTGATAAGAAAAAACTGTTAATTAATTCAAATATAATTAAGGAACAAGTTTACCAATCAGTTTCAGTAAGAATTGCAAATCAGGCAAAACATCATTCAAGCATGCCGGGATATTGCAATTCAAGCCGTAATGTTCGCGATTTAACACCTTTTCACTGGTATTTTAATATTGGAAACTGTTGTAAGGATAATTCAATGCTTGCTGAAAATTACCATAACGACTGTTTGCGGAGTAGATTGATAGAAACTTTTTTTTTGAAAAATAAGGAATTCCCGTGAAATAGTAAGGGAATATAAGTGTATAAATAGTAAATAAGTAAGATAAGTAATAGTAGTAGTAGATAAATAGTAAATAAGTAATATAGTAATAGTAATAGTAAGAAAAGATTTCAACAATATCATTCTAAAACTTTTTAATAAACATGCGCCGATGAGAAGAATCAGACTAAAACACGACCCAGCTCCTTGGATTAATATTGAAATCAAAAATTTCATGAGAAAGAGAGACAAGGCCAATCAGCACTATAGAAAGTTCCCTACAGCTGAAAATCTAGCCTCTTATAAATTATTGCGCAACCGATGTAATCAGTTGTGTCGTCGTGCTAAACGCCGTTATATTCACGATACTATTGTGGCATCTGGTTCTGACTCAGGCAAGGTTTGGAACCTTTTAAGGTCCCTCGGCGTTGGCCGTGCAACTGTTTCTAGTGAATGTAATGTCGATTTAAATTACCTCAATACTCACTTTTCTACGCCGCCGGTAATTCTGGACAACATTTCTAAGACATCTACTATCGCAAGCTTAGCCTCCAGGGCGCTTCCGCTATGCCCAGAATTTAGTTTTAAACCAATCAACGAATTAGATGTTAAAAAGCATGTGCTTTCTATTTCATCTGCAGCTATTGGTAGTGACGGTGTGTGCTCGCGTATGGTCCTTCCTATTCTTCCAGAACTTCTTCCGATTCTTACACATATTTATAATTTTTCCTTTACATCGAGTTCCTTTCCGACAGCGTGGAAAATGGCTTATATTATCCCACTTTCAAAAATTCCTAATGCCTCTTCTCCTACGCATTTTCGTCCTATTTCAATTCTACCATATCTCTCCAAGGTATTAGAACACATAGCTCACTCTCAGCTGAATGATTTTTTCAGAAGAAATTCTCTTCTTCACCCTCACCAGTCAGGCTTTCGGCCGGGACATAGCACCGTCACTGCTCTAATCCGAGTAACTGACGACATCCGTCAGGCCATTGATGACAAAAAGCTTACTATTCTTGTTCTTCTGGATTTTAGCAGTGCCTTTAATTCAGTAGACCTTGATGTGTTACTAAGAGTACTTGCTTCCCTTAATATTTCTACATCAGCTCTCGACTGGTTTAGATCTTATCTTCAAGGTCGATCGCA
Source organism: Apodemia mormo (assembly GCA_036924255.1). Lineage (NCBI taxonomy): Eukaryota > Metazoa > Arthropoda > Insecta > Lepidoptera > Riodinidae > Apodemia > Apodemia mormo. The sequence continues at coordinate 13,906,277 of JAUPFN010000030.1, forward strand.
AAGTGTAATATCTGGTGAACTTAAATCTGACTGGATCGATTTATATGCCGGTGTGCCGCAAGGTGGAGTCCTTTCTCCAATTTTATTTTCATCATTTATTAACACTATTACTTCTATAATTAAATCAAATTTTCATCTTTATGCTGATGATCTCCAGCTCTATCGTCACTTTAGTATCGGAAATATAGCAGAAGCTGTCAGGGAAATGAACGAGGATTTGAATGAAATATATAAGTGGGCTAAATCTTTTGGTCTGGTAGTTAACCCAAATAAATCTCAAGCTCTGATTCTTGGAAGCCGACCTATGAAGAAGTTGATTAACTGCAGTGACATACCAACATTAAGTTATAATAATACACATATACCTTTCTCTTCCTCTGCCTCTAATCTGGGAATAATTTTCAATTCCGACTTTTCCTAGAACTCTCATGTAGATAACTTGAGCCGTAAAGTACATCATGCATTTCATTCTCTTAAACCCCTTCAAAATTTTTTACCTATTAATACAAAAATTTTATTAATGCATACCCTCATTCTCCCTATAATAGACTATGCCGATTCTTGTTACCTTGACGCAACTGAAGACTTGGTAAACAAGCTTGAGAGATTGCAGAACCTCTGTATCCGTTTCATTTATGGTATGAAAAAATTTGATCATGTTTCCAGTTCTCGGGCTGAGCTTGGCTGGCTTCCAATAAGACAGCGGAGAAAAATGCATATACTTTGTTTACTATATAAAATTATTTTCAATCCACAATCTCCAAAGTATCTTCGTGATTCCTTTAGTTTCTTGCACTCCCCTGAGTCCCCATGTCGCTCTAATGTTAGAACCTTGTTACGCTTTCCTCCTAGCAACTCTGCTGCTTATTCGCACTCATTCACAGTACTTGCTGTAAAATTATGGAATTCTCTGCCCAGTGAGATTCGCCTTTGCCAGACTTTAGTATCCTTTGAAAAACGAGTTAAGGAATATTTTCTAGCTGAAGTCTAAATTTCTCTTGTATTGTATATATATTTTTCTACTCTTTTTTTTTAATCGTAAATATATGTTAGGTTTAGTTATGTAATTTGTGTCTTTTTTTTTGTACACTAGGTCTACTCATTTCTTTTCTTTCATTATTTTATTCTCCTTTAACGGGTTGGCTGGAAGAAATCTCTTTAAGTAGAGATAAGCTCGCCCATTGTACTATAGTTACGTTTGTATTCTCTTATTAATGTTATTTTCTGTGTACAATAAAGTGTTAATAAATAAATAAATAAAAGTAAAGTAATAGGCCAAGTTATAATATATAAAGTTATAAGAAAAATAAAATAACAAAATCCAAGTAATGCGTCTCAAAAAATACAAAACTTAAAAAAAAAATTTTTTTTAAAAGCTTTGTGTGTTTTCTTATTTTTTTTTTATTTTTCTGATAACTATTATAATTTGGCCTATCACGGGTTAACTACTTGACGTCGACTTACGGGACAACCTGTATATAGACATAAATTGTTAAAAAAAATTGTAGTCTTTAATCGAAAAGAGGATTAGATTTATACTTAGAAATATGCATACATACATACAAAAATAGCACAAGAATATATATATATATATATATATATATATATATATATATATATATATATATATATATATATATATATATATATATATATATATATATATATATATATATATGTGTATATGTAAGTAGTATACCTAGTCCTCTTTCCGATTAAAGGCTCAAATAAAAAAGCTAAAAAAATAATTGACCGATGACGACCGCAAAAGTTTGTTTAACAATTTACTGGAAATGAGAGATAGAAGGTGGAACAAAATGTTTAATTAGAGATTTCAATTTTTAATTTAATAAATTGTATTTGAATAGTAACTAATGTTAATTTCTTAGATTTAAAAAAAAAATTCAGCCAAATAAAAAAATTAATAAATTTACATTAAAGTTAATATTCAAATATAATTCATTAAATTTAAAATTGAAACCTATACTATAATCTTTTGTTCCCCCTTCTATCTCTCATTTCCAGTAAATTGTTAAAAAAAATTTGTAATCGAATCGGTCAATTTTTTCAAACTTTTTTCTTTGAGCCTTTAATAATGCTCACAAACACTGGTTATACAAATTCATTGACTATCCCTGGATTCCGAGGTATAAATCTTACGGCGCTCCACTAATATTATTTAATTTATTTTTTTCTTCTCGGAACCAGGCTCAAAATTTCGTTTAGATGTCAAAATAGGCCTCTGAAAATGAGCCCTTAATATTAATATTAAGGTAGTCCGCGACACACTTTTCGATTATCCATGAGAATAACACTTCTGTTTTTTGTAACTAATGAACCATAAATTGTTTTGCAATTTTCATCAAATATTTTTGTAGACAATTAAACGCTCTACAAAAAAGTTTTAATATAATTTTTCAAAGAATCAACTCATTCTAAAGTTATTCAAGGTCATTGTTGTATTAGCCGTTTTCTTCCGATATAAAGAAACTAAATTGATATTAAATTCAACTTTGATCTCGAATAAATTTTGAATGTGTTGATTATATTAAAATAGATATATTTATTTTGAGAGATAATTCATTTAAAAAAAAAGAATGAATGGTATTGCGTGTGGAGGATAATATTAAAAAACTATATTTAAAAAACTACTGAAAAGAACCTCACTAGACAATTGGAAAACAATGTAAAAGACGGATTTTTTACTTTTGACTGTACAATAAGTGGAACAGCAGATGGTAGCAATTGTTTAACCGCTTTTACTGAAGAATAAAAGTCATTACGACATCATTCAATAACCGATTATGCTACAATCGAAGTTGTGTTCGACAATGAAATAATAATTTCAACCCACTGTGCCAGGCTTGTTTCGTATGTTTGTGTTAGTGTGTTAATACTATCTTCCTCCGCTAGCCGATTTCCTTACCTAAAAAAATGATATATATATATATATATATATATATATATATATATATATGTATATATATATATATATATATATATATATATATATATATATATATATATATATATATATATATATATATATATATATATATATATATATATATATATATATTAATCCTTGTTCTCTAGGCGATTGTTGTTTTTTTCATTGTCTATGCCTTTGGTGCAAGGATTCAAATTAGGTATTTTGTGGTAACGTTATTTCTCGCGGCATGACAACGTTATTTTCAAGCATAGCGTTATCCAAAAATTATACACTGTGTCATTTTTAATAACGCTATTCATTACGTTCTGTTATCCACTACGAATTAGTATTACGGTAAGTGGTATTATGACGTTGTCTTCTAGCGCTAGTTGGCGAACCAATCATGAAAAAGTATGAAACGATCATTCATTTCGATATTATAACGTTATTTAGCGTTAACAATTTCGTTCTGTTATTTGAGCAGCGATACATATAATATAGTGTTTGAAAATAATTTTGTTACTGAGGTATCGCTACAGTAATAGCGTTAAGTATCGTAAAATAAGTTTTGTTATCTGATAACGTTTTAAATGCTTGATTTGGTGCTATAGGCGTTGGTCATCTCTTTCCATCTGGAGAGCTATCTGCTTGTTTACTATTTTGTTTTATCATTTAGAAACAATCATGTGGCTCTCTTGATAAAAAGAGAAAACGATTACCTATAGCCATCAAGGATGTTAAAAGTACGTTGTTATCCTTGTGGCGGGATGGTAATACCACATGCATAAGTCTACCGGCTACCATAACCTACAAACTAGAACACGACAGTGACAAGCACTGATGTTATTGCAGCAGGAATAAGATCGGTGGTGGTACCAGAACCGGGTAAGTCAATACAGAACTCTACCACCTAGTAAAAGCTATCCTGTGATATGAAAATTCCACCACCTTGTAAGTACAATAGTACTAACATATTTGACCAGCCGTTTACCTATTACGACCTGTCTGGAAGGAAAGCACACGGAGTATTCTTCAAGACCTGGGATCAAGACATAATATGTTAATTAAGATAAGATAAGACAAGACAAGACAGGATAGGGCAGGAAAGGACGGGACAAAACAGGACAGAACAGGACTTGACAGGACATGACAGAACAGGACAGGACGGGACAGGACAGGACACGACAAGACATGACAAGACAAGATAATATTTATTATAAGATAATATTTCATTAATAATTGTACTGTGTTGAATCTTGAATCAATTTAATGTAACTGACTGTATTCGTATGTCATTCAAATGACCTTGAAATTATATAAGTAGGTCGTAGTTATGTCGATTTTGACAATTAAATGTCACTATGTGAAATTTTCGTAGTTATGGCATATGCCGATGCCATAACTTATTTATTTAAAAAAAATATTGTCACGCCCATGAATTAAATATATATGCCTTTCGAGGCAATTTCTTAGGTTGTCAACGTCACTTGAATTTACACAGAGAAATACAGAGTTATAAAATTTACCGATGAAATAGAATCACTCCAGATGTATTCCTTAAGCTCTAGATTTTTTTTGACACGATAAAATAGCACAATGTGACATATTTCTATTTTTTACGATATAGTTAATATATCTACAGACGTTTCACATTTGCATACATGTGCTCATGTGAGCGGCTACGCATTTTGCGCCAAATACCGCGTCTGTTAGCACTATGCGTTCCAACTAAGAATAGGATCGCGCTTGTTATCAACTTCATAACACAAGAAGTGTGAAATTAGTAATGTTACTGTCAACCAATCAAAAATATTTTTTCAAAAAATATTGCTAGCATATGCAAGAACAAATAACGTGTTAATAATATTATTTTCATAAAAAAAAAATAGTAAAAACATCGTGTCTACGTGTTAGTTACATTACTTATTTTTGTGGGTTTGAATTGTTTGTGTCCAGAATAGGCTAAAAAGTAATAAAATATAATATTCGTCAATAAAAAACAGTAATATATGTATATATAAAAGTTGTGTTAGTTATTTCACACCTTATTTTACTACATGATAACATAATCAAAGGGAATCTCAATAAAAAATATAACAATAATTATAATGAAATTATTTTTAGGTATTTCTTTGTTAGAATTTTTTGCACACCTTACTACTTATGAAGTTTTTGCAAAATGCGAAGCAATATGTTATCGTGACAGTGATATTCTCAGTTGGAACGCATAGTATTTGTGTAATCTGTGGTCACACCCCAATATCCATGAAGGGGTGGGTTGACACGTATTTAATGCATCACGATGAGGAAACAGAATTGTTATCTAAAAGGAAAAACCGTCATAAATATGTCGAAATTAAACAAAAATATGTACATTTTAGAGATGCCGCGAATAGTGATTTTACCGAATACCGAACATCCGGTCAGGTCCAAGGCCGAAGTACCAAATTGAGCCTAGTCACCATTGACCTACCAACAAGTAATGATAGGTTAATGCAAGTCACCTTGTTATTTACATACAATAACTGTCTTGCTGTATTGCAAAAATATTCTCCATCTGGACGTCTCTATCTGAATATCTCTGGATATCAAGAAATTCTGAATATCATAAGATTGTAAACCAGCAGATGACTCTCCTGATGCAAAGATAAACCATTTTTTGTATCATAAAACAGCAAACAAGCAGATTGATCTCCGGGTTGCTATCTTGTGGCAAAGTCTAATGCCACATTCATAAGTTTACCGGCTATCTTACCCTCTAAACCAAAAGAGGACAGTGATAAACACTGACGCTATTGTGGCAGGAATAGGTAAGGCGGTGGTACCAGACCCGGGCGAGATAATACAGAACTCTACCATCTAGTATCCACGACGATAGTGACTTGCATAGCCAATCGGTCGCCTTTTACGACGTGCCTGGCAGAACGGCAGTTGGTCTATTCTTCAAAGGCGCCCGGACCAACACGAGGGAAAAACCCATCTACCACAAATACCGACTCAATCTCATCTCACCTTAAATATTATCCAATTCCAACAATATTACATACATCGACTGATCCACGAAAGATGTCGTAACCTAAAAAATGCGAATTTTGTTTTATTAGTTAGAAGTTGGATTTTTCTGACAGAAATTTCATTTTTATTCTTCCTGTTATTAAAACATCTATAAAAGTGGAGTGTTATCTATACATATAATAAAATCGTAAGATAGTCAAAACTGTACATTGAATATTTTTTTAAAAGAATACTTGGGGTGTGATCTATAATCAACATTGCAGCCAAAAATATAGTTTTTAGAATTTTTGTCTGTTTGTCTGTATGTATGTCCGGGATAAACTCAAAAAGTACTGCATGGATTTACTTCAAATTTTGCATGAATATTACTAAAAGGTCGTGTCAACACATAGGCTACATATTATCACGCTATCACCTACGGGGGAGGAGCAGTGCGGAGTAAACGAAGTCCGCGCGGACGAAGTCGCAGGCAACAGCTAGTTCTTAAATAAAACAAAAATCGCATTTTTTAAGTAACGTCAACTTACGTAGGACTCGTTGACATGTCAAACTGATAATCACCGTGTTTTCGTCGGTTGATAAAGGCACACGAATTTGCATCAGCTAATAGGTATAATATAATATGTTTAATTACAGTGACAGGACATTTATCGGCGTGTAACCTTTATTGTATTTCGAGGTGAAATGCCTGAATATTGTATTGTTTATTTTACAAACATAATAATATTATAATGTCATTACGAAAGTGTGATTACGTAAGTTTCCTGACGATTTCTACCGATGCATCACACTTTTAATCATGAAAACATGTTGCTACTATCGCACGCCTTAATGCAAGGCATTAGACAGTAATCTACTATGATTTTACAAAAATCAAGCAACCTTTTGAAGGTTTTTTTTATATCATAAGATCAAAAAACAGATAGGTCTCTTGATAGAAAGAGTCAACCGTCGCCTATAGACACAAAATTTTAATGGTTCGTTGCTATGGCGAGGTCTAAATGCCACATGCATAAGTTTACCGCCTACCCTCCGTTTGGAGGGTAAGGTAGGCGGTAAACTTATGCAACATGACAATGACTGCACTGACGTTATCGCAGCAGGAATAGATAGGGCGGAGGTACCAAATACCCGGGGAAGACGTTGCGGAACTCTACCACCTAGTAGTCACGATATTAGTGACACGTATAACTAATCGGTCGCCTTTTACGACTTGCCTGGAGGAATGGCAATTGGTCTATTCTCCAAAGGAGCCCGAACCAACATGGGGTAAAACTGTCAGTTCTTGACCATAACACCACAGCCTCTTAGTTAGAATTCTGTGCACAATTTTATTCTTAATTAATTATTGCTTTTTAACTTTACTGATTTTGCCCCGATTTTCGAAAATCGATTTTTGACTGACTACGGCTTGGCCGATCGAAACGCGTTTGATAGCTTTCAATTGGATTCCTCTCAACTTAAAATTCCTGAAAATTTTAATCAAGTTTTTGATTCTGAGAAATTGTGAAAAAACCCTAAAAAATTTTTGGCAAAACACTATTTTTTTAACATAACTTCCAGATTAATGTACTGATTGAGAACAAAAACTATCAGCTCCATTCTTCAAAAATTACGTCTCATGCATAAATTGCATTAAAATCGGGTTATTAGTTTGGTAAAATCGTTGTCAAAAAATTTTGAAAAGTGTTTTTTCGACATAACTTCGAAATTTCTCAACCACTAATTTTTTTGGTATTCTACAATATTTTAGTACTAAAAAAACCCCATCGAATCTAATTTTCAAGAGTTACAGCTTTTCAAATATAGAAATTGCGTTGTTTTTAGCAAACTTACTTAATATTATTGAAATAACTGTCAGGATTATACACCGATTGACTTAAAAGTCTTATCAGCTTTGTTTCGGATCAATATCGGTCAATTAGTTTGTGATTTATCAATGACGAAATTTTTGATAATAATTGTTTTTTGACATAGCTTCGAAATTTTTCAACCTGTCGGTTATTTAGCTGAAGCAATATTTTAGATCTCAATAATTAAGTTAAATGCCATTATAAAGATCGAAATCGATCATCGTTTCCAAAATACACAGTTTTTTAAAAATCAATACTTACTGCTATTTCTAACACAATAGATGTTTGAACTGAAAAAAATCTATGCTCATAGTTTATACTCTTTTTAGCTTAAAATACCTCAATTTAGCGGGAAGTTTTCAGGAATGACCCGCAGGGTCAATCGTTTACATATTTTTACGTTTACATATCAAACATAGTAGAAGTCATGAAACTGTATTATATCTGGAGGCAACACTTCTAATACCTACTTGAAACCAAATTTCAAATACTGCTGTCACCTTCTGAGGTCTTACCCTCTTTTTCTAACACAGATGTATAAGAAGAGATGGGGAGACCTCATAGACAGAGATGTAACGTAAATATTTGTTTCAAGCGATTAATGCGAGTGCTAGCTCCACCTATACTTATTACTTCATGGTAGAGGCCGATACTGTGCCTTTTTACAGTTTTTTTTATATAATAAGATGGCAAACAAGCAGATGTGTCTCCTGATGGGAAGAGTCAACCATCACCTATAGACACCAAAGGTGTTAATGGTGCGTTGCTATCTTGTGGCGAGGTCTAATACCACGTGCATAAGTATACCGGCTACCTTACCCTCCAAACTGGAACACGACAGTGACAAGCACTGACGCTATTGCGGCAGGAATAGGTAAGGCGGTGGTACCTGACCCGGGCGAGACAATGTAGAACTTTACCACCTAGTAGCCACGATGACAGTGACTCGTATAGCTAATCGGTCGCCTTTTACGACCTACCTGGCAGAATGGCCGTTGGCCTATTCTTCAAAGGAGCCCGAACCAACACGGGGAAAAGCACCTGCATTAAACACAGTGTTTTCCTGCGGCCCATTACATCCCGCACGCGATCACTGATAACGAACTGAGAAGACCACGTCCCGTCCTATGCGATCCCGATGATACCATCATAACATTTACCCCCGTGGCCGTGTTGGTCTGGGCTCCTTTGAAGAATAGGCCAACTGCCGTTCTACCAGGCAGGTCGTAAAAGGCGACCGATTGGCTATACGAGTCACTACCATCGTGACTACTAGGTGGTAGAGTTCTGCATTATCTCGCCCGGGTCTGGTATCACCGCCTTACCAATTGCTGCCGCAATAGCTTCAGTGCTCATCATTGTCGTGTTCCGGTTTGGAGGGATAGGTAGCCGATAAACTTATGCATGTGGCATTAGACCTCGTCACAAGCAACGCACCATTAACACCTTTGGTGTCTATAGGCGATGGATGACTCTTTCCATTAGGAGATCTATCTGGTTGTTTGCTATCTTATTATATAAAAAAAACAAAGTTCCTTATGGGGCGTTGCGGAGGGGTAGGTATCCTAGCCGGTAAAAAAACGTCCGTAACATAATTTTTTTTAATTATTATAATCTATGTATGATGGCTTTACAGTGTCTAATGTAAAGTCTAGGTTATGACATATTTTTGTTGCAATTTACTATTATTATTTTGATTTTTATTGATAAAAGTAGCTGTTAGCCGCATATTTACTTTTGAACTTATTTATTTAACCATTCTTTATAAGGTACTTCGCTTATTTTACCCCCTTAGGGATCGAATTTTGAAAAACGTTTAAATACCTAATTCATTATTTTTTTTGTACTATATTCATGCGAAATTTCATGCAAATACGTCCAAGGAATAAAAAGTTTTATACAAACTTTTATCCCCTATTTCACGCCCTTCGGGGTTGAATTTTGAAAAATCCTTAGTGGATGCCTACATCATAATAGAAATACGTGTGCGAAATTTCAAGTTTATAGCCCTAAGGGCCGCTTGCGCGTTCCAGAGTTAAACTATTTAACTTTGAGTTAGCTGCTAACGCAGGGTTATATTTTTATTTTTTCTTGCACTGACAAGAGTTAACACCAAACCATAGGTTAAATAGATAAATATTTAACCCGCCAAAGTTGGGCGGTTAAATTTCTAACTCTGGGTTAAAAACGACAAAATTATAAGGGCCGCTTGCGCGTTCCAGAGTTAAACTATTTAACTTTGAGTTAGCTGCTAACGCAGGGTTATATTTTTATTTTTTCTTGCACTGACAAGAGTTAACAGCAAACCATAGGTTAAATAGATAAATATTTAACCCGCCAAAGTTGGGCGGTTAAATTTCTAACTCTGGGTTAAAAACGACAAAATTGTAAGATTATACCGCGTTGTGTTGTGCATTTGATAAGAAATAACAATTTAATTATCTTTTATTCAATTGTGAATGATTTTTTTGTATTCTGACGATGACGAAAAAATTGTCGAATATATTGATTCGGATTTTTTCAATAGAAGAGTTGCGGAATGAATTGGCCATTTTAATTTGCAGAGAGACAAAGCATTGAACTTACTTCTAGCCAAAACTTTTGCTTTTGGAGAAGATTAGCGCCATCAGTTTTTTTCAATTTTTAATTATGTGTTTCTATTTTGATATAATATCACAAAGAAGAGAACTGTCACTACTTGTAAAACTTGGGCCACGTAAATGAGATATTTTCCATCTTTATAGAAAATAATACGGATTACAAAATGCGAAATTATTATTTTATTAACACGAGTCATGACGCTGACGCTTAGGTTTTACAATGTATAAAGCCCCCAAAACGCCATATTTCGCCATACGACGTAAGAAAAGGATATAATAAGCAAAATATGGTTGTGCGAAAGAGAGAAAAACTTTTCTATTTAGCCGCAGGTAGCAACAGCGGATGAATTTGGATTTGACAGAAAGAAACACCACAATGCAGAGTTAAAACGTTGGGTTAGTATACCTTGGGTTAATTTCTGTTCGTGCAAGATACACCCCGAGTTAAAAAAGTAACAAATTAACTTCGAGTTAGTTAACTCATAGTTATTTATTTAACTCAAGATTTACGTGCAAGCGGGCCTAAGATTATACTGCGTTGTGTTGTGCATTTGATAAGAAATAACAATTTAATTATCTTTTAATCAATTGTGAATGATTTTTTTGTATTGTGACGATGACGAAAAACTTGTCGAATATATTGATTCGGATTTTTTCAATAGAAGAGTTGCAGAATGAATTGGTCATTTTAATTTGCAGAGAGACAAAGCATTGAATTTCATCTTCACATTCTTATTTTTTAACACCCGACGTAAAAATAGTTAAATAAATTTTATAAGTTTGACCTCTCTCTGTGTGTGTGTTTGTGCGTACATGCGTGCGTGCGTCCGTGCCTGCGAGGCGCGAGCGTGTGTGTGTGTTTATATGTCTGTGTTTGTGTGTTGTGTTTCTGTCTGTCTGTGTCTTAATAGCTGTGTGTCTCTGTGTCTTTGTGCATGTGTGTATGCACCCAACAGTTAGCCGAATGCTGCATCGGCGTTTGCGATACGACTAGGGATCTCTGACGTCAGACTGTTGTCACTACTAATTTGCCTGCCAAGATACTTTAAACGTGTTGGTTCTGGGCTCCTTTGAAGAAAAGACCAACTGCCGTTCTGCTAGGCAGGTCGTAAAAGGCGACCGATTGGCTATGCAAGTTAATACCATCGTGACTACTAGGTGGTAGAGTTCTGCATTGTCTCGCCCGCATCTGGTACCACCGCCTTACCTATTCCTGCCGCAATAGCGTCATTGCTTGCCACTGTCGTGTTCCGGTTTGGAGGGAAAGGTAGCCGGTAAACTTATACATGTTATTAAAACCTCGCCACAAGACAGCAACGTACCATTAACATCTTTGGTGTATATATAACTATAGGCAACGGTTGGCTCTTTCCATCAGGAGACCCAGCTGCTTGTTTGCTATCTTATGATATAAAAAGACTAATTAATAAAATCCCTTTTAAGTTAGACGACAGACATTAGCCGTAAAGAAAATATATGTCATGTGTAAATTATCATACTAGCTGTTGCCTGCGACTTCGTCCGCGCGGACTTGGCTTACTCCGCACAGCTCCTTCCCCGTAGAGGATAGCGTAATAATATGTAGCATATATGTTGACCCGACTTGTTAGTAATATTGATGCAAAATTTGAAGGAAATCCATGCAGTACTTTTTGAGTTTACCCCGGACATACATACAGACAAACAGACAAACAGATAAACAGACAAAAAATCTAAAAACTATATTTTTGGCTTCGATGTCGATTGTAGATCACGCCCCAAGTATTATTTAAAAAAAATATTCAATGTACAGTTTTGACTTTCCTACGATTTTATTATATGTATAGATGTCACATGAATGTAGTGTGTGTGTAATGTTTATTTAAAAATGTCAGGTTCTTGCAATCCTCCGCAATGTATACTCTAACTGTGCGAAATGACATACTCTACCGTTCGTGTAATTGTTGGCAAAAGAAAAAAATTTTTACTTCGCGTTTTTTTTTAATATATCATAAGATAGCAAACAAGCAGATGGGTCTCCTGATGGAAAGAGTCAACCATCGCCTATAGACACCAAAGATGTTAATGGTGCGTTGCTATCTTGTGGCTTACCCTCCAAACCGGAACACGACAGCGACAAGCACTGACGCTATTGCGGCAGCAATAGGTAAGGCGGTGGTACCAGACCCGGGCGAGACAATGCAGAACTCTACCACCTAGTAGCCACCATGGTAGTGACTCGATAGCCAATCGGTCGCCTTTTACGACCTGCCTAGCAGAACGGCAGTTGGCCTATTCTACAAAGGAGGCCAGGACCAACACGGCGAAAAATCGCGTATTAATGTGAAGATAATATCTCGTTTAAGTTCATCAGCGTGTGATATGTCGGGCGCGATAACAGAGAGACTACAATAAATAAACATAAAATACTTTATTGAAATTTGTATTTCGTAATTTTAATATTAACAATAATCTATATTTAATATTAATAATAATCTATATTTTAATATTAATAATCTATATTTTATTTATCTATATTAATATTATGAATGCGAAAGTTTGGATGTTTGGATGGATGGATGGATGTTTGTTACTCAATCACGCAAAAACCACTGAATGGATTTAAATGAAATTTGGCAGACACGTAGATAATAATCTGGAATAGCATATAGGTTACTTTTTAGCTCGGAAAAATAAGGTGATTCGGCGGCATTCGCCAAAAACTTTTATAACACAGCGGACTACACGCTGCATCTAGTATTGTTGCAAGTTATGAAAAAATGTAAAAAGACAGGCCCGCTAAGTTTTTTCCACCAGATCTTCTCAGTGTGTGGCCGCGTTCCGATCCGTTACGATCAACTGCAAAAAAATCGACTCGTCAAAGAGCCTGTAAAGATTTATTTGAATAAAGCATTTTTTGAGGGTTTCTTGCCGAATCATCAAAAGGAAGTAATTTTTGTAGGTCACACTGACGAAGTCGCGCGTTACAACTAGTGTTCTATATGAATATAATTAGAGGTCTGACGTTCGTGTATTACGCAAGAACTACTGAATAAATGTCGGTCATTCTTAAATTTTAGGGATCCGTTACTCAAAAGAAAAAAGCGAGATCCTTTTAAAAGTGAATACGTCCCCCTTTAGGTTATCTGTCCCGCTGTCCTCATGGAATGTGAAAATGTCGCGTGCGTGTGGAATGTGGATTAGTAGTAAGCACCTATTAAATTAAATTATCTATACATATAATAAATTCGTAGGAAAGTCAAAACTGTACATTGAATATTTTTTTAAAGTATACTTGGGACGTTATCTACAATCGATATCGAAGCCAAAAATATAGTTTTTAGAATTTTTGTCTGTTAAATGTATGCCTGGGTAAACTCAAAAAGTACTGCATGGATTTACTTCAAATTTTGCATGAATATTACTAACAGGTCTGTTCAACATATAGGCTACATATTATCACGCTATCACCTACGGGGGAGGAGCTGTGCGGAGTAAACGAAGTCCGCGCGGATGAAGTCGTGGGCAACAGCTAGTAAGCAATAAATATGCCAGCTATTTAGATCCCAATTATACTTTGCTGTGTGTGCAAGTGTTTAATGCAGCAGGTGCTTAATATTAAGCAAAAAATACATATTTGGTGTCTCTTTCCTATAGCTGGTTATCTCTTTCTATTTAATATCGTATCTTTCATCAAAATAAATGCCGAAATTTAAGCGTTGTTTTTATTTAATTGTAGGATAGCATGCGTACTCTACTGATGCAAAGAGACAATGATTATGTAACAGTATTTATATATTATGTATTTCTACGTATTAGTATCATTGACTAACGCCCATAACACAAACAAATAATTTGCTTACTTTGGGGTTAGATCAGTAAGTGTAATTTGTCCCGTGTTTTTATCTCAGAAAGACACATCATTTAATTTGTTTGGAAACAAAGTTTATTTATTTACCTACTACAACTACTGTTTTTATATTATAAGATAGCATAAGATAGCAAACAAGCAGATGGGTCTCCTGATGGAAAGAGTCAACCATCGCCTATAGACACCAAAGATGTTAATGGTGCCTTGCTTGTAACGAGGTCTAATGCTACATGCATACGGAACGGACGGAACACGACAGCGACTAGCACTGACGCAATTGCGGCAGAAATAGGTAAGGCGGTGGTATTAGACCCGTGTTAGACAATGCGGAATTATATCACCTAGTAGCCACGATGGTAGTGACTTGCATAGCCAATCGGTCGCTTGTTATGACCTGCCTGGCAGAACGACAGTTGGCCTATTGTTCAAAGGAGCCCGGGACCGGGAAAAGTATAGTTAAAAGTCACTTTTTGTAGTTAGGTATACCGTGTTATTTAGTGTAATATTTTTTGGTGGTAGTTTACGTATTACCAGTAATATATTTACTATTTTTTATTTTGTTTATTTGTCATAAAGGGCCATCCATAAATTATGTTCGCTATGTTCGCAGGATCGCTAACTACTAGACCAACGGAGTGGTTAATTTAACATTAATTTGAACTTTATGTATTGTAGCGTTAAATATTGCTGGACGGCTGCAGCTTTAAAGGTTTTTTCCTAGTACTTGAACTTTCCTTTCATGGTCATTTAAGTAATTGAGGAAACATATATACGGTAATTACTAAATGTTTAGCCTCAGTAGCCTAATAGCATCGACTTTAAAACATACGCATTTTCTTGGGTTCGATTTGATTTATTTTTTTAAATTTTCTCAAGAAAATAACTTGTAAAAAGCATTTACAGCAACGATATATCGTCCCCGTATTGGAAAAATTAAATAACTCTGATTTTGTAGTTCTGAGAGTTCTTATTTATTTATTATTTGTTAAAAAATGTGAGGCAATTTTACTGTAGGTAATTTTATTTTTTGTGGCCCTGATTATCTTTTACATCACGCTAAACAAACTGAACTCTATCTTTTACTATAACTAAATAATACATTAAAAATCAAGTCATTATCGCCATAATCGGACTTATTTAATTTTCCAACTACGGGGACGATATGTAGTGTTTGCATACCTTACGCCGGCAGAGAGTCGTACGGAATTTCATCAGGATATTAATTTAATTAGTCGCTTCTTTGGTCTAGCGGTCCGGTGTCGGTGTTGTCCACATGAGGTTCCAGGTTCTATTCCCAGATCGGGTAATTGAAATTTGAAATTATGTTTTTTCAGTTTTCTGATAAGAAAGTGCTCGGTTGGCGATACACTAGCCACCTATAACATTGTTGGACCAAGTATCTTCGGCTTATCGTGGGTGCAATTGTTGTACCTCTGCCTACATTTTCGAGGTTATGGGCGTGAAGATACTCTTTTTATAACGCAATTTAATATTTTTAAATCGAAGATAATATTTAAAAAAGTTTTGAAATTTGCAAAATAACTAGTTTTCTTCAATTAAATAATGGATTTCGGCAAAGTAACGCCTGAATCTATAAAATATCTTAATATTTTTAGTTGTCATAAGTTAGCAAACAAACAGAGAATCCCCTTAGAGGGAAGAGACAACCATCAGAAATCAGAAGTACTTTATTCAATAAAACTTTTTACAAGTTATTTTGACGCGTCAACATTTTTTTAAACTACTACCGGATCGGAAACGCGGCCACACACTGAGAAGACCCGGCGGAAGAAACTCAGCGGACTTGTCTTTTTTTCATAACATTTTTTGAATAAAATATTACATAATATTTAATTAGTATCTAATTGTTACATTAATAATAAGGATTGCCGATATGAGGAGCAGTTAATCCCATGCTTTCCTGTCATCAAGGTATTCAAATATTTTATAGTAACCTTTTTTACACAGTTTTGGTTTAACACATTTTTTGAATTTGTTAACTGGTAAATCTCTGATGGCATCAGGCAGCTTATTGTAGAAGCGTATACTTTGCCCCATAAAAGAGTTGCTTATTCTGTGGAGACGAGACACATGCACAGCAAGACATCGTTTATAGACACCAAAGATGTTAATAGTGCGTTGCTGTGTTGTGCTGTATGTCAAGATGTTTATCGTTGGAATTGGAACACGACAGTGACAAACATTAATGTTATTGCAGCGGAAATAAATTAACACTGATGCGAAAATAAGTTAAGTTACAAAATATATTTTGTATAAGTTTTAAAATAAAGACCGAAACATAATATAAAGTGTTATTAAATTAGCCAAGTTGTATTTTTAGAGTTAGTATGTTTTTTTTTAAATCAAGAATGTAAAAACGCTCGAACGCAGAAACACTTGAAAAAGTATCTTCACGCCCGCCCGAGAGCAAGGCAGAGGTGTCACTAGCGCCACGTGATCGCCTCTGTGGTCTAGTGGTCTAACGTTGGTGCTGACTAAATAAAATACCGGTTTGATTCCCGTATCATGACATTAAAAAAATGTGTTTTTTTTTAAGTTTTCTAAAAACAATGTTGCCCGGAATTGTGAAGTGCCTGGTTAGCGATAGGATTGCCACCTATCAAATTTGTGGGACCAAGTATTTTCGGCTAATCGTGGGTGCACTTATTATACCTCTGCCTACGCCTTCAGGGATACGGGCATGAAGATACTTTTTATAGTTTCTGAGCTTATTTATTACCAATGTACAAAAAACTCTCAATGTAAAAATAACGTACATCGTACATTGTAAAAAAATGGTAAAAAAAATATTTCTCCGGTTATCTTTTAGAATAATTATATTGTACTTTAATGTATTAAATAATTTATTTTTCAAACCAATTGTTGTATCCTTATCTAAAATATCGAAATCTATAAGTTTAAAATATACCTAAAATTAAAATTGGGTATTGGCATTAAACATTGAATTTAAGAAAACACCAACATGATTAGCTTGCAAATATAAAAGAATTAAAAAAAAGATAAAAATAAGAAAACTTTTTTAATTTTATCCATAAAAATATATTTATGCCACAACGACCATATCACCTGTGACAACACGGCGTACCTATATTTAGGTAATAAAATTGACGAAATATTTTGACGTAAATTATTCTCAGCGAGCAAATTATTTGCTCTGTGATTATTCTCATGCACTTTCATTTGACTAGGCCTTTTATTTGACAGTCTCGTCATAAAATTTACATACATTATGTAGCTGTATAATTTATTAATTTCTATAGCTAAGTAATAAAAAAATAAAAATGTTTTCAATTAATATATGTATGTATCTGATTTTAATTAAATCAATTAATATTATTTATATTAATTAATATAATTAATAACTCTATATCAATTTAATATAAGACACGTTACATTACAATACCTATATATAAACAATTTTCGCATTGTTTTTTCAATTTATTACGCATAGAACATCGTATATTTTTGTTGAATGAGAAAAGGCATAGACATACGATTGATACGGTTAAATAAAAATTGATTAAAATCTACTTACCGTTCAAAATTGAGACACTCTACACGTGTACAACAATGAAAAGCCTCTTTATGAATGAATAATGTACATTGTTAATAAAAAGATCGGATTCATATTGTTAAATAATTGTTACGACACATATTACTAATGAGTAATGGCGCGGCTTCAGAATGCAGTTCAGCGAGTTCTTAATTTAAAAAAAAATTAAATAACACTTAGAATGTTCCATTGTTCTATCTGATTATATTATATTTTTTATTTTCTTGTTTAAACTTAATTATTATGCAATATTCAGCTTTATTATAACTTAATTGCTTATCTAGCTATCGCGACTAAAAATATTTAAATTACTCTAAAATAAAGCTGTTTACAATAAAAATAAAAATATCTTGTTACCCATCTACGATTTCAACGAGTTTTACCAAACTACATATAAAATTTAATTTGAAAAAAATATTGGCTAGATTTTTTATAAAGCAAAATAAAAATCACACGTGACGCTAATGATAATTTTATAGGCTGTATTTTGAGCTGATAATTATATAAATATTTCCGTTTTTAAAACCAAATTGGCTGCAAAATAAAGCATAGCATTCAAAGCATAACATTCAATTCAATGTATTTTTGAATATAAGGAAAATAATATACAAAATTATATTTTTATATTAAATGCATAAAATGTTCTTAATGCATTAAAAGTAAAACCGTAGATCACATAACTACATATATTTATAATAATAACTACATAGGTAATCCTGCAAATATATAATTTTTGTGCCTTGGTTCTTCGATAGGTACATTATTGTTAATATTTATTTAACATTAAAAAAAACAGTGTGGTGTCGTAGGACACCCGATGATTTTTTTTTAATTTTATTTGAAAAACAGTGTTCATATATAATTAAAAAGAACGAATTTTGTTATTAAAAAATATTAACTACAAGTTTTATTTAAAGTATAAAGTAAATAATTATTCGGGTATACATTTTTTATGATTTTTTTATCGATAAAAGTGAAAAAAAAACTACTTTACAAAATTATCTTAACACCTTAATTTTATTTACAATTTAAAATTTAAAGAAAGAAAGAAAGAAAATATTTATTTGCAAGAATATGGGTGTTACAAGTTGTTACAAATAAATTAAGTTACCAACATATTCTACCGCTATACGGCGTACAAAATATATATAAATAAAAATATATAATAGTATAATGGCAAACTGCAATTTTTATAATAACAATCATCACTCATCACGTAGACTATATACATTAGACACTGTAATCATATATAGACCGTAGTTACGGACGTTTTTTGCCGGCTAGAGTACCCCTCCGAAACGTTCCTTCCTTCCAAAAATAATGAAATAAAAAAAATCGAAAACAATTAATACTTAGTTTAAAATGTCTAAAATTTAAAAGCAATAAAAATTTACCTTAAAATAATTACTGCAAGATGCAAGGTTGCATGGGCCAATTCCTTTGTCTTTTCCTTTTAAAGAAAACAAAACCACATTAAAATATTTTTGTCAACATGACGTAAGTACCTCAATGGATTAAAATTAATACACTGTATTTTACGGTACGTCTGTAAAAGTAGGCTATCAACTGAGAGTCTGTAGTGTACCTACGTAATACGTAATAGCCGAAAAAGTGCCTCTGCTTTCATAAGAATTTGTTTTTATTTTGCCGTGATTTTGGCAATGGCGGCAGCGCGGCAGTACAGCGAATTGTTTTAATCTATAATATTTAATATTATAAATGCGAAAGGTTGGATGTTTAGATGGATGGATGGATGGATGATTAGATGGATGGATGGCTGGATGGATGATTAGATGGATGGATGTTTGTTACTTAATGACAAAAACTACTAAACGGATTGAAATGACTTTTGGCACACAGGACCTCGAGTATTACGTATGATATTCAAATTAGCAAAAAAAATAATTATGAAATAACAAGTTCCTAAACATAGTCAGTGCTAAATTAAAATATTACAAATACCTGTCATGTAATACAATACTATATCAATCAATACAAATTTACAATTACCTGTCATCTATGCATTTAAAAATTTGATTTTTACATTTCATAATAGGTACTTATTTGTAAAATATAAAAAATAATTAAAAAATTGTAACCAAGTATAAATAATTAAAATATTGTAACTACCATCGCGGCGACTAGGTGGTAGAGCCACCATACCGCCTTACCTATTCCTGCCGCAGTAGCGTCAATGCTGGTCACTGTCGTGTTCCAGATTGGAGGGTAAGGAAGGCGGTAAACTTATGTATGTGGCATTAGTTTGGTGTCTAGGCGATGGTTGACTCTTTCCACCAGGAGACCAATCTGCTTGTTTGCAATCTTATGACGTAATATATATATAAATATATATATTTATCCACACCTTATGTTCACCGTCTACAAAAACTTCTCTAAGTACATTTCATAAGTTGTCCGACTATTATTCAAAAACTTGCAAACCCTAAGCCATGATACTTTTCCTTTTAACTTCATTATTATATTTACTATTACCATGATTTTTATCCCACCTCCAAAAGCAACCGTTTATCTTGCAGAGGGGGGGGGGGGAGGGGCACTTGACTTTATCAAAAATTAGTATTTAAAAGCTTGATATTTTAAAAACGAGTCCCTTACTCGAAAACTTGTTTTCACAAACCTGCAATATTGTTTAAAAATCTATCCAACGATACCCTAAACAATGGGGTACGTGAGAAAAAAACTAACATCCCCACTTCACAATTAGCGGAGTTACTCTGAAAAAAAATATTTTTCAAGATTTAATGTTATCACTTTGCTGTCGTGACATATTAGTCACGATAGTCAAGTATATTCGTGCCAAATTATAGCTTTCTAGTAATAATAATATCTGAGCAATCCTGCGGATGGATGGACGGACTGATGGACGGACGGACGGACGGGCGGACGAACGGACATAGCGAAACTATAGGGGTTCCAAGTTTACTTCGGAACCCTTAAAAGATTCAATATAATATAAAATACATCCGGAATTAGTTTTATTCTAATTTTATCTTTGAACTTACTACTTTTTGTGTCTAACAATTAAGTTGAACCTTTGATTAAACAAAATTTATTATCTACTAGCTGCAGCGTGCAGCCCGCTGCATTATAAGTTTTTGGTGAATCCCACGGGATCACCTAATTTTTCCGGGATAAAAAATAGCCTATGTGCGATTCCAGATCATCATCTACCTGTGTGCCAAGTTTAATTCAAATCCGTTCAGTAGTTTTTTCGTGATTGAGTAACAAACATCCATCCAAACATCTATCCAAACATCCAAACTTTCGCATTTATAATATTAATTAATTAATTAATATAGATTATAAACTAGCTATTACTTTAATAAATTTAAGTATTTTAAGGTATTTTATCCTTGATCACCGGAATTTTGGTTTCGGTTTCGGCCGAAATTGAAGCCACGAACATTTAGTTTTAGTTTCGGCCTGAAAACCAGTTTCGGTCGGACTCTAGAAATTTTATCAATGCGTTGTTTTCTGTGTCGGATCCGAGAAAGACTAAGACTGACGTACTATGATCAGATTGATCGATTACTGGCCGAAGGTGGTATCAAGTGTCTTCGCAACCTGCGTGTGTGTGTGAAGAGAGTAAGAAATGTGAAGGAAGCGAGGCTATATATGTATATATATAGCAGATGACAATAAATTATACACCGCAATATAGTCGTCTTATCACGGTCGGTTGTTTAGCTGAGAATCCTGCTATAAACCGATCTACTGACTCGAATTTCCTCACGATAAGTGACAGTTGACAGATGACCGTTAAGATATAAATGACGTAAGTGACGTACGCAACGTCCAACTCAACTACACTATTCTACTCTAGTTAGCGCTACGCTATCTTAGGTTACAAATACACTCATACATCTAGACATATATATATATATATATATATATATATATATATATATATATATATATATATATATATATATATATATATATATATATATATATATATATATATATATATTTTATTATTATACGGAGAATGATATGAGAGCCGTCTTAGAATAGTGGGACAAGGGCGTTGGGAGGTCATAAAACATAACTTGAGATACGCCGATGACGCAACTCTTCTCGCTTAAACAAAAGAAGACATGAAACTGCACCTGTTGACGCGTTTAGAGACAATAAGATTCTTCGAACTTGCGATCAAAAGAGAAAAAACCAAGATGTTGGTCGTGGACCGAATTAAACTAAATCAACCTGACATCTCAATGATTGGCAACTGTGAGGTTGTTCAATCCTACGTATACCTCGGATCTACGATTACGAATACTGGAAGATGTAAGGAAGAGATTCGAAGGAGATGTGCTCTCACTAGATCTGTAGTTAACAAGCTTAAGCGTGTGATGGAGCCGCAAAATCACCAAAGCCACGAAAGTCTACCTAATGAGATATTTGGTGTTTCCAATATTTTTCTACGACGTTGAATATGGACGATTCTTCTCAAAGACCGACGCAAAATCGATCGAATCGAAAAGTGGTGCTGATGGTGACTGCGGAGGATACTTTGAACAGTACAGGACCAATAGCTCGATCTTGGAGGAATTGAACATCAAAGAGAGGTTATCATCGACTGTGCTTACACGAATCCTCAAATATTTCCAACATATTTTCCGAAATGAACACTCCATTGAGCGCCTCGTTGTTTAGGGAAAAATAGAAGGCCAGCGGCAGGCGTCTGACACTCCTTTATACCTACCTTACCGCGATAAGCACCTACAGCGCGCAACAACGCGGCTTTGCAAATCAGTCAGGGCCGCCCCGTTCAAAGAGAAAATTAATATAGATAAGCCCCGTGCCTGTGAGCACACACGTTATTGTACGACGACCTGTTGATCATCGTGGCAACGTAAGGTTTATTACTGTAGGTACTATTAAAAAATGGGAAAAGTAATTAAAAATATTGTTGTGTAGATGACTGTCGCAATAAACAGGATTCAAAGTTTTCATTTTTTTAGTTTACCGAAATATTCTGAAAGGTAAGAAATATTTTATTTGTTTAGTTTACTCGTAATTTTTACAAGTAGGTTTTAAGTACTATAGGTAAGGATTCCGTAGGTTTATCATACCTCAGTATTGCAACTTGAAATGCGCTACAAATTATATTGTAACATTAATATTTTTAACAAAATTCTTTTTCCCCGTATTGCCTGCTGCCTGCCGCTATGCCAGGCAGGTTGTAAAAGGCGCCCGATTGGCTATACGTGTCACTGCCGCCGTGATACCAGGTAGTAGAGTTCCGCATCGTCTCACCCGGGTGTGTGGTACCTAGCACTGCTTTACCTATTTCTGCCGCAATAGCGTCAATGCTTGTCATCATCGTGTTCCGTTTTGGAGGTTAAAGTTGGGTGATAGACTTATGTATAGCATTACCATCCCACTGCACAGATAGCAACGCATCAACATTTTTGGTATCTATAGGCGATAGAGTATCTTTAAGACAACCCTGATTTCATTAGAAAGGATAAGAGATACGTGATAGAAAGAGATGCAATTTCTAGGTAAGTATTACGGTAGGTAATCAAGCACTGCGCGATCTGAATTCAACTTAATTGTATCGTGGCAAGAGTCCCTATTTCTTTAAACGACTTTCCATAGTGTCTCTTCTGTACTTGTACTATTATATATTCTGTGCCAGCGGTCACGTGGACGATCCCCTATACGTTAGACGGAACTTTTAAAAGCTTTAACAAAAAATCTAATATCCAAAACGCCTGAAACACCGCAAAGGGTTGTGGTGCATCGTGAGGGCTGCTGTATCTAGTAAAAATGCATTATCAACCACGACCACTGTTTCAAGAGTGAATGATTAAAGAGGAGATCTAGGGAAAGCTTGTTGAAAAGAGTAAATCCCATAAAAATACTAATTACAAGAAGACTACATTTATATAGTACCTGTATACCGATTGATTTTTATTCGTTTAAATGTGAAAATAATTTTATCATCAAGAAACAATTAAAGTAAATTATATAGTTGACGTAATTTAACCGCAAATTACGTTAATTACCTCCTTAATTACCCCGACTTTAGTGTTTTTTAATAGCGAGCTGTATTAATTACTTACATAATAAATGTTTGTATGTATATTCGTATCACCGACCACACAGCCTATAGACGGCTAATGTTTGATTTTCCGTATTGAATGCATTCTGGCAACTAGCTGAGGTAAGACGAAGTGGGGTTGCAACGCCGTAATTGGCTAACTCAAGGCCACAGTGAAAGATAGTAATGTACAGAACATCTGATTGGTCGACACTGATTACCCAATCACTCATTGGCGCGTGGACATTTACATCGGAACTATAAGTCAGATGTTTTGACACAAGTCATTCGCGGATTGCCTCGGAGCGCGCGCACTTAACAGTAATCCTCGTTCGGTCCGTACTAACTTTATATGTGTTTTCCCACTATTTTCATTAGAAAATAGCTGGGAAAAACCCCAGTGAGGGGAACGCCCCGCCCGCGAATGCCCGGCGGCTGCCCGCCAGCTGCCGCTAACGGACGCGAGTGCACACCCGACCTGTCGTGCTCTCCGACTTAACGTCGGTAGTTCGAAAATTTTTCTCAAAAATAAAAATGGATGCAAACCACCCGAAACCAGGACCATCTAAAGGTCGCCGGACAACCAGCCCTGAAGGCTCACCGCGACGTTCGCGGTCACTATCATGTCCCGATTCAGACATTAGTGAAATGTCTGAATGGGAACAAGTTCCAATACGTAAGACACGTATTCCAACGCCTAGTACGTCGCCCAAAAAAACGTCTCCATCAAAAAAAGACTTTTTGAAGGACACGTACAGGCGTATGAATCCTGATGGTACTTCTACCACCACCAGCTCGACATCCCACAGCCACACGCCCAAGGCGGCACCACCTAGACATGCGAAGGCGGCACAGGCGGTGCAACCGAAGGCGGTCTTAGCTGAGACATCGAAGGCCCAACACCTAGCTGATCCAAAGGCGGCATTACCTTGGACTCCAAAGGCGGGCCATACCGAAACTTTGTCGCAACCAATAGCGACTATCTCTATGACTCCTCAACTGCCGCGCGACCCTCGCCTTTATCGCCGGCCGTTCGAACGCCGAGCCAACCGCGACCGGACCGATTCCGGACCGCGTGAATCGTCGTCGCGCGACTCGTCTGCGCGCCGCGATTCGTCCGCGCAAAGCGAATCGTTACCGCGCCGCGATGTCACGGCCGCCGAACGCCGCGATACCATGACCACCCGCGAATCTGTACCATCATCATCAACACATGATGCTGCAGAACCGACACCAAAGAGATCTCCAAAAAGTATATTGGAAGAAAACTTTATACTAACGGCCCGCCTCGCAGAGGCTAATTTACTCGACAAAGAGCTGCTACAAGTGATGGCTGCCCACTTGAACGATCGTAGCGCGAAACTTCAAGCTACCGGCGCCGCCACCATCCCTGCTACTCCTGAAGACGAAGCTGCCATACAACAAGCAGCAACTAGACCGCTTCCCCTCCCTCCTTGCACCACCCCGCAGCGCAGGAAGCGAGAAGATGATAGCCTTACTTCCATTGAGGACCCTAAGAGACAGTGTGTTCCGGCGGAGCCGTCACCGCCCAGAAGCTTTGCCGCAGTAGCAGCAGACATTGCTACATCCCCCACAGCAAGCAGCCAGCCACGAACGCAGGTAAATACTAACCAGCCTGCACAGGCACCTAAACAAAAATACCCACCGTTAGTGGTAGAGGTCCTACCCAACTGGGCCCACCACTTCCGTGCCCTAAAAGACCAACTTGGCCACTCCCCTAATGCCAGACCTTTTGGCAGAGGGGTGAGATTCTCACCGAAAGATGAAATAGAATACCGGGTGATTCAGCGCTACTTAACCGAGCTGGGAAGAACCGAGCGCATATCCTGGTTTTGCTACTCGCTCCCCAGCGAGAGAAGCATAAAGGTTGCGATTAGGGGACTCCCGGCCGACACCGACCCCGAGGAAATTAAGGAAGACCTGCTGGCCCACGGACACGAGGCGGAATATATAAGACCCATCAGGGCGCGTGCGGGACGCCCTGGCTGTATATTCATGGCGATACTGAAAAGGAAAGAGAACACCCTGCCTGACATCTACAACATTGATGAACTTTTATACATGCCGGGTGTCAAAATAGAGGCGTGGAGGGGGAAGAAAGGCCCGGCGCAGTGCCACCGGTGCCAACAATTTCGCCACTCCTCCCATAACTGTCACCGCCCACAAAAATGTGTGCGGTGTGGCGAAGAACACCCAGCCAGAGACTGCCCACGCCCCCGGGAGGAGCCACCAACCTGTGCAAATTGCAGTGGCCCCCACACCGCCAACAGCACCACTTGCCCAATCTTCCAACGTGAGGCAAGGAACAAAAGGGCTGGCGCGGTGGCACTGACCACATCTTTACCGACCACCAGGAAACCCGAGCCACCACCAACAACCACCCAACCGAGAGCACCAGAGGTGCCGGCGGAGGTGTCAACACTTACCGCACCGGCAAACGACCCCATTCCCCGTTCACAAGGTGGCATGGACGAAAGAAAGAAGAAGAAGAAGACGAATAAAAAGAAGGCCAGGCCTCAGGAAAGTGGTGCTGATACAGAAGCAGAGGAGCAGCCAACCACTCACGTGGCCAAAGACCCCGTGACTCCTGCTCCCCAAAAAAGGGACGCATCAACTAGAAGACCGATGCCCTCAGTGACCCCGGACGAAGGGAAGCTTGTGGTGCTTGAGAAAGCGCTACAAGTTTTCCAAGATGTGCTGGGGGCACTAAGAGAGGGCACAGACCCCGTTTCGGCCGTCCTCAGGGGTATGACGGACCTATTGGCACTATATGGATCATAGGACCCTGAGGACCGTATTCTGGAATGCCTGCAGCCTTAGGGAAAAGGCTGTACTCTTTCGTCAGCTCCTGAACGAACAAAACATAGATGTCGCGTTAGTCAACGAATCAATGTTAGGTCCGAGGGATAAACTCCATGTACCAAATTACTTCTGCTACAGACAGGACGAGCACAGTGGGCGTGCACCATACCGTGGACTGGTGATACTAGTGCATCGAAGAGTCATTCACCAACCGCTACCTCGCAAACACCTCTCCTCATTGCAAGCGCTGGGTGTAGAAATTTTGATCGCCGGCAATCCCCTGCGAATATTCAGTGTCTACAGACCACCACAACAAAAATTCTCACCATCAGAACTTATGGAGATATTTGACTCACCACTTCCAACAATCGCAGCCGGTGATTGGAACTGCAAACACCTAGCGTGGCATGCAACCACCACCTCAACAGCAGGCAAGAGACTCTTCGATGCTGCGGAACAAAACCAACTGACAATCTGCAGCCCAGAGGTACCCACCCACTTCCCATTTTATGACGCTCACAATCCAGACGTCCTAGACTTTGCCGTACACAACGGGATCCAGCAAAGGATAGCCCTAGAAGCCATACCCGATGACATGGGATCTGACCATCTCCCCATCCTTCTTACCATAGAGGATATTCCGGTCAGACTAACTCCACCTCCTCCCCGCCAACTTATCGACTGGCCAAAATTTTCTTCCATCTTGGAAAATAACAACATCACCCAACCAGTCTCCACCCCGGCTGAGGTGAACCACTTTGCAGAGGAACTAACACGGAATATCCAAGAAGCTATCCAAAAAGCTTCTAAATCACAATCAGCTACCCGTACCCCCTCGGACCTACCCATTAACATCCGGAACAAAATTCAGGAAAAAAGGAGCATCCGACGATTATGGCAAGCCACAAGATGCCCATCCCTAAAGGCCAAACTAAACAGGCTTACCCAGGACATCAAGACCGAGCTCAAACGCCACGCCAGTGAAAGTTGGGAAACCCGCCTCGCTGAAGCAGAAGAAGACTGGTCGTCGCTTCATCGTTTGTGCCGCCGGCTTACAAATAAGCCAGAACCAGTCCGCCCACTTCGTCACGCGGACGGTACGCCCAGATACCGAGCGGAAGACCGTGCTGAAATTTTCGCCGACCATCTGGAGGAGCAGTTCAGCCCAAACCCGATCGTAGACCAAACTCTTACAACGGAGATAGGAGAGTTTCTCAAAGATTACTTGGCAACACCCCCAACAACTTCAGAAGACCCCATAGTTCTCACCCCGAATATGGTGCGCAACCAGATAAAGAAGAGTAAACCACGCAAGGCACCGGGCGCGGATGCCATTACGAACAAGGCTCTACTGCACCTTCCTTTCCGCACAGTGGTAGCCATGACAAGACTTTTCAACGGCATCCTGCGTACCGGTGAATTCCCCGAAATATGGAAGACCGGACGGGTGATAATGTTACCCAAACAGGGGAAAAATATTACCCTGCCATCAAGTTACAGGCCGATTACCCTGCTTCCTACAATGTCCAAGATCTTCGAGAAACTCGCCTTACAACACATAGATCGCCACTTCAGTCCACGTCCCGAACAGTTTGGTTTTAGGGCTGAACACAGCACGGTCCTCCAACTGACCAGGGTTCTGCACATCTTAATCGAAGCTCGGAACAAGAAAGAGCAAGCCGCCGCGGTCCTGCTAGACATGGAAAAGGCCTTCGACCGTGTCTGGCACGACGGCCTAGTCTTCAAGCTAGCCAAAACAGAAGTCCCCAAGAGAATCGTAAGAATCATCCACTCCTTTCTGTCAGGAAGGAAATTCCAAGTGGTAGTGGAAAACACCGTCTCGTCATTGAGGAACATCACAGCTGGAGTCCCGCAAGGCAGCTGTCTCTCACCATCGCTGTACTCTGTCTACACGAATGACATACCGGTGGGAGATGGCTGTCAGCTAGCACTGTACGCCGACGACGCGGCATACATCGCCGCTTCCATCAACGCCGTCTTCGCAGCCAAGAAACTCCAAGAAAGCCTGAACCTGCTGCCTGATTGGCTGTCCAAATGGCGCCTGACAGCCAATGCGGGGAAAACGCAGGCGCTTCGTCCCAGGAGCTCAAAGAAAATTCCGGACCTCACTCTGAACGGCCAGAATATTCAATGGACCACAGTAGTCAAGTATCTTGGCGTGACTATTGACACTAGACTTACCATGGGCCCTCACATCAGGGAAATCGTAACTAGGACACGTATGGCTATGGCAGCCATACGACCGATCTTCTCATCAACACTCCCAACTAGTATCAAACTGGGGGTGTTCAAGACATACATCAGATCAAGACTTACCTACGCAGCAGCTAGCTGGTACAACCTGACATCTCCAACATCTCGAAATATCCTACAACAACAGCAAAACCTAGCGCTGCGTAGGATAGTGAACGCCCCCAGATTTGTCCAAAACGCAGTCATCCAACGGGACCTCAAAATAGAAGACCTGGATGAATTCATCCGCAAAATAGCAAGGAAGATGTACGAACGCGCCGATTCGTCATCCCAGCCCCATATCCAGAGCATAGCCCCGTACCACTCGCGTCCCCCGGACGCTAAACCCTTCCCAAGGGATTTAATTTCTTAAAAACCCATTTAGCCTTCCGTACCCCCCCTACCGCCAAAGTCGCTGCCGTGGTCGCTGATCGCCTTGCTCGGCTTCCCCTATGGGTCTAACCGGGTGTGGTTGATCGCCTGCGGTGGCGTGAAGAACTCGGGAAGGGGGGTACAATCTTTAATACAGATAACCATCTCACATATACACCTTTTCTTCTCCTTAGTGAGATAACCACAACCTAGAAAACCTTACGCAACCAATGAAAATTTCAAGGGTGTCTCAACCCACTCCAAAGACCTGGTAGTATTTACTACCAGCGTATGATACCATGGCAAGGGGGCCATCAGCCCCGGAACCATTTCCCCGCCCCTCCTTCAGGGGGTGAGAGAAGATACACGACGAAGTCATTCGCCTATTATTAGGTGTCTATGGGCTGTGTGGTCGGTGGTTCGTATTAATTATACCGCTACATTAATCCGATATAATTTTTTAACGTAGTAAAACTGCAGCAACCGATATTTCATTTCCTATACATACGGAACCCTACAACCACACGGGGAATATCATCTTACACAAAAAATATATATATTTCAAAATTGGGTCATAAATGACTGAGTCCTGCGGCCCTACCATGAACTCTTATAGCAGGTCAATTTTAGCCGATAATTAAACTGTCCTGCTATTTCGTACCATGAAAGCGTTATGTAACAGGCCAGTCAGCGACCACGTGACCTATGCCGGTGAGCGATCGTATTACTATTCAAACCTACTTCTGCCCTGCATTAGCGTACCATGAAGTGTTTTTGACAAACCGAAATCGATATTTGAACTGCTAAAGTGTCATAAAATTGCCGGTCACTTGCAGGTGGAAAAAAGTAACTTTTTTTGGATTGCTTTGTCTTAAATGTACTGTAAACGTAGGTATTTTTTATTATTATTGCTATTCCTAGCCCTAGTCCTATTTGGAATTTATATTGCATATTTTTGACATTAACTGTGTTTTAGAAAAATATTGATATTAGTATAAAATATAGTTCCTAATTCATTACTTCTATTTAAAGTTATTTATTTATTTTTAATATTTACTTACTTTTAAAGCATTTTTTATTTATTTTTAATTTTAGATAAAAAAAGTATCTTCACGCCCGTATCCCCAAAGAGGTAGGCAGAGGTACAACAAGTGTACCCACGATTAGCCAAAGCCTATCGCCACCCGGGCACTTTTTCCAATCCCGGGCAACATTGCTTTTGTCAGAAAACTGAAAAACACATTTTGTTGAATTGCCCGACCCGGGACCTCATGTGATCAACTCCGACACCGGACCACTAGACCACAGAGGAGATACACAAAAATTTAGATGTGTGATGAAAATTAACGTTTTGAGTATGCACTTTTATTGAATCCCGTTGCAATATCTTTATGAGTATTCAAAATATCTCATAAAACTTCCAATTGTTCATTGAATATATTGATATCATACGATCGTTTTGCTTCCGACATTAATCACGTTCATATCAATGTGTAATTTTAAGCTTTAAAGTAGTCACAAACTATTTCAAAACTCTAATCCCAAAAAGTCAAGACGTACTCAAGAAATTTAAAAACCGCGCTCATAACATAAATGTCTTTATTAAACAGTTCAAGGTCATGTGTAATATTCCCAGAGTTGCGTTCTTTAATGGATGCCGCTTAACAAATATTACGTGATTTACTTTATGTTCCATATATTTTACGTAGACTTTAAATAACTTAAAAGTCGATCTCTTTTGCCAATTTGTATTCTTAAATTCAAGATTTCTAATTAAAATGCATTATTAATAATAATTTTATACTAAAATTTAAAAATCGGCAAGTTATGTGTTTCTCAACGTTAATTTGATATGTCCTGCCAGAGATAATGTGACCGGCCAGAAGACGACGCATTGCAGGTCAACAAAAATTAGTTCATGGTACGATCGTAAAACCTGACAGGTTAATACTCATAGTTGAACTGCCTGGAACTTGACAAGTATTATAAGAGTTCATGGTAGGCCCTCTGGAGTAAGAAACATAATGAAATGAAATGAAAAGTCTACGGATCCTAAGTAAGTTGTCGTAACTTGAAAAATGCAAATTTTGTTTTATTTATGATAATGACTCCATTCTTATAGATATTTTAATAACACGAAGAATAAAACTAAAATTTATATTAGGTAAACCCAATTTCTAATAGAAATTTCATTTTTATTCTTCACGATATTAAAAGATCTATAACAATGGACTCATGTTCATATAAATAAAACAAAAATCGCATTTTTTAAGTTAAGTCACTTACTTAGGACTCGTCGAAGTATTTATTTACAGGAATATAGTTGTTACAAATTATTAAAATTAATCAAAAATACCAGCATATTCTACCATTTTATGGTGTGCAAATATTTAAAAACTAGCTGACCCACGCAGCTTCGCCCGCGAGTAAATTAACATGTCGTCAAGATAACTTTTCATGCAAATTTCATCCCCTTTTTAGCAACCCTTCAAGGGTTGATTTTTGAAAAAAAAATTGCCTATGTTTGACCTCGGCTCTTCTACTACTTCCATGCCAAATTTCATGAAAATCGGTCCAGCGGTTTAGCCGTGAAAGCGTAACAGACAGACAGACAGACAGACGTTCGCATTTATAATATTAGTATTGATTTAAATATTCGCGTACCATTTTCCTCCTGCAGTAGCGTAGGTGGTTGTCATTGTCGTGTTCCGATTTGGAGGATAAGGTAGCCAGTAAAACTTATGCATGTGGCATTAGACCTCGCCACAAGATAGCAACGCACCATTTAATCTTTGGTGTCGTTAGGCGATGGTTGACTTTTTCCTTCAGGAGACCCATCTGATTGTTTGCTATTGTGGCACCGCTGAATGGTCCTAGTGATGGAACCAGCGGGCCAGCTTATTGTCAGGTGACGTCATAACTGTGGAGGTTGATGACGTCACACAAGTAAGGGGAAAGGAAGATCTTCCCAACCAGGTTTTTTGTTTTCGGAATAGTTCAATTACTGCTAGTCTTATGGGCTGTTACAGCTTCACCGGTCGCGGGGGCGAGCACAATGCTCAGCCAGAATTTATAGGTGTAAGGCTGTACGCCCTCCGCCCTAAGGGTGTATCCTGCGAGGCCGAACTTCGGCTTAGGGTGGGGTCGTGATTTGCGATGAGAGGGCTAGTGGCGTTGTTTTGTCCGTCCGCCGAACCTTGCCCTTGAGTTCAATTCGCCGAAGGGCGAAACAGGGGTCCTCGTCGCCGCCGGCGGCGACGGCGTCGCGAATGTTGGTGTTATCGTGTAAACCGTTGGCCAGAGTTATCGGATGGTTAGAACCGCTTAACCAGGCAAGATGGCAACTTGTATATAGTGTTACAAGATAGATAATTGTGATATCGCGATTCAGGATTTTATTTTGAATTTCATCATTTTTTATTATTTTTTCTTGTAGCGTTTGTGATTGTTTGAGCCGGTACACTATCCTATGATAAAAAAATAACAAAAATTAACAATGAAGTACTTTATATTCTATGTATGTTAAGAATTTTGTAGGCATTATTTATTTATACGTTACTATATATTACATTACTTATAATAAATTGAAATTTTATAAAATTACTAGCTGACCCGGCAAACATTGTTGTGCCTAACTACCTACTATTATTTTTACCATATTTTCTCATCGTTTAAACCTTCCCTGGACTTACAATTAATTCAAAACCAAAATTAGCCAAATCGGTTCAGCCGTTCTCGAGTTTAAGCAAGACTAACGAATAGTATATATGTATAAATAACCCGCGCGATATTGTCACCCGAGCAAAAGGAGAGGGTGCATATATATATATATATATATATATATATATATATATATATATATATATATATATATATATATATATATATATATACACACCCTCGCCTTTTGCTCGGGTGACAATATCGCGCGGGTTAAAATGTCCAACTTTCGTCCCTTGGCGCGTAATGTACTATTTTTTTTCAGGGTAGAATGTAGAGGACATGTTAAGTGGTGATGGCATTTTTTTTCTCACGTACCCCATTACGTGGAGTATCGTTGGACATGTTTCTAAAAAATATTGTAAGTTTGTGATAACAACCTTTCGATTAATAGACTCATTTGTAAAATATAAAGCTTTTAATTGCTAATGTAACAGTTATTACAGGTTGTGCGATGAAGAAGGGATGAGTCAAACTCAAGGTCCAGCGAATGAATGTTTTTTTTTCAGAATGTCTGAATTACTGCTGGCCTTATGGGCCGTCACAGCTTCACTGGTCGCGATGGCGAGCAGAGTGCTCAGCCAGAATTTATAGGTGTATGACTGTATGCCCTTCACCCTAAGGGTGTCTCCTGTGCAGTCAAGTGCAGTCACTGTGGGAGATCCCCATGTAAAAGCAAAATGCAGTGAATGGCTAGTAAATAGGCCACCAAAATGCTGTAACTGCACCCAGGCAAATTTGAACAAAGAGGAGCATAACGCATTTTGTGAACTATGCCCCATAAGACAGAAATGGGACTTCTTGGCGAGGGCCACTATAGCCTATCGTTAAGGATACCATAGCAATAAATTGTAAAGCACCGACCACACAGCCTATAGACAGCTAATGTTTGATTTTCCGTATTGAATGCATTCTGGCAACTAGCTGAGGTAAGACGAAGTGGGGTTGCAACGCCGTAATTGGCTAACTCAAGGCCACAGTGAAAGATAGTAATGTACAGAGCATCTGATTGGTCGACACTGATTACTGATTACCCAATCACTACTCATTGGCGCGTGGACATTTACATCGGAACTATAAGTCAGATGTGTTGACACAAGTCATTCGCCTATTATTAGGTGTCTATGGGCTGTGTGGTCGGTGTTGTAAAGAAATAGAGAAAGCAGCAATAAACAAAATATATAAAAACAATAAAATAGTAGATAATAAAATAACATAGTATATAAGAAAATAGAATTATAAGTATTGTTAACGTGAAGCAGTTTGGCCGAATAAAACACTTGAATCACTTTTACACGCACAATATAATTTTGGGCAGAGTAACGCCCTCAACAAACGATAGAATTACAATGAATCGAAAACATGATGTCCCCGCTTATTTATACCATTCGTTATCTATTTTATTATGACGTCATAACACAGGTGTGCCACACATCTGGCCGGCTAGTAGTTGTCGTCAAGCGCGGTTGTTTAAATTTATATTATGAATATAAATGCATCAGCATAGAATGAAATTAGAAAGAATAATATAGCCAATATCTACAACTAAGAGTCAAGTACATAAGTGTATATTGAAAACAAGTTTTTATAAATATATATGTTTGTATATGTATATAAGACATAGAATTGAAATCAAAGCAAGAAAGCTACAGTATGTAGTAAGAGTAACAATAGAAGTCTAGCTAAAACAAGTATAGGTAAATATTAGAAAATCTATACATATAATAAAATCGTAGAAAAGTCAATGTATGTCCGGGGAAAACTCAAAAAGTACTAGATGGATTTACTTCAAATTTCCATGAATATTACTAACAGGTCGGGTCAACATATAGGCTACATATTTTCACGCTATCACCTACGGGGGAGGAGCTGTGCGGAGTAAACGAAGTGCGCGCGAACGAAGTCGCGGGCAACAGCTAGTTAGCTATAAATTTAGGAATTAAGAAAATATAGTTGTAAACATGGAGTAGCACCACTGGAACAGTTGTAGCAAAAAAGGATAAATAAAATATGTTAAATAAATACAAAGTAATACATTCTGTATGTAACTTGTATTTGCAAAAGAAACTGATAAAAATTTAAAAATATAAGTAAATGAACTAAATAAAGAATTTAATAATGTACCTACATGTAAAAACGTTGCATAAATAATAAATAGACAAATACGTATGTCTGTAGGCTGGTTTGACGAGGAACATTGTGTTTGGATACTGTCGGCCAGGCATTCGACTTTGTTGGCATCGTCAAAAGAGTATAAACTTTAAAAGCATTTACATAATTTAGTGAAAGCCGACCTCAATTGAAAATTGTTATTATAAATCCAGGTAAGACGCTGCAAAATTCTACCACCTGGTTAGCAATGACAAGTATAGTCTTTACTCAACTTATAAGAGATGCATAGCCGTAAGGCGGTTGATATATTTTTAAAAAGGAGCCCGTGTCAATAAACGCCTCAGCGTTTAAGTGAATTAAATACAATAGAATGATAGTTATAACCACTCACAAAAAAGGAAGTTGTTTGACCTGTATGCACGAGATGTTGTTGGGATTGGATAAAAATATTATTGGAGTATGGTGATGATCTATTTAGGCTTTCAAGAACGTGTGCTTAAGTGTGTAAGTGTTTGACCACGAACTTCTCGGAAATTATAATTCATATCGAGATGATTCATTTTGATTTAAATTAAGTATATTCCAATTACGGGACAGTCTAATTTTCATTAAAACCGGTTCAGAAGTTTTTGAGATATAGATATTTTTGTATTTAGTTGACAGATATTTTAAGTCAAAGATATGTCTGTATGTAGCTCTGTATATTTGAAATGGTTAACTTTTTTTTATTTAATACAAACTTCTAGAGAGATTTTTTTATTTCAAAATTACTTTGAAATACGACTTTTTGTAGTCCACGTGTAGGTACTATCACGTTTTTTTTGCATCTGGCAGCCCTGCTGGCAAACACAAATGCAAGGAAGTTACATTCTATATAAGTTCCTTGCACAAATGCATTACGCAATACTTGCAACCCTACCCTATAAACTTCACTGTCAAAAATTTTACAGAGTAGGTACCTACCTAACTATTGGAAAACTCACGAATCTTTATAAAATATTTTTTAAAACTTAGAAGATTAAATAAATCATAATGGCAGATGATAAAAAAGTATCTAACAACGACGCTGATCCAGAACTAGAAGATTTATTAGACAGTGCGTATTTATATTCTTCTAACCTAGAATAATGTTACACAACACAAATATTTTTTGTATTTTATGTTAATTATGTAATTTATTGAAAACGGATACTCCGTAATATTAGAATTGTGTTACTTTATGTTGTGATTTAATCATATGTGGGAATGATTCTTGTAAAATGAAAAAACGACAATCACCGTGTTCAAAGGTTATAATATGATCAAAAACATAAATAATCATACGTAACATTCTTAAAATTTGTCTGTCTTATTAAAATTATATTGAAAAACGATCCTGATTTAAAATTGTGAAAACATAATTTTGTTTTCAAACTTTCCAAATCTAATATGTGTGATTGCTATCCTTAGCTCTTTTTTTTGTTTTTTTTTTATTATTCTGCATTGAAATATACATAAAACTCTAAATTTTCACCCTTTTACCATCAACCCCTATCTTTTAATATAATAATAATTTATATGGTAAAACAATGTTTATGGGGTTAGCTAGTTTAATAAAATATTACAATTTGGGTTAGCAGATTTTCTTTAGTCTGCTCTACTTGTGATATAAAAAAAAGTATCTTTACGCCCGTATCCCCGAAGAAAGGCAAAGGTATAAACAAGTGCACCTACGACTAGCCGAAGATACTTAGTCCCACAAATGTGATAGGTGGCAAGCCTATCGCCAACTGGGCACTTTCCAATCCCGGGCAACTTTGTGTTTAACAGAAAACTGAAAAAACACTTTTTTTATATGCCCGACCCGGGAATCGAACCCGGGACCTCATGTGGTCAACGCCAACGCTGGACTAGACTAGACCACTACTAGGCTACTAATATATGAAATATAATATAGGAATATTTCTCTTCCTCAAGTGCTATGTTCTTGATGGTTTAGCAATCGCCAATCTTGGGACTGTCTGGGTCTTCCCTTACTTTGCCTTCACTCTATCTTTTCTTCTGAGATGGTTTTGAATAGGTTATCATGTCTTAATTTAGTGGCCAACCATATTTCCTCTTCTATTTTTGATAATTTTGTGTTATCATTCGTCCTTCATTAACCATTTCACTACTTCCTCATTATATTTTTTCGTGTTCCATTTTACGCCATTACCATTGCTAAAAAGCGTATAGCCTGTCTATGTCTCTCTTAGTTAATGTCCATGTTTCACAGCCATATAACACAATACTCCAGATGTAGGTCTTTATAAGTTGCTTGCGTAATTGTGGTTTTGTTTTGGCCGTAAATGTTTTGCTATTAAAAGTAGACATGGGTAACTCAGTGAAATTCCTTGCATTAACTCAGTAACTCAAGCACAGTGTAGCCGGCTCTTTGAGCTAACTCAAAATTGCGTCATGGCACAATAAATCTGACGCGGCCCGTGGGTTGACGGGAAGTGAGCAGTGAGAGAAATGTGCACCATGCTACAAATTCTTAAAACAAACAGCGCACAGCGCATAAATTGCGTTGGCTCATTGGTAACTCAATGAGTGAGTTGTGGCACATGAGAGTCATGACTCATGATACCTGTGCACATGAATGAGAGTTTACTACGTATAATCTCATAAGTATTTGTGGTATAACTGTGGCGCCGTGCGCTAACACATTTTGAATAAGTGAATTGACACACTTGCTCAGTGTTACAC
This sequence comes from Apodemia mormo, assembly GCA_036924255.1. Classification (NCBI taxonomy): domain Eukaryota; kingdom Metazoa; phylum Arthropoda; class Insecta; order Lepidoptera; family Riodinidae; genus Apodemia; species Apodemia mormo. Next base: position 13,944,178 of record JAUPFN010000030.1, read on the forward strand.
ATGTCTAATTAAAAGCTCTCTTAGCCATTGAGGTTCTAGATATTATGTTAGCAGAGCATCTAGAGTCCTGCATTATTTTGCTACCGAGGCTGCTGATATTATGGTGACATTTTTTTGTTGTAAATCTATACTAATAAGCTATAAAGCTGAAGAGTTTGTTTGTTTGTTTGGTTGAACGCTTATCTTTGGATGTACTAGTCAGATTTAAAAAAATCTACTTGTTTATGATAGCCACATTCACGAGGAAGGCTATAGGCTAACTTTTTACCTGACTGCAAAAGTAAAATTTTTGGATCACACGAACGAAATCACTGGAAACAGCTAGTGTAGAGTAAATCCATACTAATATAAATGCGAAAGTCTGTCTGTCTGTTACGCTTTCATGGCTAAACCACTGGACCGATTTTCATGAAATTTGGCATGGATATAGTTGAAGAACCGAGGTCAAATATAGGCTAATTTTTTTTTTCAAAAATCAGTCCCTGGAGGGCTTAAATACCAGATGAAATTTTTATTAAAAACTATTTGGATGACTTATTAAAATACTCGCGGGCGAAGCTGTGCAGGTCAGCTAGTATTAATATAAATAGGAAATTCAAATAAACATATTTATACTTCGAATTCACTTATATTTACATTATTTTACACATCTAAATGGTTTCACTTATTACGGCATCATCAGGGATAATTTGCACAGTTATAATGTCTTTGACAAATTTTAAATATTTGTTAGAAGCTTGTAACTATTGTAAACATTGCATCATAGTAAATCTGAGGTCATAAAAAATTACCATTCGTAATGAAATAGGGCTGATAACTGTTTTCATAATAATTCTGACATCATTTTTCATAATTGCCATTCCCAAAAGAAAGGAAATTATGAAAAATGATGTGCCCTCTATTATGTAATAGTGCTAAAAGTACAAATTTATATAATCATTAGTATTTTGCTTAGCAAGTATCAACTTCCTAAGGAATTTAGGTAATTTTAGCTTACATATGTTTTTATTTACTTTGTCAATAGCTTTAAGGTCATATCTGTGTTTAGTTTTGTTCATATTGTGCACATATCTCTGCTTATTCTGCCTTCTTTGTGCTGATTAGTTGAAGAAATTTAATTATGAGATAAGCTTATTTATTTTATTAATATGTATAATTATAAAAAACTTGAGAGGTGTCAAGGGACACCCGGATGGAACGAAGTTCCTTTTATTATTATTTACAAAAAACCTGTATACACTCAACAAAAATAATTGTCGTGACACCACACTGTTCAATGCTATGAGACAGAGAGAGATAGAGAGAGAGACAGAGAAACATGCGCACGCCGAACAGCTTACAATAGCTTACTATAGCAAAAAGTGTTGTGACAACTTTTCGTGAGAATTTTTTCCGTCTAGCCCCTTTCACAACGCACGATAAGGAACTTCGTTCCAATATTACCTGCAAGAATATTTGTGAACAATAAAAGTGTTAAATAATTAAAATATACTAGCTGAGCGTGCAGCCTGCTGCATTATAAAAGTTTTTAATGAATCCTGCAGTAACAAATCATTTTCCATTATCTACATGTGTGACAAATTATAGCCAAAATCCATTCAGTCGTTTTTGCCTGATTGAGTAACAAACATCCATCCATACAACCAGCCAAACTTTCGCATTTATATTATTAATATAGATACATATATTCAAAACATATTCTATACAGGGCAGGCAAAGAGAACCAAGTTTTTTTTCCTTTATAAAAGAGAAGACAGACAGGAGACTCACCTGATGGTAAGTGATTACCGCCACCCATGGACAACTACACTACCAGAGGTCTTGTAATTGCATTGCCGGCCTTTTAAGAATGAAAAGTGCCATGCATCATGATAAATAATAATAATAAATAAATATTCACGAGACAAATTACACTTACTGATCTATCCCCAAAGTAAGCAAATTATTTGCTTGTGTTATGGGTGTTAGTCAACGATACTAATACATAGAAATATGTATATAAATACAAGAATATATTTAATAAACAACCAAACAACAACCAAACCCAGAAATGCAAATGTTTATGCTCATCACACAAATGCTTGCCCCAGTCGGAGATTGAAACTGAGCCTTGTCGATTGTGTAGTCAGGGTATCTAACCACTCGACCAATGGGGCTGTCGATCCTTGCTCTATCTTTAGCTATATCTTTAGCGATATCTTTAGCTATATTTTTAGCTCTATCTTTAGCTATATTTTTAGCTCTATCTTTTTCTCCACATACATGTTTTCTTCATATAAACGAGCTGTTTATATGAAGGAAATCATGTAGTATAAAAGCTATATTCTCATGATGTCATTTAATACTTAATCAAAGCTTCCTTCATCTTTCATGAATACAATAGGTTTGTGTCCATTTGGAAGAATTAGGATATATTGTATTTTTAAAATTCCAAAGTCAACTAGAAACCCTTACGGTTTTGCCATGTCCGCCCATCCATCTGTTCCCCAGACTGCAGCCTAGCTCAGATATTATTTATACTAGAAAGATGTAATTTGGTTCAAATATACATATTGGTTATGCTGACAAAGTGGTAAAATAAAATCTTGCAATATACATTTTCATCATGTTAATTTTTTCTTACGTACCCCAAATTGTGACATATCGATAAATGTGCTGGCGTAAATGAGTTAAATGTCATAGTATGTAACAATAACAAGGCCGTTTTCTTAGTCTGTATTATTGCGATAAGCAAGTGCAGTACCCTATATTGCATGTGGCTAGACACGCACTTAGCTGGATGATTAATCATTACAAACTATCGTCTCAGCTGCATCCCCGAGGAGGTAGGCAGTGGTACAATAAGTGCACCCTCAATTAGCTGAAGATACTTAATCCCACACAATGTGATAGGTTGCAAGCCTATCCAACCGAGCACTAATCCAACCCCAGGCAACAATATTTTATAATAAAACAGAAAAAAACATTTTTTAATTGCTCATCTCGGGAATCAAACTTGGGACCACTGTGGTCAACACCGACAGTGGACCACAGAGGCACTAATCTTTTGGAATTCAAACTGGGATCACTTAATTTACAGTTGAAAATGTTGACTATTACACCAATTGGGAAAATGTTCATTATGAAATAACACATACATTTTCACATTTAAGGTGCTCTACAAGACATGACAAAAAAACCAGCAGAAGAACCAAAGGAAGATGGTGTATCACAAAATATATGGAGTGAAGAATTTTTAAAGGAGGCAGCAGCTCAGTTTGAGACTAATATGGCATCTATTCTGGGCACATTCAGTGGAGTCCCTGGTGAGGTATTAGGGTTCAATTCATTTAATTTTTTTATAATAAATGATAGCAAACAAGCAGATAGGTCTCCCGACGTACAGAGTCAACCATTGCCTATAGACACCAAAGATGTTAATGATGCGTTGCTATCTTGTGGAGAGGTCTAATGCCACATGCATAAGTTCATCAGCTATGTTACCCTTCAAACCATAAACGACAGTGACATTGACGCAATTGCGGCAGAAATAGGTAAGGCGGTGGTATCAAACCTGGGCGAGACAATACAGAACTCTACCACCTAGTAGCCAGAATGGTAATGACTCGCAAAGCCAATTGGTCACCTTTCACAAACTGCTTGGCAGAACGGCAGTTGGCCTATTCTTCAAAGGAGCCCAGAAATAACTCTGGCAAAAAATTATTGCATTTTCAATAATTTTATCTATATAGCTGAAGAGTTTGTTTGTTTGGTTGAACATGCTAATCTCAGGACCTACTGTTCCGATTTAAAAAAAGCTTAAAATGTTAGATAGCCCAATTATCGAGGAAGGTTATAGGCTACATACCTCACGCTACATACAGTAGAAGTGGTAAATGAAGTCAAAGCTGATGAAGCCACCAGCACTAGCTAGTAAAATATATTAAGTATCTCCATGCCTGTATCCCTGAAAGGGTATATATCCCTGAGGTACAACTAGTGCACCCACGATTAGCCGAAGATACTTGGTCCCACTATGTGATAGGTGGCAAGCCTATCGCCAACCGGGCACTTTCTAATCTCGGGTAATGTTATTTATACCAGAAAACTGAAAAAACACATTTTTTAAATTGCCCGACCCAGGAATCGAACCCGGAACCTCATTTGGTCAACTCTGAACTGGACCACTACACCACAGAGGTGATCAAAATTAAAAAAATATATATGTAATTTAAAAATTTAAACTGACTACGTATATCAACTATACTATCCTCCATGTTGGTCCGAGTTTCTTTGAAGAATAGATCAACTGCCTTTCTGTCATGCACGTCGTAAGAGGCGACCGAATGGCTATAAGTGTCACTACCATCGTGACTACTAGGTGGTATTGTTCCACAATATCTCGCCTGGGTATTTGATACCATTACCTTATCTATTCCTGCTGCAATAGAGTCAATATTTGTCGCTATCGCAAAATCAATTTCACAATAATTGTTAATTAATACTAGGTGGTAGATTTACAGTCTCATCCGGGTTTGGTACCACCGCTTTATCTATTATTGCCACAATAGCGTCAGTGTTTTTTACTCCGATATGGAGGGTAAGGAAGCCAGTAAACTTATGCATGTAGCATTAGACCTCGCCATAAGATAACAACGCACCATTAACACCTCTGGTGTATATAGGTGATGGTTGACTCTTTTCATCAGGAGACTCATCTGCTTGTTTGCTATCTTGTGATGTAATAAACTGCAGTCTTATGTGTTTTGCTTATGTTATATTTTAAAGTGGTTTACTTTTTTTTTACAGAAGATCAAATCACACAAGAACAGATAGCACAAACATTCTCAAAAATGGCAGGTAAATTATAATGAATTAAATCAGTAATCAGAAATCAGAAATACTTTGTTCAATAAAATTTTTACAAGTTATTTTGACACGTCAACATATTTTTTTAAAAACTACTACCTGATCGAAAACGCGGCCACACACTGAGAAGATCCGGCAGAAGAAACTCAGCGGGCTTGTGTTTTTTTTCATATCATTGATTTTTTTACATTATCACAATATTACAAAAAATATATATGAGATCGGTATGAGGAGCAATTAATCCCAGGGTTTTTTGTCTTCTAAATAATTGGAGATTTTGTAATATCCTTTTTTACACAGTTTTGTTTTAATATTATTCGCAGTATTAATCAAAACTGGCCTTTCACATTAACTGAAAATGGCTCAACGAGCTATGGAACAGACTGTGTTAGTTTGTGTGTGTGAATGGTAGTTATATATAAATAAATTTTGCTAGATAAATTACATGAATTGATCTAACCCTAAAAAATGTAAGTAAATTTTTTGCTTGTGTTATGGGTGTTAGTCAACAATACTATTACATAGAAATACATAATACATAAATATTGTTACATAATAAACACCCAAATCCAGAAATACAAGCATCTATGCTCATCACTCAAATGTTTGTCCCTGTCGGGAATCGAACCCGAGCCCTATCGATTCGTAGTTAGTTTCGGTAACCACTCTACCAACGGGGTGGTCAGTAATGTGAGGTAATAGAGATGTTGCAGGCAAATTTTATAATTCGTTTGTATCGTCAGATTGCAAGGATAAATACATTTTAGAAAACTCCTTACGTCAAATGTAAAATGTCGTCATTATATAATATAATTAATTCTTTTAGAGGGAAAGATAGATAAATAAATTATGTGAAACTTTTTTATTTTATCACCAATGTTACGTCAACTTTGTTGACTTTTAAGGGCTTTACAATGAGAAATATGTTTACAAATCAGCATTTTTTTCCCTAAAAAAAGTAGTTCCCTTTAAAAGAATTACTTGAATTAACATTTGTATCATCAGATTACACCTGATCTGACTGATCTAACCCCAAAGTAAGCGAATTATTTGCTTGTGTTATGGGTGTTAGTCAACAATACTAATACATAGAAATACATATGTATATAAATACTAGAATATATTTAATAAACACACAAACCCGGAAATACAAACATTTATGCTCATCACACAAATGCCGAACCCCATCGATTGCGTAGTCAGGGTCGCTAACCACTCGACCAACAGGGCGATATATAATTGCAAACTACGCTGACAAACTGTGAATTTGTCTTGGATGGGGTATCCATTTAATCTGTGGTGTTTAATCTAATGTTTACAATCAAATGATCTTTTAAACACAGTTTAATCACAGAATATAGTGGTTTAATTGCTTGTTAAAATTAATTTTCGAAAACTGGTCGTAATAGAACTATTTATGTTCTAGAAGCTGCAGCACAAGTTCTAAAACCGCCATCAGACACTCAGGCGATAGAACCGGCAAGTAACGATCCGGCTGTACAAGAAAAGATTGACGAAGTAAGTAATTTTTTTTATCAACCAACGAAAAAACGGAGGTTATCAGTTTGGCATATATATGTCTATATTTTTTATTTTTTTTATTTTTATTTTTATAGTAGAGAGGGCAAACGAGCAGATGGTGCACCTGATGGTAAGTGATCACCGCCGCCCATGGACATCCGCAATACCGGGGGTATTGCAGCTTTGTTGCCGGTCTTTTAAGAATAAATAAGCTCATTTCTTGAAGGTCCCTACATATTTGATAGACATGTAGCTAATATGTTATAAAGGGAAAAAAACCGACGCTTTTTAGGCATTAGAAATAAACAGGCTAAAACCTCAGTCCAAACTATTAAATGACCGCACGAGCTAAAATCAACATTATTGAATATTTTTAATGCTTTATTTATAATTTACGGCTTTTATTATTATTACTAGCTGTTGTCCGTAACATCGTCCGCGCGGACTTGGTTTACTCCGCACAGCTCCTCCCCTGTATGTGATAGCGTGATAATATGTAGCTTATATGTTGACCCGACTTGTTAGTAATAATACTCATGCAAAATTTGAAGTAAATCCATGCAGTACTTTTTGAGCTTACCCCGGACATACATACAGACAAACAGACAAAAATTCTAAAAGCTATATTTTTGGCTTCGATATCGATTGTAGATCACGCCCCAAGTATTCTTTTAAAAAAATATTCAATTTACAGTTTTGACTTTCCTACGATTTTATTATATGTATAGATTATTTCTTTTGTTATTATTATTATTACGATTATTTTATTCTTTATATAACTTCTAATTATCAAGTTAGTATAATTTTATTGACATTCAATGTAATACTAGAATTTTTGAAATCAGTATTTTACAGTAATTTTGTAAGAACAATGTATTTATGACATTTAATTATTTCAATTGGAATTCACATATATATGACGTTTTTACAGATAAATTAATTCATTTGTACTATTTACATTTATATTGACATAACATTGAATTATTAAATTACTAAAAATTTTCCCTATTTAAAAGGGTAATTCTGATAAGCTGGTAGCACTGACATTGTCAAACGTATTCTCAAATTTAAAATTTTCTGGCTACCTTCTTCTTCTACTTCATTATACGAATGGCAATTATCAAAGAATTCTGCCAGTGTCGATTAGGAAGTTATCCATTTCTTGAAATGGAATTAAGGAGGTTTCTTTTTGGATTCTAGGCTTATTCTAAGTAAGTTTAACAAAAACAACACAAAAATATATGATATACCTTTAGTATATAGATATATTTAGTGAATAGTCAAAATTCTCAATTTTAATAAACTGTATCGACTTATTGCCCTGATGCTGCGTTAAAACGCGAAACCGGTTGGTGTTTACTAATAAAATCTAAGTAAAACAGTACAACTATTAACACAAAGTCAGTTGTCAAGTTGTCGCCTCTGTGGTCTAGTGGTCCAGCGTTGGCGTTGTTCCCAATCGAATCCCGGGTTCGATTCCCAGGTCGGGCACATAAAAAAAGTGTTTTTTCAGTTTTCTGACAAACACAAAGTTGCCCGGGATTGGAAAGTGCCTGTTTGGCGATAGCCTGGCCACCTATCACATTGTGGGACCAAGTATCTTCGGCTAATCGTGGGTGCATTTGTTGTACCTCTGCCTACCCCTTCGGGGATATGGGCGTGAAGTTGTCAAACTTAAAAAAGATATGGTCGGCCACAGGTGATCGATATTAACTATAAATACATTTTTTTAGGTATCAGCGGCTATCTCTCAGACCTTACAAAACTTGAACACCAACTCAGAGAATTTACAGACCCCTTTCTCCGAGCAAGACCTGGCGAATATGTTCAATAATTTCAACATGGGAGAAAATGGCCAAGTAAGTATTAAGCAATCGAGACTAGAGTGTTACGGAAAATATGTGATGTAAACCTCTCATTAAGTGGTGGTGGTGGTTCATGCGGTAGTAATTCTAAAGATATCGACTTATCACGAATACATGGAAAATTTTTTTCTTGAATTGGTTAATAAAATGTGTGTTAATATTTAATTGTAAATAAAAATAACTTGATAAAATTTCAATTTATTATAAGTGATGTAAATATATAGTAATACCTAAATAAATAATGCCTATAAAAATTCTTAAAATACATAAATGTATGGTAATTATTAAATTTTTATATATTTGCATACCATATAAAGGTTGAATGTGCATCTTTGATTAATTTTAATAATTTGTAACGCCCATATTCTTGCAAATAAATTTTTTTCATTTCATTTTTATAAAAATAGGGGGTGGGCAATATTATCCGCACACATATATACCGCTTATACCATATATACCGCTTATACTGTATATACCGCTTATACCATATACCGCTTTCATCATATATACTGCATATACCATATATAGCTTTATATAGTATATAGCGTGTAAGGGACGGTATGCCGAAAAATTAAAAAAAAAATGTAATTTTTTACTTTCCAGTCATGATTTTTAGGATTCCGTACCTAAAAGGTAAAACGGAACCCTATTACTAAGCCTCAGCTGTCTGTTCGTCCGTCTGTCACCAGGCTGTATCTCATAATCCGTGATAGCTAGAAAGCTGAAATTTTCACAAATTATGTATTTCGGTAGCCACTATAACAACAAATACTAAAAATAAAAAGAATGAAAATATTAACTTTGTCATCTCATTCGATACAATAAAATAGTACATGGTTTATTTTTGTTTTTTCACGATATAACATATCTGCAAATGTATGACAATTTTGACTGTGATAGGAACGTTTGCTCATATGCCCGGTGAAACGTTTCCTTCCTAATGGCGTGTCTATTAGCATTCATGTGGTCTGTGGTGTGGATTAACACAGATATACGATTTTAGGATGGCAATATGTTTGTCCCGTTCATGCAAGGGATGATGCAATCATTACTATCAAAGGAGGTGTTATACCCTTCTATGAAGGAGCTAGTCGACAAATACCCCACGTGGTTGGCAGAGAACAAGGGAAAGATTGAACAGGCAGAGTATGAAAGGTCAGTACATTAATTTTTATATCATACAGCTGCAGCCCGCTGCATTATAAAAGTTTTTGGCGAATCCCGCGGGATCACCTATTTTTTCCGGAATAGAAAGTAGACTGTGTGCTATTCCAGGTCATCATTTACCTGTGTGCTAAATTTCATTCAAATATGTTCAGTCGTTTTTGCGTGATTGAGTAACATACACCCATCCATCCAAACATCACTTAATATTAATTATTTAATATTAACCTCACGAAACTCAAGGCCGCACGCGCGGAATTAATCGCTGGTGTTTGACTTTTAACCGTTAAAAGGACATGCCAACGCTGTTACAACAAAATGTTAAAAATTTTACCAAGCCAGCGGTAAATGTCAATATAGCTGTCTTATTTCACAGAATATATCCAAGGCTGGCAATTACCAAGTTTATTGAAACTAAATTAATCACTATTATTATGTAAAATAGAGTATAAATGCAAAGTGGGTGTGGTAATATTTTACCGAGTTGGTCCGACCAAAAAATAGCGGTCATATTTTTCCGGTCTGAGTCTTGAGGGGTTAGGGGGCCCTTCATTAATCACGTGAGGCTCGAAAGGGGGGGGGGGGAGGGGTCCATAAAAAAGCACGAAATATCACAATGGGGGAGGGGGGATACATATCCAGTTATTAATGTTGAAGAAACTCTTTTTTACTAGACACTTTTACTATTCCACTTGTACATCAATTTCACTTTACACAATTTTAATTATATTACTCGACCGGTTTCACTTTTTAAAGCATCATCAGGATGTAATATACTTAACTATTAATTAGAGTAATATAATTAAAATTGTGTAAAGTGAAATTGATGTACAAGTGGAATGAGTAAAAGTGTCTAGTAACAATGGAATTTCACCAAGTGCCGACGATGGAAAGTATAGAATATAAACTCTTTTTTTTTATATCTTAAGATAGCAAACAAGCAGATGGGTCTCCTGATGGAGAGTCAACCATCGCCTATAGACATCAAAGATGTTAATGGTGCGTTGCTATCTTGTGGCGAGGTCTAATGCCACATGCATAAGTTTACCGGCTACCTTACCCTCCAAACCGGAACACGACAGCGACAAGCACTGACGCTATTGCGGCAGGAATAGGTAAGTCGGTGGTACCAGACCCGGGCGAGACAATGCAGAACTCTATCAACTAGTAGCCACGATGGTAGTGACTCAATAGCCAATCGGTCGCCTTTTACGACCTGCCTGGCAGAACGGCAGTTGGCCTATTCTACAAAGGAGGCCGGGACCAACACGGCGAAAGTCTTGCTAATCCGTGGTCCGAGGACACTGTACATTAAATAATGTTCATGTATTAGTACAAAAACTTTTTTGCATTCCTTTTGTTATTCTTATCCGCTCATACCACCAGCCATTTTGGCATTTTTTTCTAAAAACACACGGACCGTCACGCGCACACGTTCTGAGTTCGTTCCGGTGGACCGTGGTCACAAAAATCGTTTATGACTTGTTTGGATTGAATCCGATACTGTAAAGCGTATATTTCTTAAGAGGTCTTGAGCACTTCAATACACTGGTGTGAGAATTGTTTAATTTAAATGACTTAAGCTACAAAATAATTCAGGTGTAACATGACGCTTTGAGAAAAATATGACTACTTGTTTGTCGAGGATTTTTAATTCAAAAAGTAAATCGATGACCTATGCTTTTTATATTTTTTTATATAATTGGTAAACATATACAAACGGAAAAAAATAAACGAAATATATTATAGTACAAAAATATTTATTTACATTAATATTAATATATATTTTTTTCATAATTAATACGTAGTTTTTTCGTAATTTTTAAATAATTTATTTCTTTTTCAATGTTACAGCTATGTTAATTTTTTTAAAAATATTGTTTAGGATATTTCACATTCACATCATATGATTTTTTTGAGATCATAGATATCAACACTAAAATTTAAGAAAATAAAAAATAGGTACCGTCATACCCAAAGGGCTGGTATCATCAAGTTAGTCGTTAACGAAATATATGTTTTATTAATTGATATTTACGGTTTTTTAACAAAATTATTATCTAAACTGTTAGATCTTAAACTAATCTTGATTATAAATAAAGTTTACTTGTTGATTAATACGCCAAAACACTTTTAAATTAACCTGTATCATAAACTACAACCAACACATAACACACAGCACGAATCAAAATGGCGGACTAAGTTCTTTTATTTTTTCCCAAGAGCGTATTTGAAAAAAGAATGCCAATTTGATGTTATTCTTTGCAATGTTTCGTTCAAAAACGATAAAATACCATAGAGTATTGTATTAAAACTGATAAATTGTGAAAATATTGTTTTTTTGAATGAAGTTAGCGTTGGTCCCTGTAGAGACCATAGTGTATTAACAAAATTTTCTCATAGGTCTCATTAGTTAAGTGAAGTGAAGTGAAGTGAGTGGTTATGTCAGCCAAAAACAACCTGTAACTTTTCTGTCTACCTCTAGACGTCATTATTGCAGTCTTTAATTTTCTATAATAAAATTAGATGATACTTTTACCTGTATTTCCTAAACATTTAAAAAAAAATTAAGATTCTTTGTAAGTACTAAAAAATACACGTGATATAGGGGGTGGGGGTGGTGGTAGTCTTAAACATCACCATGTATCACCAAGGGGGAGTGTATCACCATGTACTCAACCCACGTTCCACTTCGCAACCGAAGCATCTTCAGGAGAGTCGAATAGCACTTCACTCTATGAAGGGTGAAGCATTAATTTTCTTCCTTTCATTTCAGTAGCATCGCAACAGTTCCATATAAGATTTCGCGGAAATTTTGCAAATTAACTACTACAATTTCTTTAAATGTTCGGTGTTTATATACGATAGTTGTCTCTTTAACAGAAGAGGCATCTGCCTGTTTGCTATTTTATAATATAAAAAAAATAGTTGCAGTCCATGGACTGCACTTTGATTTGACACAAATCGACGCCCCACGCGAATATTCCGGTAATAGAAAAATATAAATTGTTCAGGAAAAATAAAATAGTAGTTTTTTAATATTTACTTTTCGAATAGTTTTGTATCTCAAAAGAAAGCTAATTTGTTTAAGCTGTCTTCATATCGAGGCAAAATACACT
>JAUPFN010000030.1:15193197-15198197 GCA_036924255.1 Apodemia mormo
CAGTCCCCCGGCGGCGCACAGTCCCCCGGCGAGCGCTGTGTGTGTGTGTGTGTGTCTGTGTGTGTGTGTGTGTGTCAGTCCCCACTCACCGTATGAGGCAGGTGACGGCCAGCAGCAGCAGCAGTCCCCCGGCGGCGCACAGTCCCCCGGCGAGCGCTGTGTGTGTGTGTGTGTGTGTGTGTGTGTGTGTGTGTCAGTCCCCACTCACCGTATGAGGCAGGTGACGGCCAGCAGCAGCAGCAGTCCCCCGGCGGCGCACAGTCCCCCGGCGAGCGCTTGTGTGTGTGTGTGTGTGTGTGTCTGTGTGTGTGTGTGTGTGTCAGTCCCCACTCACCGTATGAGGCAGGTGACGGCCAGCAGCAGCAGCAGTCCCCCGGCGGCGCACAGTCCCCCGGCGAGCGCTGTGTGTGTGTGTGTGTGTGTGTGTGGTGTGTCAGTCCCCACTCACCGTATGAGGCAGGTGACGGCCAGCAGCAGCAGCAGTCCCCCGGCGGCGCACAGTCCCCCGGCGAGCGCTGTGTGTGTGTGTGTGTGTGTGTGTGTGTGTCAGTCCCCACTCACCGTATGAGGCAGGTGACGGCCAGCAGCAGCAGCAGTCCCCCGGCGGCGCACAGTCCCCCGGCGAGCGTTGTGTGTGTGTGTGTGTGTGTGTCGTGTGTGTGTGTGTGTCAGTCCCCACTCACCGTATGAGGCAGGTGACGGCCAGCAGCAGCAGCAGTCCCCCGGCGGCGCACAGTCCCCCGGCGAGCGCTGTGTGTGTGTGTGTGTGTGTGTGTGTGTGTGTGTCAGTCCCCACTCACCGTATGAGGCAGGTGACGGCCAGCAGCAGACAGCAGTCCCCCGGCGGCGCACAGTCCCCCGGCGAGCGCTGTGTGTGTGTGTGTGTGTGTGTGTGTGTCAGTCCCCACTCACCGTATGAGGCAGGTGACGGCCAGCAGCAGCAGCAGTCCCCCGGCGGCGCACAGTCCCCCGGCGAGCGCTGTGTGTGTGTGTGTGTGTGTGTGTGTGTGTGTGTGTGTGTCAGTCCCCACTCACCGTATGAGGCAGGTGACGGCCAGCAGCAGCAGCAGTCCCCCGGCGGCGCACAGTCCCCCGGCGAGCGCTGTGTGTGTGTGTGTGTGTGTGTGTGTGTGTGTCAGTCCCCACTCACCGTATGAGGCAGGTGACGGCCAGCAGCAGCAGCAGTCCCCGGCGGCGCACAGTCCCCCGGCGAGCGCTGTGTGTGTGTGTGTGTGTCGTGTGTGTGTGTGTGTGTGTGTGTCAGTCCCCACTCACCGTATGAGGCAGGTGACGGCCAGCAGCAGCAGCAGTCCCCCGGCGGCGCACAGTCCCCCGGCGAGCGCTGTGTGTGTGTGTGTGTGTGTGTGTGTGTGTGTGTCAGTCCCCACTCACCGTATGAGGCAGGTGACGGCCAGCAGCAGCAGCAGTCCCCCGGCGAGCGCTGTGTGTGTGTGTGTGTGTGTGTGTGTGTCAGTCCCCACTCACCGTATGAGGCAGGTGACGGCCAGCAGCAGCAGCAGTCCCCCGGCGGCGCACAGTCCCCCGGCGAGCGCTGTGTGTGTGTGTGTGTGTGTGTGTGTGTGTCAGTCCCCACTCACCGTATGAGGCAGGTGACGGCCAGCAGCAGCAGCAGTCCCCCGGCGGCGCACAGTCCCCCGGCGAGCGCTGTGTGTGTGTGTGTGTGTGTGTGTGTGTGTGTGTGTGTGTCAGTCCCCACTCACCGTATGAGGCAGGTGACGGCCAGCAGCAGCAGCAGTCCCCCGGCGGCGCACAGTCCCCCGGCGAGCGCTGTGTGTGTGTGTGTGTGTGTGTCAGTCCCCACTCACCGTATGAGGCAGGTGACGGCCAGCAGCAGCAGCAGTCCCCCGGCGGCGCACAGTCCCCCGGCGAGCGCTGTGTGTGTGTGTGTGTGTGTGTCAGTCCCCACTCACCGTATGAGGCAGGTGACGGCCAGCAGCAGCAGCAGTCCCCCGGCGGCGCACAGACCCCGGCGAGCGTTGTGTGTGTGTGTGTGTGTGTGTGTGTGTGTGTGTGTCAGTCCCCACTCACCGTATGAGGCAGGTGACGGCCAGCAGCAGCAGCAGTCCCCCGGCGGCGCACAGTCCCCCGGCGAGCGCTGTGTGTGTGTGTGTGTGTGTGTGTGTGTGTGTCAGTCCCCACTCACCGTATGAGGCAGGTGACGGCCAGCAGCAGCAGCAGTCCCCCGGCGGCGCCAGTCCCGGCGTGCGTGTGTGTGTGGCTGTGTGTGTGTGTGTGTGTGTGTGCTGTGTGTGTGTCAGTCCCCACTCACCGTATGAGGCAGGTGACGGCCAGCAGCAGCAGCAGTCCCCCGGCGGCGCACAGTCCCCCGGCGAGCGCTGTGTGTGTGTGTGTGTGTGTGTGTGTGTCAGTCCCCACTCACCGTATGAGGCAGGTGACGGCCAGCAGCAGCAGCAGTCCCCCGGCGGCGCACAGTCCCCCGGCGAGCGCTGTGTGTGTGTGTGTGTGTGTGTGTGTCAGTCCCCACTCACCGTATGAGGCAGGTGACGGCCAGCAGCAGCAGCAGTCCCCCGGCGGCGCACAGTCCCCGGCGAGCGTTGTGTGTGTGTGTGTGTGTGTGTCGTGTGTGTGTGTGTCAGTCCCCACTCACCGTATGAGGCAGGTGACGGCCAGCAGCAGCAGCAGTCCCCCGGCGGCGCACAGTCCCCCGGCGAGCGCTGTGTGTGTGTGTGTGTGTGTGTGTGTGTGTGTGTGTGTGTGTGTCAGTCCCCACTCACCGTATGAGGCAGGTGACGGCCAGCAGCAGCAGCAGTCCCCCGGCGGCGCACAGTCCCCCGGCGAGCGTTGTGTGTGTGTGTGTGTGTGTGGTGTGTGTGTGTGTGTGTGTGTCAGTCCCCACTCACCGTATGAGGCAGGTGACGGCCAGCAGCAGCAGCAGTCCCCCGGCGGCGCACAGTCCCCCGGCGAGCGCTGTGTGTGTGTGTGTGTGTGTTGTGTGTGTGTCAGTCCCCACTCACCGTATGAGGCAGGTGACGGCCAGCAGCAGCAGCAGTCCCCCGGCGGCGCACAGTCCCCCGGCGAGCGCTGTGTGTGTGTGTGTGTGTGTGTGTGTGTGTGTCAGTCCCCACTCACCGTATGAGGCAGGTGACGGCCAGCAGCAGCAGCAGTCCCCCGGCGGCGCACAGTCCCCCGGCGAGCGCTGTGTGTGTGTGTGTTGTGTGTGTGTCAGTCCCCACTCACCGTATGAGGCAGGTGACGGCCAGCAGCAGCAGCAGTCCCCCGGCGGCGCACAGTCCCCCGGCGAGCGTGTGTGTGTGTGTGTGTGTGTGTGTGTGTCAGTCCCCACTCACCGTATGAGGCAGGTGACGGCCAGCAGCAGCAGCAGTCCCCCGGCGGCGCACAGTCCCCCGGCGAGCGCTGTGTGTGTGTGTGTGTGTGTGTGTGTGTGTGTGTCAGTCCCCACTCACCGTATGAGGCAGGTGACGGCCAGCAGCAGCAGCAGTCCCCCGGCGGCGCACAGTCCCCCGGCGAGCGCTGTGTGTGTGTGTGTGTGTGTGTGTGTGTATGTGTGTGTGTGTCAGTCCCCACTCACCGTATGAGGCAGGTGACGGCCAGCAGCAGCAGCAGTCCCCCGGCGGCGCACAGTCCCCCGGCGAGCGCTGTGTGTGTGTGTGTGTGTGTGTGTGTGTGTGTGTGTCAGTCCCCACTCACCGTATGAGGCAGGTGACGGCCAGCAGCAGCAGCAGTCCCCCGGCGGCGCACAGTCCCCCGGCGAGCGCTGTGTGTGTGTGTGTGTGTGTGTGTGTGTCAGTCCCCACTCACCGTATGAGGCAGGTGACGGCAGCAGCAGCAGCAGTCCCCCGGCGGCGCACAGTCCCCCGGCGAGCGCTGTGTGTGTGTGTGTGTGTGTGTGTGTGTGTGTGTGTGTCAGTCCCCACTCACCGTATGAGGCAGGTGACGGCCAGCAGCAGCAGCAGTCCCCCGGCGGCGCACAGTCCCCCGGCGAGCGTTGTGTGTGTGTGTGTGTGTGTGTGTGTGTGTGTGTCAGTCCCCACTCACCGTATGAGGCAGGTGACGGCCAGCAGCAGCAGCAGTCCCCCGGCGGCGCACAGTCCCCCGGCGAGCGCTGTGTGTGTGTGTGTGTGTGTGTGTGTGTCTGTGTGTGTGTGTCAGTCCCCACTCACCGTATGAGGCAGGTGACGGCCAGCAGCAGCAGCAGTCCCCCGGCGGCGCACAGTCCCCCGGCGAGCGCTGTGTGTGTGTGTGTGTGTGTGTGTGTGTGTGTGTCAGTCCCCACTCACCGTATGAGGCAGGTGACGGCCAGCAGCAGCAGCAGTCCCCCGGCGGCGCACAGTCCCCCGGCGAGCGCTGTGTGTGTGTGTGTGTGTGTGTGTGTGTGTGTGTGTCAGTCCCCACTCACCGTATGAGGCAGGTGACGGCCAGCAGCAGCAGCAGTCCCCCGGCGGCGCACAGTCCCCCGGCGAGCGCTTGTGTGTGTGTGTGTGTGTCGTGTGTGTGTGTGTGTGTGTGTGTGTGTCAGTCCCCACTCACCGTATGAGGCAGGTGACGGCCAGCAGCAGCAGCAGTCCCCCGGCGGCGCACAGTCCCCCGGCGAGCTGTGTGTGTGTGTGTGTGTGTGTGTGTGTGTCAGTCCCCACTCACCGTATGAGGCAGGTGACGGCCAGCAGCAGCAGCAGTCCCCCGGCGGCGCACAGTCCCCCGGCGAGCGCTGTGTGTGTGTGTGTGTGTGTGTGTGTGTCTGTGTGTGTGTGTCAGTCCCCACTCACCGTATGAGGCAGGTGACGGCCAGCAGCAGCAGCAGTCCCCCGGCGGCGCACAGTCCCCCGGCGAGCGCTGTGTGTGTGTGTGTGTGTGTGTGTGTGTGTGTGTGTGTCAGTCCCCACTCACCGTATGAGGCAGGTGACGGCCAGCAGCAGCAGCAGTCCCCCGGCGGCGCACAGTCCCCCGGCGAGCGCTGTGTGTGTGTGTGTGTGTGTGTGTGTGTGTGTGTGTCAGTCCCC